>WBMZ01003154.1:0-195241 GCA_013400975.1 Atrichornis clamosus | reverse complement strand
GGCCTGGGCCGCCTGCGGAGCTGCGCGGGGCGGCTGTGGCGGGGCCGGCGGAGGGCGGCGGCCATGGCCGGCAGCGACATGGGGCAGCGCATGGTCTGGGTGGACCTGGAGGTGCGGGGCGGCGGCGCGGAGCGGCGGGGGGCGCGGGGAAGGACTGGACGGGACGGGGGGCGCGGATCCCCGGGCGCGCTGACGCTGCCGCTCGCCCCTGGCAGATGACGGGCCTGGACGTGGAGAAGGACCAGATCCTGGAGATGGCGTGTCTGATCACCGACTGCGACCTTAACGTGCTGGCCGAGGTGAGCGGGCCGGGCGGGAACCTGCGGGCACCCCCGGGCCCCGGAAGGACCGCACCGCTTCCAGGGGACGCTGGAACAAAGTAACCGCGGGGCGCCGGGTGATCCCCGGCTCCGGCCGTGTTGGGATCCGCTGCTCCACACCGGGAGCGTGGGAGTGGCACCGGAGCGCGGGGATCTGCGTCACATTGCGTTTTGTGTCTCCAGGCTGAAACAGAGAGCTCCGGGCTCTGCTTGTGCTTTGGACTAAACTTTTACATACTTCTAAACTTTTTTCTCCATTACCTTTGTGTTTTCCTCTCCCCGACAGGGCCCGAACCTGATTATCAACCAGCCCGACGAACTGCTGGAGAGCATGTCTGAGTGGTGCAAGGAGCATCACGGGAAGGTAAAACCCTTCTCCGTCTTGGCCTCGACAAGAATGACGTGTAATTCTGAGTGATCAGCTGCACTATGGCCGCCTAAGCAGGGTCATCTCCTGTGCTGAGCAGTTTGCAGTCAGAGGGGATGAAAGACAGGAGACAGTATCTGCCTTGTTTTGTATTGAGGAACCTATGTGGAATGTGTTGCTCAAGGTCTCACAAGTCATCTGTGGCACAGTTCAGACTGCACTCAGGGATCTTTAGACTTCAGCTTTCAGCTTGCCTGGAGCAGGTTGTGCTTTGCAGCCTGGTTTTTAGTAACTTGGAATAGTGTGGGAAGCTACTTCCTGGTTTGAGAGCAGGAAGCATCCGCACAGCCCAGCAGAGATGAGGCTCCCCTGAGAGGGTTGGAGCAGGCAGGGGGGTTCCAGAATTGGATCTGTTGCTCAGGGATGGACCACTGGCTCCCGTCTCCCAAGGCATGGGCTCAGCCTTCTTTTCCCAGTGTGATCTGGGATTGGGGTTTGGCTCCCTGGTCCCCTCCTCCTGCTGGCCACCTCCTGCCTCTGTGGGAGCCCCAGTGTTGGGTGGGCTCCTCTGACAGCTCCTCCTGCTGAAGTCTGTTCTGTCTTGCATAAAATAATTCAAAGTAATTCCAGTGGGGAAGATGAAGCTTAAATGCCCGAGTAAGAACTGGTGCAGGATCTGTGCAGAACAGAGTCAATCAAATGCAGATTTCTCCCTGCAGATTGTGGGACATGTGGAATTAAACAGGCCTGTAAACACTGGACTGTGATTTTTACCTGTCCCCTCAGTGCTGTGAGCTTTGTGGATTTTTTCACTGAAAGCTTCACTTTTGCAGAAAGAGATTATTCTTAGTTCTTTGGGCCACTGAGGAAAGGTTCCTCCTTGCCAGCAGCAAGAGAGCAAATGGATTTTCCAATCCCTGATGATGAATTGAAATTCAAGTTAGTTTTCAATTAAAGGCTGAAGTTTTAAGACACCCATAACCCCCTCCTCCCCCCTTCGGCATCTTGCTCTCCCTGGGAAGAATTAGCAAGAGTTTGGAAAATGAATATTAATTTACTATGATGGGTGCTTTTCCCTGCTCCAGTCGAGGATTCTGGCTCGGGAGTGAATTGGAGATGGTAGCACGTGTCCTTGCTGCTCCTGAGGAGCTACTTATTTTTAATTGACTAAGAGAAGAGAAGCAATTAGAATATAGATGAAAATGCAGCCACATAATGAATTTTTTAACCACCACTTGGATCTGTCAAGTAGGTTTTTGCGGCACAGTCGTGGAAATATATAGCGTAGCCAGATGGAAATAAATCACTGAGAACACTTGGAGAGGATTTGACATTTAACTATTGAAAAAAAAAAAGAAGGGAGGAACTTTCTGATTTATAGGAATCTTGATAAACCCTTAAGGCAGGATCCTGTTTATTTGTTTTCACTGGTACCTGCTGCTCCCTGCTGGGGAGGCAAGTGCCTCTCCTGCAACGGGGATGTGAAGGAATGTAATGCTCACGGATGTGCAGGTGGATAAATGAGGCATCACATCTTGGTAACTGAGAAGAATCCTGAGAAAGTGCAGCAAAGAAATCAAAAAATGGGCAAGAGAAAGCCCCAAACCCCACAGGAAGGTCAGGACTATCTGTCTGCCTTGGTTTTACTTCCCAAGCAAGACGTCCCTGGGGAGAGTAAAGGCTGGAGGTGTCCCAGAGAACTGAAACACAGTTCAGGAGGTGCTTGGGGAACAAACAGCACTCAAAGGGTTGACCTTTCACTGCAGAGTTAAACATTGACTTGAGAACTGGAGCATTCCTGGCAGTGTCTGTGGCAGGGTGTTTCTGATTTATGACTTGGCTCTTTTTTTGCAGTCTGGCCTTACTAAGGCTGTGAAGGAGAGTAAAATCTCGCTGCAGCAAGCAGAGTACGAGTTCCTGTCCTTCGTGCGGCAGCAGACACCCCCGGGGCTCTGTCCTCTCGCAGGTGAAGCATCTTCTTAACTACAACACCACCACTCCTCCTGCACTCCCAGCTGGGTGTGAGCACCCGCTGACACGTGTGGCAGGGATGTGTTTGTGTTCTATGCTGTGTCTCTTCCTCCCTGGATATCCAACCAAAGGCCAAATAAGGATCTTCCAGATGTCCTGTTGCAAGGAGCTGCATTCAGAATGTTCACATATGATCTTGGGATGGGTGCTGGGTGAAATTAATACCAGTGGACACTTTCACTTGGTGGAAAACCTGATGTTGGCGTAATTCTTTGATATTTATCTTTGTGACACAAATTGTGGGAATAGTAACTGAGGAATTACTAGAAGTATTATTATTTAAACCCTGTGTGATCCTGTAATGAAAATCTGACAAACCTTTACAATCATATTTCCTAGAAAATGGGATAAATGAGCTGCTTGTGAATGGCTTTTCCTCCCCTGTGATCTCTCCCAGCTTGCTCCGCCTGCCGCTCGTTTCCATGTCGCTCTGTAGCGTCTTTGAAGAAACATCTTGTTTTGTGTCTTTGTAGGTAACTCTGTTCATGCAGATAAGAAATTCCTTGACAAATACATGCCGCAGTTCATGAGGCACCTTCATTACAGGATCATTGATGTGAGCACTGTCAAGGAACTTTGCAGGTAAATGTTCCCCCAGTTAAGTGGTTTGAAAAATACCCCGTGGATGCCCGTTCGTGCTGGGGCTCTGCAGATCACAGCAGGGGGACTTGCAGGGCTGTGGCTTCTCTGGGTGTCAGTGAAACCAAAATTCTTTCACCAAGTGTAACAAACCTGCAGCAGCCACCAGGCATGGTTTTGAATCCCAGTTTTCTTTTTAACTGGCAATTTTTCTGCTCGCAGGCGCTGGTATCCAGAGGAATATGAGTTTGCACCAAAGAAGGCAGCTTCTCACAGGTGAGCTTTGTGCTTCTCTCTGTGACAGAGCACGGAACTCTGAATATCCTCAGCAAGATATGGGGCTCCCTGTGAATTCCAGCATCCTGTGACTGATGCAGGTAGAGGCTGTGGGCTTCTCCTCCCTGTCAGACGTTTGTATTCTGTCCAAAGCCTAGATAGTGTAGGGAAAGGGGTTATTAAAAACCAGAGAACCAGAAGTTTTCTCAGCCCTTCTGATTCACTCACTCTTCAAGGTGCTTGTTTGGTGACCATGCAAATGGTCACTTAATGGGGATTTATCTGCCCTTGCTTGGGGCAGAGTTGGTCACAGAAACACTAAAATTGAAGAACTGTGGTTAGGGAGGTGCTCCTGGCTACTTCCTGAGCTCAGAATGTGCTGGAGAGATAGTGTGAAGGAGCCAGGGATCTGCTATGGCTCCGCTCCAACGTGGCTGTGCTGGGCAGGAGTTAAGCTCTGGTACAACCAGAAGGAGAAGGGCTGGCTGTCATAGAGATCCCAACCAAAGTGGTTGCATGTGCCTGTGTGTGGACCTGAGCCCTGAGCAGGCCCTGGCTGGAGCAGAGGGCAGGTCTCCAGAGCCCTCATCTCTTCCCTCAGGTTGAATTGCTTTTAACAGCCAACATGTTGGCACTGTTGGACTTCTGTTGCTTCCCCGAGACAATGAGGGTTATTTTCATTTCTGACAGATGCACCATCCATGTGCATCAGTTTGGTTTCCTGCAGCCTGGAAGTTTTCAGTGGCTTTAGGATCCAGGTGTAGCTGGAGCTGTACACAGGCGCTTTGAAACCCTCCTTAATTCTCTTTCAGAGCACTTGATGACATCAGGGAAAGCATCAAAGAACTCCAGTTCTACAGAGACCACATCTTCAAGAGGAAAACGGATGAGAAGAAAAGGAAACTGATCGAGAATGGGGAAAGTGATAAAGCTGCCAGCTGATTTCCCCTCCTGCCACACCGGCCTGTAGCACACACTAGATGTGTCTCCTGGTTCTTTTTTGTTTGCCTGTCTCTTGGGAAGCTGCACCCTGGGTTACCTTGTTTCTTACCAGCTGTTCAATGCAGACAGAAGCCTGAGTTGCTGCTGCTTTTCAGTTTGAGCGGGGAATTGGCACGCTGGGCCTCAGCAGCGCCTGGGTTGGGATGTTTAGGTAAAACACGCTGTTTGATACTCCTTGCACCTGGTTTTAGGTGCAGTCTTTCACGACACAATAAAACAGGTCAGTTGAAAGATGGTGGTTTTGGACAGCCTTTCTTTGGTGCTCGCCACACTGCCGGGTGAACTGCTGCTCCCAGCCTCCCCTGGGATGTCCTGGAGCAGGAGCTGCCGGCCCGTAAACCAGAGGGTGTAATGGAGCGCGGGGTGTGCTGCTCCCAGGCGTGTTTTTATTATGGGCATTAATAATAACAGCCATCCAGGGCTTCTCAGTCCTGCTGATTGCTGGAACACCTGCTCTGCCAACCCTGGGAATGATTGTTATTGGAGAGAGGCCGTTAAAATGGTTAATGGGACAAATAAATGAGTCTGTGAAATGTCTCTCTTCTATCACCAACTCCCAGGTAAGTCAGCAATTCCAGCATGGTTTGTTTTCTGTGTGGGCAGGGTTGGAGCAGGGCAGGGCTGGGGGACATCCCTGCACAGGGTTATCCACCATAACCAGCACCTGCAGAGATGCCCGGATGCACTGGGACCCTGAGGCGGTGCCGTATCGGAGCCGAGGACACGCTGTTCACCCTCATCCCAGCAGCTGCCTGGACCCACGTCACGGCCACGTGCCAGCAGAGTCCCCTTTGTTTTTTATTTCCATGTTGTTAGTTTTCTCCCCTTCCTTTGACTTCTTTCTGACCTATTTCTTCCGCTCTTCATATTTTATTCCTTTTTAAAAAGCTTTTTCTCAAAACGTTTTTTAAGGAAAATATGCCACCTGTGTTTATAAATTTTTAAATATTGTTTATTCTTGCTTCTGAAGTAACGATGTATGGAGGATTTTTATCTCATTTCCCAGTGTTATGCAATAGCATTTCTGGTTTTCTGTGCTGGCATCATTTGAAGTTCCAATTTAGTACAAATTTGTCATGCACTCAGCAGAGCACAGATAAACTTCACCAAAGCAGGTGTTATTTTGGGCTGGAAACAAAGCTCCCTCCTGCAGCAGGGGCTGGGAAGTGGGAACAGGCAGGGACCCCCTGGCTTTGCACCATTCCCTTCTGTAGGAGCTGCTGTTGTAGCACCAGTGGTTGTTTCCATGCTCGTAAAATTCCATCAGCATCACACAATCATGGAGGTTCCAGATACAGGAATGCAAAGAACTGTTTTTGAATGTGGTAGCTAAAAAAACTTCCTCAAAGGCAAATACAGGGTGTGCTTCAGATTTTCAGTAGAATTTCATAAATTATGTTGGCCCCAGCAATTATTTATTTGCAATAGGAATTTGCAGAGAGGCCTCAAGTCAAGTCTTTTTAATATAATAATAATAATGTGCAATGGTTTTGGTCTGAAACACCCACCCTTGGCTCCACCCTTTAACTCGTGGAAATCCCGCTGATGGAGGTGGTGAACAGCACATGAAACCTGCTACTGCACAAGGAGTTTGTGAACAGGAGTGCCCACAGCTCCAGCTGCTGCCAGGCTGGAGAGTTTCCATGTGGAAACTCCTTCCAGACATGAGTCATTTGAACCTCCCACGATGGCAAAAAGAGCAACCACTTATCCATCCCTCCCTCCCTGCTCCATCTTTTCCCTGCCCTTCCCTGTGCCTCTTACTCTCTCCATCCATCCACACTGCACTATTTGGGTGCAAACCACAGAAATCAGGAAAAATAGCAAGTAACATTGCCCCCCAGTTCATTAGGGCCGAGCTGGAGGTTTGGAGGTAGCAGGGTCACATCAGGAACACCGCACAGCCCACCCTGGCACTGCTGCCAGTGCTGCCCACTGGCCCTGGGAGCTGCCGGGTGCAGCTGCATCAGCTCAAGGTCGGCTGCAGAGAGCCTGGAATAGAAAACCTTCAGACTTGTTTTTTTTGTCTCTTTTTTTTTTCCTCCTGCTGCCGTTGATGATACCCTTTTACTGGAATAACTCTCTCCTGCTGACAGATAAGCTTTTAGGGTAGTGAAATCTCTGTGACACTTTAAGTGCCCTAAATGACAAAACAAGGACGTGCAAGATTACGCTGCGACTACTCCGTAAAACACAACTTGTCAGGAAGTTGCCACAGCTGCCCAGGCCCCACGAGGACAGGGCACCCCCATCCCTCCCAGGACTGTCCTTCCAGATGGAGAGAGCAAGTGGAATAGCGTGGGCAGAGGGAAGAGAGGGAAAGGGGCGAAACAGGGGTCAGCGTGAGGAGGAGCCTCCCAAGCCATGGGAACAGAGGGTCCCTCTGGAATCAGGGCCCTGTCTCTCTGCCGCCTCCCCACTGATGGATGGGATCCAAATGGCCATAAATTGCCGGGTGCTGCAGCAATGTTTTATCCGCCGTGCTGGAGGAGCCGCGAGCAGCGCCGCGGTGCCACGTGCAGGGCACGGGCTGTCAGTCAAGTGCCAAGCGGCGCGGGGAGGGAGAGGTGACAGTCAGCGAGATCCATTCCCCAGCACTAACACCAGCAGGGAGAAGAGCATAAAATGGGTGTGATAATGGTGTGATAGGGCCTAGCGGAGACAGTATTTTGGAAAAGAAAACAATTATCTGGTGAGTCAAGTGGCACCTACTCACCCCTCAGCTCTGGGCACCGAGGGCAGGTTATAGGGTGCAAATCCTTCTGCTGTTCTAAGACAAGGCTTTGCTGTTCACCCTCAAAATCCCCTTTCCCAGGAAGACTGGGGGGAACTGTGCTCTGAAACAACCACGCAGCCAGTGTGAGGGCACAGCTGGAGAAGGCACCCTGCACCTTCCCCAGACAGAGTCCTCTCCTGCACCACACCAGCTCCATGGACAGCACTGCAAAGGAATAAAATCAGCATCTGCTCCCAACCCAACAGACAAGACCAGAGGGAGAATCACACTCTCCAAACTTTGCAGAAGGGAAATGAAGCGCAGAGAGATGAAGTGACCTCCTTAAGGTTGCGTGGGGAATTTGTAGCAGAGCCAAGAACTGAGCTGAGATCTCCAGGGTCCTCATCTACTCCTTCCACTGTAAGGTATTCCTTCCTTCTTCCCTCCAGCCAAGTTAAAAATAAAACTGAGTTTTGTGTCCCTTTGGCAGCAACGTGACTCCAGTGCAGCTGTCTGGTCCATGAGCTGCCGGGGCCACAGCACCAAAAGGATCTGCCTGGCTCTCTGCAGTGCCCACTCTTTTAGGGGATGGCTGCATGCATGGATGTATATATTTGTGTGCTGATATTAGTTATGTGTCACTTTCTGCCTTGTAATTAAATACAACCTCTTCACAGGCCCCTTTGAAGCAAACATCTGTTGGTTCAGAGAAGCTTTCCCCACCAGCCAGTGCTTTGCGGTGCTTGCTCTCATTGTTCCCATCAGTCAGAATAAAACTCCTGATAACAAGAAGGTGGCTCTGGGTTCCCACTGCCAGCACACATGCAGAGCCCAGCCTTGTCTTGGAGGGGAAACGCCTGTAGTGGTACCTGCAGAAAGCCCTCAGCCGCGCCCTGAGGGCTGGGGAGCAGCGTGGAAGGCTCCCCTGCTGTGCATGCAGTTGACTTGAGCTGTTTGTATCCCTTCAACATCCCCACAAATCCTCCAACCTGTTGCATATTTCCATTTTCTCTCCTCTGCTCAGCAACACCCCTGACAGAAGCTGCCTTTTGAACCAGAGAGGCCCACGGGCTGTGGGGTGTTCCCTGCTAGGTGTATCTGCAATGCCCTTGCCTTTCCCTGCGTGAGTTTTGACGCTTGAACTGCTGCTCGTGAACAGCCTGAAAAACACCACCCAACGTGTTCTTCTGAGCTGCCATTCCCTGAGGGCATCGCTGCTGTTGCTGCAGTTGGTCTTGTGGTGTCTCCCAAACACAGGGAGCTGTGGAGCTGCGAGCAGAGGTAGCGGGAGGAGAAGCGGCTCCAGCAGGGAGCATGGCAATGGAGCCAGGAAGGGAATGCTGCACAGAGCCCACGGGTTTCCCTTGGGTGGCTGTTTTTTTGACTGCTCCTGCAGTCAAAGGGAGGTCTGAAGGCTACCTTTCCAGATATAACCCCTTGTTTCCATGGGGAACAAGAGTTTCCTGCAGGAATGAGATTGTTTTGTTCTTTGTTTGCATGAGGGAGGAGGAGAAAGTCCTGGCTGCATCCCTGTGTACGTGTCTGCACAAGCCTGGGACCTGTGGCATGTGTCAGAAGGGAAGACAAGAGTCCCACCTCTCCAATTCCCCTGTGATAGGTGTCGCGTGCTTGGTGTTGTCACTCCTGCCTATTCCCCCACCTCGGGTCCATATCCAAGGCATCAGTGTAGTTTGGGATGATGTTTTCGGCCTGTGAGCCTCTGCAGAGGACAGGCTGACTGCCCAGGTGGGAGGTACCTGCTGAGGATCCAAGCCTACAGCTCCGCGGCCCCGGGGAAACGCGCCCCACAGATAAACCTCAGGCTCACAATCACCCACCCAGTCAAATGTCACAGGCAGCTTGTACAAGATCTGAGTCAGTCTGCGATCATCAACAACATGAGTAGGTAAGTTAGGGCTAATCAAATCCCCCCCTCCAGAACAAAAGGTGATAAGTAAAAGATGAGGGGAATGTATTCCTGGCTGCATGTCTCCGACCAGGAGCGCTGCATGCGCAGGATGGAGGCACTGAGGCATGGCTGGCACTGTGGAGAAAGGATCCTGTCCTGCCTGGCCTGGCCGCACCTTGTCCTGGCCCACTCCAATGGATCCACATTCATGTCAGGCAGCAAAAACGCAAACAATATGTTCTGGGACAATTATTTCCCTTTTCAGAGGGACAAAATGACTTGTCTTGGGGTCTCTTCTGTGTCCTCTGCTGTGTGCTCTAATTGCCCCGAGATGCTCCACCTGGAGAGAGCCTTAATACATAATTATATACCATTAGCAATGAGAATAACATGACAACTGCTTCGGATAATCATGGAGAGCACCGTTCCTGCCAGTCTCCTAGCTACCACTGCACACACGTATTGGGCTCAATTTGTACAAGAGGGCATTTTGGAAGAATTATCTGAAGCTGGAAATAAGAGCAGTAGACACACAGACCTGGTTTCACGGGGCTCAGATGGAAACCAATGGGAAAAATCACTGCAAAGGCAAATTAGTAGGATTTTTAATTTTTTAAACCCAGCCTAATTAAGAGCAGAGGTAACGTAGCCCAAAGGAAGCCTTCAGAAGATTGCAGATGCTCTCTGCCTGGAGATCGTGTGATATCTGGTGTTGATTTAAAGACTGGAAAACTGTGCTGCCATCCCTAGGTAAACCGATCCCATATTTTATGACCATGCAGCTAAGAATTTGTCCCATATTTCTTGCCTGAATTTGTCTGACTTTCATTCGTAACCACTAAGGATCATTTTGCCTTTCCCTATCCCTCTCCACAGCCACATGCCATCAGGATTCCCCTCTCCCTGGGCAGGCACAGCACCATCAGCAACCCTTCGGCCAATCCTGTTAGCGCATGGCATCCCTTTGCTTCTCTTCTTCCCAAACTCCAGAGCTGTGTATCCCCATTTTGCTGGGGATGTGCCTCGGTGCTGGCGCTTCCCTCCAAGAACACAGGGCCCATGGCAGCGGGCTGCCCACATCTCCTCCCGGCCCTGTGTGCTCCAGCCTGTCCCCTGTGCACTGCGGGATGTCACCTGCTCCCTCACACTCCCCCAGCTTTTCCCTTTGATGTGTTTTTCAGCCTGAAGGACGGCACTGTCAACTCGTCCCTGGAGAATAAAGAAAAGCAAACAGGAACCTTTGGAGGTGCTCCGAGTGCCAAGGACAAGGCTGACTGCTGCCAAGGTCACAGGCATAAGGATATTCATCTTCATTCCTCACCATCACCATACAGCCTTAGCTGGAGAGAATCGAGCTGCTTCCGGCTGCGCGTGTTTAAAGGATGAGGGAGCACAGGATGGTTCAAGAGGAGATTGCTTCATAAGACAATGGCTGAGCTGATAATGCCAGCTAAAGTCGGGCCACTGGGGACCTCTTACAATTTTAAGATCCAATCAACTTTAAAATATTACTGTCTCAGGCAGGCGACAAGTCTTGGAGCAGAAAACAAGTGATCCTGTTTTATTTACGGAGAAAAGGATATTCTCCCTGTCCTCACCCACGTATTGAAATATTAATGGTGTTTGTGTGCGGAGCTGTGTTAACATCACATTTCCAGACCTCAATCTATAAAAGCTCTGGTTAAAACACTTAATGCCACAATACTGGCTGCCCAGGAGAAGCGGACAGCAGGGGTGCAGAGGGCAGGGGCAGCAAGGACATGAAGAAATGCCTCAGGGAGAGGCTGCAATCAGAATGGTCTGCATCATAATCCCCCTCTCCTCCTAGCGAAACCTCCTCTGACTCCAGCACCTTCCTGGTGGCCAGATGTCACCACTCCAGAGCAGCTCGTCCAGCACTGGCGGATGCCCAGCCTGCTGAGGAGACCGTGACCTTGGGTTAGAAACTCCAACATTTTCAGGTGCATCTGACCTTCAGCCCTTGTAACTGCCATCCTGCAATTACGCAAATTCCTGCAAAGTTCAAGCCTTGCTTGCAGAAATTCAGCTTGGGAACAGCCAAATAGCAGCAGCCGTGCTCCTGTGTCTGAGCTGGTCATGCTGCAACCCTCCGCACGCTCTCTGCCTGTTGGGATGCTGACAGAGAGCCTGGGAGCTCTTTGCAGCCACTCCGTGTGCTGGGTACTGCTGCTGCTGTCTGGGAAGTGCTTACATGACACATCATCGCTCTGCCTTAGCCTGTGGCCACGGTGGGACGGCAGCAGTGAGGACTGCATTGTATATTTTATCATAAACACAAAAGCAACGACTACCACGGATTCTTAATAAAAATGTGTCTCTGGCGCCCGTGCAGAGCGCGAGTTAAACACTCTGTAGCATCAAGCAATTTGCAGAGCCTGCACATGCGATCATGCAGACGTCCCCAAAGTGCCCCATGGAAAAGTCAATAACATCAATAAAATCAACAACAAATAAAAGCAGCCTGGCTCGGCAGCAAGCTCTATTCACAGGGAAAATCTCAGCGACCTTTTGAACAGGCTCAGTGTGAGAGTGTCCCCACGTGCGGGGAGGACAGGCGCTCTCCTCCCCGAGAGCAGCTGCCGTGACAAGTACTGTCCAAGGGCATGAGCCACGGCATCGCCCTGTGCCCACTCTCTGGACCACACCAACCCTCAGATGGCCAGCAGTGCACTACCTCCCGCATGACACTGAGCATCCCTGGCACTTCTAACAGCACCCAGTCGTCCCAGGTGCCTCTGGGAGCTACCACAATAGAAGAAACACGTTAGAGCCATCCTTGCAACCTGCTGCCTTTTGCTGGGCTATAAGGACCTCTCCCAAAACCGTTATTCTCTCCTGTGTTTCCTGACGCTGCCCTCCTCTTCCCACCTGCCAGGACCAGAGTCCTCTAAGTCATGCGGCTTCTTTTATTATGTGCCCATTCATCCATCCCTGAGATTCACATTCCTCCTTCTTTATGAAGAATTAACTTGTTGGAGCTGATTTATGAAGACTGGCAGGCACCTGTGCTGAAGCAGGGCTCTAATACGTTCATCATGAAGTCCTGTAGTTATTCCTAAAAGAGCTCATGTTAATGCCTCACATTAAAATTCATATTTTATTTTTACATAACTAGATGTCTCTCTGCAATCTTTAAGATATGCCCTTCAGAACCTGGATTTCTTTTTTCTTCTTTTTTTTTTTTTTTTGTGAGGGATTGAAGCTGTGTGGTGACAGCTTCTCATAAACACGGGGTGGCATTGGTGCAGGGCAGCAGGTCGTGTGTTCGCTGCGCGTTGTGTGCCTTGGGTCTGACTGACAGCGAGGACTCGCCAAGGTACATCCTCCATCAAACGTAACTCACTTTTGTTAGCGCAGGAACAGAATCATTTTCCTTAAGAATATAACCTTTCCCAAATTCCCTTTAGCTAGCAGGAGCCAGTCTGCACTGGAAAAGAAGTAGGTTGAGTTTTGCACTCTTCTGGAAGACCCCTCAGTACGTGAGGGGCGAATGAAGCCAGAGCAGGGGCGTGTGGGGGAGCAGCTCCAGGAGAGCCTTTCATGTGAACTGGCTTGCGGAGGAAGTGACGGGCATGAAAGAAGAGCTGCAGGGGGCAAAGACCTGAATTGTTTGGTGGGAACATTTTTTCCTCTTTCAATCCGGTGTGTCTCGTTCCCTGGTAGAAACAAGTCTACTGGAACACACTGAATTTGGCATAAGTTCAGTTCAAAACATAATTGCCCTCAAAACTCAAGCTGGCTAAACTCAAGCCCAGCCTCACATCCCCCATTTTCCTGACAAGTTTCTCTGTGGTTGCCAAACACACCTGAGGGGTGGCGGGGGACCCTCAGCCTGTTGAGGACAGGCACCTCCACACGGGTCCCCCCCGCCCATGCAGTTCAGAGCCGGCCCTGCGGGAAGGCGTTGGCGGGAACAAAGCACCGCGAGCTAACAACTGGCTCCAGCATTCCGCTGCGGATCATAATTGACCACTGAAAGCCTGAGCTACAGTACTAATTTGATAGCACTGTAATCAATTCTGTTTCTTGCTCTCAGATGCAGGGAGAGAAAGAAAAAGAGTGGGAAAGTTAATCTGGGTTTTTTTGCGCACTGCTGCAGCAGAAAACCCTTGTTCCTTGTTATTATTTGTGTTCGGAGCAGGCTGCTGTGTTGGAAACACTCACACATAGATGATCCCTGCCCCAAAGAAGGTTTGTCCTCATCCAGGCAGACATGGAGGCCATCTGTGGCATGGCCACGGCACAACTTTTGGCTTTCTAAGAGGGATGTGGGGCTTGCAGGAGCCAAGCAGACAGGATGGCTCTGAGCAGGAGGAGATGTGAGGGGCCAGGCTCAGCCTGCCGCCAGCAATGGCCATCGCCCAGGCCATCAGGGAGTAAAAGGATGTCTTAATCCTGCTCCCACCCTGGATCTGATCCAAGACAGATTGAAGTCAGTGGAAATCTTCCTGTTGGCTGCCCTGGGCTTTCAGCCAGACGGGCAGCAACGTATGGAGTTCCTGGGACACGAGAGAGAAAGACAGACGGAAAGCCCGAGCAGAGATGCTGTGTGACTACTGTGGAAATGCACAAGTAGATTTTGCTGCAGAGAGGACATGAAGCCCTTAACAGCACTGCCACTGCCCAGGGGAGCAGTGGAAAATTTCCCTTGGGATCTTCGTGTTGCTCAGCACATCAAGTCCCTCTGAGCATCCTTGGTGGTGTGCTCTGGCCCCTGTCCCTGTCTGCACCTGTCTGTCCAGAGGTGTCACCCTGTTCAGCACTGCGGGACAGGACAAGCCACAATCCTGCAGCACCCACAGCCACTGCACTGTGAGGACAGATCTGCTCTCGCTTATTTATTTGTTTTTGTGGGGCGGTACAGAAAATGACAGCTCATAAACTGCCTGCCAGCGCCCTCCCTTCCCCGTGTCCTTTGAAGCGCTGCTAACCGCTGGCTTTGAACCCCTCTGTTTACTGTGTGCCGCAAAGCTCACGCCTTCGCGCCTGACATAAATTACAGAGCAGGAGTAGAGAGAAGAGGAGGAAGATAATGCAAAATGCCCTCCCAACTAACTTTGCTAATTAAACCAGCTCTGAAGCCTTCCCAAACACCCCCATGTTATGACAACGTGAACAGCACATTCCAGTGAAACTATTAAATTTATATTGTGCAGATAAAATTCAAATGAGACCATTGTTGGTTGATAGCTGAACATGCGTCAGCATGTGCCCAGGTGGGCAAGAAGGCCAATGGCATCCTGGCTTGTACCAGCGACAATGTGGCCATCGGGATCAGGTCTGGTCAGCACTGGTGAGGCCATGCCTCAAATCCTGGGGTCAGTTTTTGGCATCTCACAACGAGAAAGACACTGTAGTGCTGGAGTGTGTCCAGAGAAGGGCAATGGAGCTAGGGGCATGGTTAATGGTGGGCTTGGCAGTGCTGGGTTAATGGCCTTAAAGGTCATTTACAACCCAAATGATTCTCTAAGTCTATGATTTACGTCCCATTACTCTTATGCCAAAGGGAGCAATCCTTTGGGACATCCTCGAGGAAGAGGGACCCCTCTGAGACTGGGTCGTGTCTCCTCCTGCCATGGTCTCTCCAAGACACCCACAGCACAGAGCAAACACATCCCTGCTGGGTTCTTCCCGGGTTACAGCAGTGAGAGCAAGGCTTCAGGCTGTGCCAGCACAGCACGTGAAATGGGAATTCACCATCCTAACAAGAATAATATTCCTTGCAGAGGTTCACGCGCTGCTGCAATTGAGTTATGAAACACCATGAGGATCAGGTGGACTTTGCAGGAGCCGCTCTTCTCAAGGAGCATTTTTTCATTGTCTTTAGCTAAAATAACCTTTCAGAAAGCAGGAGCAGCATCCTCCTCCCCCTCAGCCCTCCAGTCACTCTGTCCTCTGCTGAACATTGATTTTCACAATGCTCCTCATTTTTCCTGCTCTGGAAATGAACCTGACTGTGTATTTCTGCAGAGATGGTAGAAAAGAGACAGCAAAGGCAGAGATGTCTGCATGACCACGGGGTCAAACTGGTCCAGCTTTTGGGAGTCCTTAGAAGAGGCTTCAAGCTACCCTCTCAGACACTTTAAATTCAAGACATTGATAGCTGAGAAAAACAGGCTTCATAGTTACCGGCTTGATGCTGAAGGAGAATGAGACTGACCCTGTGCCAAGGAGCACCGTCCGAGGACCCCCACGGTGGGGTGTCAGTGACTCGCCCCAGTTAACTCATCATTTGTGGGTGATTATATTGCATTGATGGGTGGCCATCATTTGCCCCTGTACGACTATCTACCAGGCCTCTGGAGCTTTTTTGCTGCTATTTTAAATCACTATTCCCTCTAAGCAAACAGCAGATAGAAGCAACTTCCATTCCCTAAATAAGGCACAGCAAGAGCTTTCACTCAAAGCAGAAATCAAAGTGTGAGCTGGAGACGCCGTTGGACGAGGCTCAGAGATGTCTGGATAAGGGGTGTTTGTGCCGGCGTGGGTGCGCTCGTGCCCGCACGCGCCCACAGCGGCCCCGCTGCTGCTGGAGGCGTCTGTGCCAGAGCGTGATAAGCAACGCTGGAAAGAAGAAATTCCAAAGAAAAAAAGCAACTTTTGCCTCCAGGTCTGCGTCTCGCAGTCCCTGAGCACATGGTAAATTCTGCTGGGGGAAGCGTTTCCATGCTGCTGCTGCACTGCCAGGCGCAGGAGGGCTGGAAAGGCATTGGGTGGAGCTCTGCATGTTTACCACTACTTGTCTTTCATGTTTTCCTGGTGCCAAGAGGCCCTGGGTATTGAACACCCCTTGTGCAAGGGAGAGCACACACATGAGAAGGCATGTTTCTCCCAAACCCATAAAAGTGAAAAAAAATAGAGATTATAGATACATTATCGCTGGATGAGGGCTCACCCTAGACAGTTATCTATAACTATAAAGCAATTGCATTCTAGACCCGAATGATGAACTGACAAATTTCACGGCCCAGTTTCTATTCTGGAGCCACTCCCCTGCTAGCTGAGGCTCATTTTTTGGGGGGAGGTATTGGAGGAAAATGAGCGCTTCTCCCTCAGATCTCCCTGGGGAGCACTCACACGATGCAATCGCTCGCTCGCAGCATCCCCGACACAGAAGTACAAACAGCAACATTTCCCAATATCAAACAGGGAGCGGAGGGGAGTTGCTAAGATCAGGCTCTGCTCTGATCTAACTTGCATCTTGCCAGTTTAAAATCTTAATTGAAATGCTACTTGAAAGCCTCCTGAGCACAAGGAGGGGAGATAAACCCAGGCTGTCGGCCCGAATGCCAAAGCAGGGGGAAGGAAAGCCAAAGTGCTGTTTTTTTTTCTGAGAATATCATTTTGAGCTGCCTGTCACTGGCAGAGGTATGAACATGTTCCTTCTCCAGACAGGGTCAGGAGGGAGAGGAATATCATCTCCCAAACTCAGTGTGAGTAGCAAGTATCAGCTGGGCAGCAGTGCTGCCATCCCTCCTTTGCCTGCTGCCTCCCTCACAAGTTTGGAAAGAGAGAGGGGAAGAGGAGGAGAGGGCAGCAGACCATGTGTATGTAAAGCTGGGCCTGAAGGTCTTTCTCTGTCCACAGCAGCTCTCTGCAAGCCCTGCAGCTCAGCCAGTCAACTCTTCCACGTGGGAGAGCGAGCGGGCGAAACCCCCCAAACTGACCAAAAACCGACCAGCTGTTAATTACACTTTGCAACATCTGCTACTTGAGACCATTTGTTTTAGTATTTCTATTTTATGCCTTGGAACACTCTGATTTTTTGTTGTCTGGAGCTGCTGAACTGCCTTGAAGAAGAGCTGTTGCTGGAGTAAGTGTGGCCGGAGCACTGCAGCACACTGACACCACGGCAAGGAGCCTTCCCAAGGCTACGGCAGCCAGGCTGCTGCTTTTTCAGTGATTTGGTTATTTTGGGTGCCGCAGACAAACCGTTTGTTCATTTGGGAACAACAGAGCTTAAAAACAAACGAGGTGTTAAAAGGAGGGAGCTCAAAGCTGGGCTTTCATCTGCAGGCTGCGGTGTGACTTTGATGGGGCCGGGAGAACAGCTCTGTTCTCAGGGGGATAATAATTACGTTTTGGGCTTTGAGAAGTCCGGTGGGTTGGATCTTCACAGGCTCTCGGTGCTCCCCTCGCCGCCTCCTCGCATTTCGACTTCAAAGCAGAAGGGAAGAAGCCCCGAACAGCATCATTTTGTTGATCAAAACCCTGCACTAAACACTGGTCCAGATGAAGAAACCAGAGAGGAGCTTTTCATTAGCGGCAGATGAAAACGACACCTCGCCTGGGCTCGGCCGCAGCCGCTCCCATCCCGGACAGCGATATTCCACCGTCTTAGGAGCCGCACACATCCCCATCCCCAGCCACGTGCAGGGGCAGAGGCAGGCAGAGTACCTTGCTCAGGGCACTGGCATTTAGAAGAAAATGGTTTTCTTTCATCTGTCCAAGTAAATCTCTTTCCAACACTTGTGAGCCTGATTGCTGCCAATTTCCGCTGCAGAACGCAGCCATTCGGAGGGAAGGCATTAGGACTAAGAGGTACTCATAACATTTCAAATGAAGCAGTTTTTTCTTTCTTTTTTTTTTCCCATCCCACCTCAGGCTGTGTCTCTTTCAGCGTTTGGGTATCCATTCTTTGAGAACAAGATGTATTTCTCCGCTTGAGCTCTCTCCTATGCAGTCCCTGCCCAGGCATGAAGGAGCTTCTGCTTGGAGGGAGGAGTCAGTTCCCTTTGCAGCTGGGGCACCATATAAATATATAATCATAGAATCATGGAGTGGTAGAAGGGGCCAGCTCCTGTCCAGCCCCTCATCCAGCAGCACACCCAAGAGTTGCCACCCTTCTTGGCAGGACTGCTCTCCATCCCTTCATTCCCAGCCTGGGTTGATACCAGGGGGTTGTTCTGACACTGTTGCAGCATCAGCAATTGGCCTTGTTAAAACTCATGAGATTCCCATGGGCCACTGCTTGACTGTATTCTCTGCTATAGGTACTGTAATAAATACACTGAGAGAGAGAGAGAAGAGGACTTGGAGCATCTCCCGGTGGTGCTATGCAGAGCCGCAGTCGCTCGGGGTGTGTACGGGCGCCAGGCTACAACCATTTCCCACTCATCATTCTGTGCCTGAATATTGCCACACATATGTTATGAAAAATTACCCGCTGCTCAGAGAGCTCCGAGATACAATAAGATTCACATCAACATTAATGAACCCCTGTCTCTCTTGTGAGAGAAAGCTAATGTAATAACAGCGTTATATTCGGCAAACAAATGCTTGAGACAATTTTTTTTAAGCACCAGACAGTAAACAGGACCGAAAATATCCTCATGAATTACAAGAGTCTAAAATCCTCTACTGAGAAATTAATTTAATAGCAGTAAATACTAGAACAATTTCCCCCATGTGAAAAGCCACCGCCACATTCTGTTAAAAAGCTTCATTTAAGCAGCACGTGGGCACCCGGGAGGGCAGGGAAACGTATTTCATCACCTAATGGTCCTCTGGAAAAGGCTTTGTTCCTCCTGTGCTGGCCCTGGGTGAGGGATGTGCCTTCCCCTGTGGAAGGCAGTGTAAAGAAGAGGAATAACAAGCTGGAGAGACTCAGGAGGAGAAAAAGACCCAAACAACATAACCATTTAGGAACAAACTCAGGTTTAGGGAAATTCTTAGAATTTAGCCTTCCTGGCCAAAAAAGAGACATTTCCAGGCAGCTCCCACATTCATCTGCTGCAGAAGAAAGGGAACGTGGCACCAGGGCTGGTAATTCCCATTGATTTCTGGATGAGGCTTCATACCCTGGAGGGGCCTCGTCTCTGAGAAGCAGCATCTGCCCAGATCGCCGATTGGCGCCTGCCTCCTCCGGCCGTAATGAGATCTGGGAGCGGCTGCAGGAGCCGGCGCGCCGGCCTTTGGGGAGCAAACGGGCTTTGAAAAGAATTATGTTAATCAGAGTAGCCTTCTCCCCGCATCTGTTCAGCTGTTATTCCGGGCAAAATTAATAGGTCTAAGGAAAGATCCGATCATAATGACAATCTGGTCTGCGCAGCGGGAGATTTTATAAAGGAGCTGAACTGCGCCTCATTGAAAACACTTAAAGTAATTAGTTACAGGGCTACTCGCTTTCTTTCCTTTTAATAGTAATAATGGTTATTAATGTTTACAAATTACAGCGCCTTGCTGGAAATGAAAGAATGGCTGGAGCTGTTGCCCAGGGTAAATGAGAGCTCCGAAATTCAGCCTGCACTCTCCCTTGGAGACAGATTGTCTCTCTCCCAGCCTTTAGTGCCACTGGAGACGGGCTCCTCCTGCCAGGCTGTGGGCATGCCATGACCAAGTGGTCACAAATGTGAGTTAGTCCCAAGCCCAAACAGGGGTTTGGCATCGAGGAACGACGGTGTGGCTGCTCCTTGCCAGCGGACACTGCGCTCCCACATGGCAAGCACCAGGAAAGGCAAGGAGAGAATCGCTCTGATGATAAATATGTAGGAGAAGCTCAAATCAACCTGAACTTTAGGAAAGAAGAAAGATAATTAAAATATAAATAGACATGTTTGTTTCAAAGATTGATGGCAAGCACTCGATTCAGCCTGAAGATTAATCAGGGAAGTATAATTATGCCTTTGCACAAAAAAACCCTGTTAAACCCCCTCCCTGCCCCACACGGCAGAGGAAGGAGGCAGCCTGTGCTGCCAAACTGCATGTGAGGCTGAAGCTTGAAGGACAGTTCCCCAGCACAGCGACACTGCCACGCAGGGACTGACGGCTTTGCTCCACTCCATGGGTTTGGCAGCAGCTTCCTTCATTTCCCCAGAAATGCTTCATTTCTGCACACTGGGAAATTCTAATGTTCTGGGATTTCCTTGTACCTCTACACCCTCCTCACGCCTCCCAAGCCATTTGTGGGGATGCAAGGCATTATCCCAGCAAGAAAGACATTTTCTCTGCTCTTCTCCTTTCCTTGTAGCCCCTGCAGATTCTCCAAGGACATTTCAAGCCATAATTATGATGCTAAATGTTATTGCCCAGGCTCGTATGACCCGCTCATCATGTGAGAGGTGCTGCTCAGTGAAGCTTCTCCGTAACCCCATTACACCCCGGGGCTCTGGGGATGGAGGTGGGAGGTGGATGTAGCACCACCAGCCTCACATTCCTCCCCAGCAAGGGATCACACAGCCAGGCCAAGGCGAGAGATTGATTTGCGGGGAGCTGTGCTCACGTGTCTCAAGCCATGTGCGACGAGCACAAGGATTTGTTTGACATCTTTTCCATGCAAGGTCAAGTTGTACTCTGCTGCTGCTGACTCAGGCCATTGGGATGCTGTGGAGCTCCTGGGAGGGTGGGATGCTACCTCAGCACACCCAGCCACTAAAGACGTGATGTTTCCCTCTGTGCCACTTCCAGCTGTGCAATATCAGCCTGGCTGATGCCACCAGGTGGGCACCTCAGCAGTAACACAGCGCGTACCTTCTTCCAGCACGCTCTCTGCCAGACCCTTCAGTGCTTCCCCCCTGTATTTAGTCACCCAGCAGTGTTTGTGCAGAACTGGGGAAGCTTTCCCTTCAGAGTCTTTTGGAACAAACCATCAGAGCCCCGTGTGCCATCTGGGAACACAAGAAGTGGAAATTCTGTGCAAATGGCAAATGTCTGCACAGCCTTTAAGTCGTCCCCATTAGTGGTTCCCACTCTGAGGCCGTTTTGCTGCCCCGGGCTGTGCATCAAACACTCGCCCCGCGGGTCTCTCATTTACTGGCAGGTCCAAGGTCCCAAGGGAGCTCTCCATCACAAGGCAAAGCACGTCCTCAACTCCTTGCATGTGCCAGCCAGGAGATGGGTCTCTGCTCTTCACATTATTTACTTTTTATAGACAAAGCTGTGACCCTGGACTCCTTTTTAAAGCTTATCCATCATGTACTTCTCTCCCTCTCAGCATCATGTTGAGAGGAGGATGGTGTGTGGGGAGGGATGTGGGATTTATCCTGCAGCATCAGCGCTGAGGATGGAGTTGGCATCCCGGAATCCCCCCCTGCCCTTCCCAGTTGCAGGCAGCAGTGGGATCGAGGACCCCACACCCCTCTGTACAGAATGCAGGAGATAAGCAAACAGAAAGCGAGGGATAGTGGGAATTTTTGCATGGGAATCAAAAAGAACAAGCTGTCATTGACTACCAAGCGAAGTCAGGGTGCCTCGAGTGCAGTACACTGAGTGCTTTATTTAGAGTATCTGGAGAGAGAACAGGTAAAATAACTGAGTTCAGGGATGAGGCCACGATTCCCCTGGCTTCGGAGAGCAGAAACTCTCCATATGAGAGGTCAGAGTGATTTTCATGAATCAGAGTAGTGGTGACAGATGCTCTCCTCTCAGCTGGAGAAAGAGGACTGAAAAAGCTCTTTTTCCCTTTTTTAAATAGCTCTCCATCTCCAGGAGAACCCACATAATTCCTGGGTCTTCAGCACTCACACCACACCCGGGCAGCCTGATGAGGTCCAGAGGGGCGGCTGTTGGAAAGAGGGGGCTGTGGTGGTCCCTTCTCCTCTCCTGCTGTCTCTGTGGTGCCAAGGTCAGTACGTGATGGGGCCTCATTATTCATATACACACACATATATAATATATATATATAATATATATATACCCACACACTGGCAATATGACAGACAGCCTCTACACCAAAGGCAGAGGGAAGGCAGTTTCCCCTCTACCCACACTGGGACATGAGCTCACATGCCACTCTGTCATTGTCTTCTCTTCTTCCATCTCTGACCAAACCTCGGAGCCACTCTGTCTCTGCAAAGAATGGCAGGGAAACGCTGCAGGATTCTGAGGCAGATCCCTGCTTTTTTTGGTTTCTTCTTCTCAATGCACAAGGATGTTGGAAAACAAAGTTAGACATAAAATCCCCTAAATTATTTGATGAAGAAAAAGGCCTGAGTGTGTGCCAGGCAGCTTTTAGGGGAGCGGGGAGAGAGGCAGCCCAAAAGCTACTGCTGAGCATATTAAAGAATGGCATTATCAAGTGGAACAGACAAGACATGTATATAATGCATAAGTAGTGTTTGCTGCTTCTCCAAACAACTCATAGATCACCAGGACACAAGCTCCTAGGAAGAGCAGAAAGGAAAAGAGAGAGGAATGCGCGATAGCATCAGAAGAGACGTGTCTGCTGCTGAGGAATGGAAAAAGCCCCACCAAAGACTGGGATCTGGACAGGGCTTGGCAATGCCTGTGGGTCTGGGGACAGCTGGAGGGAACTGGCACTCAGGAACCCACGAACCCTGTGCTCGGCTGAACGGTCCCCTGCCTGCCAGCGTGGTGTCCCTGGTGCCACCTGCGATGCTGGCCCCAGGCGGTGAATGGGCCCTGACAGGGCGGCATCAGCCTGCCGGTGGAGTGACCTTCAGCAGCAGAGGGATGTTTTCAACAACTCATAAGCGTAAGGAAGGTTCATTTGAGTTCTCATTTAGCATATTAAAAGGGTATTATTGCTACAAACCAGAAACCTAAATGGGCCTCCAGTTGCACCTTTGGATGAGGCTTTAGACTAAAGGTGCAGGGCAGCGATTAACATGTGGCACAAAATATTTATGCTTCATAAACAAGGCCAGACATGCTCTCCCTCATGATAAGTGATGGAAGGGCCATAACAAAGTGTGCAGAGACAGAGGGAGAAGGCATTGGGGAACACACACAGCTGTGGTGGCTCTGGACTGGGTCCATGATCCAGCTGCTCTGGAGAAGCTGCTGTTTGCAACTGCAGCAGCTCAGTGCGTGCCCCAGACCCTGAAGGGCCATCCTGCTCCTTCTGCTTTTACCAGGGCCTTCTTGCTCCTGGCAGATTTGTAAGACCCCCTTTGTCAATAAAAGAGTTGCAATTTCATCTCTCACCTCCTGCTCCAAGATGTGAACCTTTCCCTCGTGCAACTTCTGTGACAGAGCAGGGAGAAACTAGATGGGAAAGGTCCTGCTGGTGCAGCCTACCAGGGAAATGAGATTGTTATTATTTGTGGGCTGAGATGCTGCCTGCAGACCTCTGGGCTGTCTGATGGGAGGTGTCTAAAGGTGACTGTCCCCAGCTCGTGCCACTTTGAAACACACTGACACCTCTGGCTCCTCTCCCTGCTCAAACACAAGGGCACTGCAGGAGCAGAGCCTTGGGAAGCTCCTGCCGTGGAGAAATCTGTCACTTTAATTACCCCTTGCATTGCATTTATCTCCATGAAAGGTCCCTGGCTCCTTTGACGCTGACTGGCAGGGGGAACAGAAAGGAGCAGCAATGATCTATACGTTTGTTTATTTATTTCAACGGCACCAGCACAGAACAGGAGCCTCCCGCACCCCAGGCTTTCCTGCAGCTCATGAACTTCCAAACTCTGCTCCCACAACACACAGAGGGGCTGCTCCAGGAGCCCAGTCAGAAGGAAAGCTGGGGGGGGTATGCAGATCTGCCAACTGGCACCAGGGCAAACACTGTCCTGCTTCGCAGAGAGGAGAGGGAGCAAAGAGGAGCTACGTGCCGAGAAAGCAGGTGAGGAGAGGCAGGGAGGGCAGCGTGGCCGTGTCCCTGTCCCCGGAGCGCCGCTGTCTGTGGCAGCCCCGGCAGCTGAGAAGCACTTTCTGCTGTGACAGGGTTTTTTCTGTGATTGACCCCAATTACAAGAGTCAGCCCGCACGGACTGAGCACGTCACTGGTGTCAGCCCAGCAGCTGCTCAGCGCCTGGAAATGCGGCTGCCCAAATCCATACAAAATGAAGGGCAGGAGCTGGGGTTAAGGGCAGCTGGCACGGCAGTGGATGCTGACAGTGGTGCAGCATCCCCGGGAGAGCCTGGCACGTGTGGAGACCTGTATGCACCCCACGACACCTCCTGGGGACCCCAGGCAGCCCCCAATACTGCCCTGTCCACTCACACTTGCCAGGTGCTGCCCACAGTTGGTTTACAACTTTTCCTTTCATTCCATGCAGTAATCTCACAAAAGCAGAAAACCAGAACACGAGTCTTCAGGAGCACTGCAGACCCCACACCCCGCAGTGTGGCCAGGTCCAGCTCCAGTGCCCACCTGTTGTGCTCTGGGCATGGTGAGGGATGCTGGGAACAGCTATGGCACAGGTGGGAAGCCTGACCCCGCTTCCCTCTGTTTGGCCACGGCCAGCAGCACCCGGGTCAGCCTGGGGACGGGATGGGAATGTGCTGCCAGCTCCAGCATGGAGCACAGCCGGGGCACGTCTGCCTGCTCCTCACCTGCTGTAAGGAACAGGAGGAGGAATTGCTATTTTATTCATTTCAGGTTTTCTCTGGAGCATTTAGGCACACAGGTTGCAGGAGATCAGCAAGCTCACAAACAGGTGTTTGTGTGCAAGAAATTTCAAGACTCCCAAACAACCATCTCCAGTAGCCTCTGTCTGGGCAGGGATTATGAGCAGCAGGAATCAGCTGCTCTGACTCAAACCATCTCACTGTGGAGCACCAAACTCAGCGCGTTTTTCTGTTTCGCTAACAGCAAAGGACAACAACAAATGAGTTTATAAATGTTTGAGGGTAGATACACTTTTCCGTCTTGTGTTTCTTGTCAATGACCTTACAGAGAGGCAAAGAACTCATTATAGACACAGAGACACAAAACCTGGAATAACATCCATGCAGCAGCTTTCGCACTGCCACAGGACCTACCAACATGTCTGGCTGGAGCAAAAGCTCCTGGACACGGGGAAAACCATCTCACTCTGCAGCTGACACATTCTCTGCCTTGTTTTTACTCCTTGAATGTCTAAGCAGTTCAACAGGAGATAGTGTGTGCTCATGGATTAAAGACCTCCACCAGATAACCAAACCACTGACCAAATAACCAAACCGATGACATTTCTGCTGCATTAACAGAGAAATAAAGGCCAAGAGTCTCACCCAGGGTCCCAGTTGAAGCCTCTGGAGGAGCATCACATTGCATTCAGCTCTGGGGAGCACTGCCAGGACATAAATAACTTCACCTTCCCCCAGGAAGGCAACCTCACTACTCACCTCGTTGGCTGTGCCTCTTTTACCACCTGCCCACTCCTGGGCCCTGCTGCTCCTTCACCATGCTCGGGGGTTCACACAACTTCTGCCTCCCCGTCTCCCTTGTTCTGCTGTGTCTCCTGCTGGGGAATGCTTCTCTGCCCACACCGTTGTAACCCAGGAATTGTGCTCTGCTCAAAGACCCACTTCTGTTATTATTTCATTCCACTGTTATTAATACCCGATTTGATTCCATTTGTTCCATTTTACAGCTTGTCTCCTGCAATTGCCTGGCTTTAGAAACAGTTTTATCTGAGCAGGTGAGGCAGATTATAAATAAATGTTGTACCTCACTTTGTATTTTAAGCAAATTTGAGACTTTCCTGATTAGGTGCTTTCACTGGAGAACCTCGTTCCATCGGATAATTGCAACCTCGGTTCCTTATCCTCCCCTTTTGTTCTCTTCCCCCCTTGGCAAAGCTGCAATCTTGCATGAGAACATCAGCAGACAAAACCCTTGAAAATAACTCTCCAGAAGAAATCTCATTTACTTTTTAATCTGGTTCGGAAATTTGCCAGCAAAATTTCCCCTGACAAGCAGAGCCATTTATTCCTAGTTATCATACTGGCCGGATCCTCACTCCCAATCCAGGTAATGCAGTGAGCACAGCGGAGCGTGCAGAGAGATGGAAGCAGAAATCTTTTGATATATTATTTATTTGATATAATCTTCCTCCCAATAAGATCAGTGAGCAGAGGACAAAGTGACGACCTTACCCATTCCAGCTGCTTATGCTGAAACGCCACACGGATACAGTTTCATTCCACTCCCTTTGGCAGGTTTTCCTTCATTTATTTATCTGTAGACACATGTGCCCATACGTTTGTACATAACATTCCTGGGGGAAAATAGCTGATTCCTCTTGTTTCTTCTTGCACAAGGAGAGTTTCACTGGGGATCTCCCTGCCTACGGCTTCTCTCAATCAGGCAGATTCCCTGGCCAAGCCCAGCGCAGGCGCTGAAGTTTCTGCATAAAAGTTTCCGTCTCTCACTTTTCCTTCTTGGAACGATGCCTCCTGTGGGAAGTGTAAATACAGAAAGATGACAACGTGTGCATTAGCGCTCGTTAGAATGTCATCATTATATCCTGCAAAGTGTCTGCTGAAGGGATCCCTGAAGGACACTTAGAGATGGAGCAGCTGCTCCGGATTTGTTCCAGCTCACATCTCAAAGAAAATGACATTGAGATGAATACGGCATCGTGAGCGGCTTCGGAGCAGAGTCGGGGGAAGAGAGGGGTGATCGCCTGCAGCCGCAGGTCCAGGGTGGGCCTCAGCCGGCTCCCCACTGCCTGCCCTCTGCCTTTTTGGCATTCGTGGTGTGCTGAGGGTCCCCACAGCCGAAGAATCAATGGAGGGATGCCCCATCTGCCTTCCAGCCAGCTCCAGTGCTGCTGATGGACTCACTGCAGCAGGGGAAGTTTGGATTCTTTGGGGGGTAAACCCAAAACACCATCCAGATGTCTAGAAGATAACATACACCTGACCAAACTCTCAGGTGTATTTTAAGCTGAATTGTCATCTGCTGGAATCAAAACAACCTCACTTATTCCTTCGGTGGAGAGAGCAGGTTTATACAACAAAAGCTTTACCTGCACCAGACCCAGATGGCACCAGGCTCTACCCTGCCTTGGTGGCCTGATGCCAGATGAGAGGGGAACGCAGGACTGACGTGTCTGTGTGACAGCCTCCCCCTGCCTGTTTGCCTTTGGAAACTGAAATGCAAACAGTCCCAAGGGGACTCGTTGCAGGAACGAGAAAGGTTAAGAGCTGTGATTGACCACGAGAATATCCAGACTCTTACACTGCTGGGAGCCCTTACACGCTTTCCCTGTATCTCTGCCCAGCAAATAAAGAAAAAAAGCATTGTCTTCAATTCTGCTGTCTCCCAGGAGCTCTCATCATGTCAAGCAGCAAAGCTACAGACAGGGTTTCTTCACTTGACAGCAGCAAACAGCTCCTTCCCCGGGAGCAGTGTTAGGGTTAGGGGGGACCCCTCCTGCACAGCGGGCACAGGGGCCTCTCCAGGCCAGACGACACTCGGGGGGCTGGCAGAGACCAGTTCATGTTCCCTGTTTGCACTCGGGTGTGTAGGTCCCGCCCCAATTAATTTTTTTAATCTCATCTGCCGAAAAATCAGCCTGCCGTGAACTTGTCCTTCCGCTTCCTTGTGTCATCAGCTGTCCAACTGCTCAGGAACTGCACATCAGCAAGCTGGGTGTGTTTTGGGACAGAGGCACATCTCCTGAAGGCATCTCCCTGTGGCCTTGCTGGGCTGGTGCGGGTCCTCGGTGCTGCCCCCAACCCTGATGTCCCTGCCTGGTGTCCGGCAGTGAGTGGCAGGACAGGAGTCAGTGGGGCTGGGACAGGTAAAACACCGTGGAACAGGATGTGGAAGGTTTTGTTTCACCCTCTACTGGAAGACAGTCTCCCTCAAATGGAAAGGAATGGGCTGGGAGTGGAGGACCAGTGCCACAGGTGGCATTTGCAGGGGCTGAGGGAGGGACAACAAGGGCTGCCAGGAGCTGGAACAGAGACAGTGCCAAGCAGCTGCTGCAGTGATGGATTTACTGTGAAATTTTGTTGCTCTGGGAGGAGGAAAATAGCCAGAGCTGGATGAAAAATTTTTTAGAAAATTTCTTTTTTATTAGTTCAGAGCCTTCTTTGGAGAAGCAGAGGAGTGTGGAGTGACCCACATCAGTGCTGGCACAGGTGCTTCAGGATTGTGTGCTTGAGCCAGCACCCTCAGGTGGCACCACGATGCAGACACCTGTGACAGCTGCAGGTGCCTCCTCTGCATACGGCACACCAGAGAGGTGTCGGCCATCCAGGAAGGAGGGCTCAGTGTCAGCATTTCGTCCCTCGCTGAGACATGCTGGAAGTTCTACAGAGCCCTGTTTCTCTGGGTGACAGACTGCTCCCTTCAAACCTGGGCTGCAGGTAACCCCCTTCATTGCTAAATCAGCCATGTTCATGGGGCAAGCATTTCATATATACAGAAGATGAACTATGTATTACATATGTTATTACATATTATTTAATGAATATTAAATCTGTGTGCTCTGAGCTGGGAATCAGGTGCTTCACAATCACTGTGAAAGAAGTTCCTCTTCCAACAGGCACTTCCAGCCATCAAAACATTGAGTTTCCCAGCTGACATCCACCATTTAACAAATTTCAAAGTGAAAAATCTATTTCAGAATGAAATATCGTCATGCCACAGCCCAGCAGCGCTGAAGCATTTCAATCCTGGATCTCTTCTTGCTCTCCCGTTTTCTGCCCAAACGTGAGATGACCGAGGCAATAGAGGGGTGCAGTGGGTGCCAGCCCTGACCTGAGGTCCGCTGAAGCCACCACGTTGTCCCCAAGGGTGGGGTGGCCCCCCTGCTGCAGAGACAGATGTGGAGTGTGAGTGAGGAATGGCCGGGCAGGGGCTGGTGCCTGGGTAACAAGATGAAGGATGCAACTCCCAGTACAACTCAGTGAAGATGCAAGAAGACTCTGCCCAGACGGCTGCTTGGTTGGAAACAAGCCTCGTTTGGGGTTTTTGTAATGATTAGGTACTAGTTTAAGCTAAAAGAACTGGAATGAGAACAGATGAAAGGCACAATCTGCCGAGCTTTATGGCATCCCTGAGCTGGGTGCCGAGCACGCCCACGGTGACTTACAGCACAGCTGACAAACAGCAACTTGTTAAGCTGCGGTGGCTGGATGATACATCTGAGACTTAAAAGCACAAACAGAGATTCATACCAGCCCGCCCAAACCCAACACAATTCCCCATCTAGGCAAGGCCTCCTCTTCCATCCTCCCTGCCTGTTTATAACACTGACAGAGCAGCTCCCCCTCTGTGGGTGCAGCACTGCTGCCACAGCAGAACCCACCAAAAACCTCTCCAGCATCAAACCCAGTGATTTTTATCCTGAGTTTTTTAAGCACATGCCTGACTTGATGCCTGTAGCCTCCTCTCCATGCAGCAGAGTCACCACCTCCCCAAATAGCTGTAATTTCTTTTTAGTTCCATTATTTCTGCACCATATTGTTTGCAACAGCTGAAGCCAATGGTGCTGTTCACATATGATGTTCTCTGGGTCTTTGCTCTGTGAAATATTAAGACTACAATGGTCTGAAGTCACAAAATCATAACCCATTAATAGCTTTATTCATTTTGGCTGCAGAAGATGGCAGAATATTTCTATTTTTAAACAGATGTGTGGGTTCCAATGAAGCTGGGTCTCTCGTACCACTGCAGCTGCACACCTGGTTCTCCACTGGGGTTCAGGTAAGGGAGAGCTACTGGCAACTTTTGCATTAGCTCTGCATTTGCCCATGTTGGTACACTTGGCTTTATCGCTTTGTTTCTGGTTTATTTACAGGAAAATATTTTTTCTCTGCATTTTTCCAAAGCACTGCATTAACCAGGCTGAGGACTAAGAACAATGAGACACATCTCTAATTCCAGGTCTAACTTCCCATTCTCAGCGTGTCTGAGAGGAGCTAGAATGGGGTAGTTCCCAGGGGGAGTCCTGCTCCCCATATTCCCATTACACCATTTTTGGGAACATCCATTCTGTGGCTTGCAAGATGCACATTTGCACCTCCTATTCTTAGTAAAGAGGAGACATTTTTTTAATGCTTTCTGGCAAATTTGCATATTCCTCCTCCTCTCCTTCCATGCCCAAGCTCGCGAATTACAATAAATATTTCACTTTCAAATCTAGATTCATTAAAGAATGCCCAGGAGGGAGAAATAATAAGATATCACTTTACAGCCCAAATAAAGCACAGAAAGACACAGCTTATAATGTATATTTCAGGCTTTAGGTTGAGATAACTCAGACATCGCTCCTGGTTAAGAAACACGGATGGTGCTGTGTCAGCACCTTGGCTGAAACAGCATCTTCTTGTAATATTTTATGCCTTTTGGGAATGTCTCCCCGCGATCCTCTGCTGCCAGAAGTGGGAAATTAGGCAGCCCAGAGCAGCAGTACCTCCACTGGAGGAGAGCCGAGATGTTCCCCTGCCTCATCCCTCCATCCCGCACCGTGCCAAGCAAACCAGACCTTTGAGTTAGACCCAAAGCCTCTCCTTGGGTGGAAGCAGCAGAGACTCCGCCTTCCCCAGGACTTCCTGTGAACTTCGTCGTGGCTCAGCTTCAATCACCAAGCCCCAGCGGAGCAGGATACGCTGCAGATCCCGAGTGAACAGCGCGGTGCTCTCACACAGCCTCTCCTCCTGGCACGGCCGCAGGACCCACCACCGCTGCTTCCCCACACCATCCATCCTCACAGCTCTGCAACGCTCACATCAGCCCCACAGTTTTGCAAGGGAGCAAAAAAGCAGCGTGGGGTGGGAAGCGACAGGGGAGATCCACAGGGATATGCTGCAAGGGAAACACTGGTAGTGGGATTTCTTTGCTGTGATTGTTACTCTCCCACATATACTCCTGGCTAATCCAGTAATCTCTTATTTATGTGCAGCCTAATTAAGGCTGTGAGTAGCTTGATCTTTGTTTACTTAAGTGCATAGCAGAAGATTGCCAAGACGAAATGAAATCAGCTCCAGGCAGGCAGGGCTGTGTGGGCTCGGGATGGCACGGCATGGCACCGCCTCTCCGGATGGGATTGCAGAGGCTGTTGCATCACACTCCCTGTTGCTAATTCAAGCTTATCTAATAAAGATTCAGATAAACCAGACCAAACCAAACCCAGCCAAGTCTGCAAGCAGCTAATGGGATGTGATTAGTGCTTGTCAGCCTCCGCCGTTGCTGCTACCAGCAGGACTTCACATCCCCAGCCTTGCACCAAGTGCAGGGGGCAGGGAGAGAATAACGTGGGTTTAAATCTCATTCCTATAAAATAAACCCATAACTGGGCCGATACCCTGCTGGAATCACGACAGAGATTGATCTGCTCTTTGAGATCAGCCCTCCCGCCAGGGCCCATCCGTGCCGGCTGCAGGGGAGCTGCGCCAGGCTTGCGCCGGTGTTCCCGGAGGGCTGGACCGCCGCCTGCCCCTGACCCATGGGGCTGATCTGTCCAGGGAACCACATGAATCCTGACTTCCACGAGTTACTGCAGGGCAGTTGATGGGACGATCCACCTGAGCGGCTGTGCACCCACAGGAACGGGGGGGTTGCAAGTTGCCTCTCGTGATTTACACCCACACCAGGGAAATAGATGAAGTATCCACTCATGTCGATTCCCATTTACTCAGCTACTCTGTCTTAAAGGGGAACATGGATAATGTCGCCTTTTCGGAGCGTCACAGATGAAATATGCTCACAGCATTGCATACATTATGATTTTTACACTTACCACACTGGGAGCTTCTTCTCCTCCCATCAACTCACAGAGCAGATCCCACAAGCTGAGCCAGCTAACGAGACTATTACATTCGCAATGTGCACTGCCACCCTACATCTTCCAAACACTCTCCAAATGGATCTGTTTGGACCTGTTTTAAATATAAATATTGCTGGGTTCTGTGCTAAATATGTACGCAATGCGTTTTACGAAACCTTTAACAAATTCTGTGCAGAAGAATATGTTTTCCCATATGGGCTGCTTAAAGAAAGGCAGATGTGAGGCAATCCAAATCCCTCATATGCTTCTCCTCCTTCTCCTTTTCCTTTTGGCAAACTAAGTCAGGCAAAGACAAATATTGTATCAAAGAGTTATGGAAATAAACATGAATGTAGCTCAAGGGCACAAGTAAGTTTCTGGAATATTTTCTCTGTGCAATTAATAGGTAACATTGCGGGGGGAGCACGAGTACCCAAAATATGCCGGAGGAAGCTAATTTTATTGTGCAGACGGTACTCTGGGATCCACAGAGTGAGCTGCGTTAAGCAACATTAGTCAGGATACTCGTAATAGGCTGCGGAGAAAGAGGAGGAAACGTGTCAGAAGTTGAGGGAGAGCAGGTAATGCCTGCTGGGAGGGGACACGGGGACAGGGCCTGCTCCACGCCAGAGCTCAGGAGGTGGGAGTCACATCAGGGGCTCAGGTGTGTGGGGTGGTCAGCCCTCCTGAGCAGGCTTCAGAAGCATCTGGAGGTGGCACTGCCAGTCCTGGAACCCGCTCCTGGGAAGGATGGGCTGGGACAGCTGCCATCCTTACCCTGAATTCTGCAGACGCAGGATCTCTGTGGCCGGTGAAGCGTGTGCTGTGTGGGAACTGCTCAGCCTGTGCCCAGGGCCATGTAAAAACAGATGGCAGAGAATGCACCCACAGATAAATCAGCGGTGTTCTCCTTCTCTGTCCATGGTCATACCCCAGCACCCTGTTCCCACGGGACAGGCACACGGGGTCCCATGGCTGAACCCACTGCTGAAAAGAAGCAGGAGGCTGAACACCAGCACCAAGCTGTATCTCACTACAAACCCCATGTTCTTACAAGAAGAAAAAGAAATAAATATCTAGTTCTTCTGCCAGGTTCCTCAGTTCATTAAATAACCCGCAAACATTAAACCAGATGTTGTGTTTTATCGCTTGACTCAGATCATTATGACTTTATTTCTGACGGGCCTGGAATAAATGAAATGCAGTTATAAAGGTTATTTAACTATTAAAACAACTATTAATTAAAGTTTGCCAAGTCCTGGGGGCCCTGAGGACAAGAGGCAGCTAGGTAAATGTCAGTTATTATTTAATAAGTCCTTGTTGTTGAAATACGTGGCACGTGAGCTGCATCCCCAGCAGGAGCTGGGAGCTTGCAGATCCCTGCTATAAATATTTTGCCCGGTGTTTGCAAGGCAGAAGGAAGGTGGGAGGTGATTTAGTGCCAGAGTTGATACTGCCAGGGACGCAGAGAAGGAGCTGCAGGGCGGGCGCCCAGCAGAGCTCAGCTCCCCGAGGGGCTCAGGTGGATAGGGCGCACGGAGAGGCTCGCAGAGCCCTCCTTCCCTGTCCCAGGATGACCGGGATGTCACGGCTGACTTGCACAGTGGTGCACGTGTTTTGGGCTGCCCTCACCTCACTGCTCGCTCCCGCCCTCTCCAGCCTGGGAACGCTGTGGATTGGGGCTCTCTCTGCTTTCTGCCTACAAAGCAACAGCCGTGAGCGCTGCCCTGGGCTGGAGCCCTGGGAGGACGAAAGGTGGCAATAAATTGTACAACAACAATTGTACAGAGCAACAGCTCTGAGCTCATCCAGGATTTCCAGAAACTGCTCTAATGCCACTAATTAACAGAAATAATGCTGAATAAGCTTCCAACGCATCAGAGCTCGAGGAGTAAAGGACTCCACTGAGCTGGAACCTGGGAGAAAGAAATATGGAGCTGCTTCTGCATGTTATCCTGTAATTAGGGTTTGCTGCAGCTTTGTCCCCGTTCCCTCCATGACAGAGCACACCCGGTGTCCCCCTGGTGACATGAGCCGAAGGGAACAGCCACCTCACAAGTCCCTGCTATGTACACGTGAACAAAAATAAAACAATAAATTGATTCTTTAAGCATGAGGGAGGGGAAGAAAAGAGAGAGAAATGAATATGGAACAGAGAGCCTGAGCATTAAATTGGGATGAAATGCTGCCAATGGTTTTTTAAAGACAAACTGAGAAAATGAAGGGGCTACAGTCAGCTGCCACCGTGACAACGATCGCTCATCAAGTCAAAGTTTCACTCTAATCGGTTGAGTTGTTAAGGGGAGAAAAGTAGAGCAGTGCTGGGCTTGGAGAATTACATCTTCTTGCCATCCTCTGCCCCAGGATGACATCAGCAGGGCTGAGTCCCGCCTTGTGAGGAGCCTGCTTGGGTGCCAGACCATCCCAGACTTCTTCTGTGAACTCTGCTTTGGAAGTACTTTGGAATCCCCAATAACTCATTGCAGGGAGTTTAATCTTATTTCGGAAAGTATTGCTGTAATTTTTATTTCTCCTATATCTCCTCTGAGGTGTCTCAGAACCAAATGCAAATTTTCAGGTGAGCATTAAATCCTCCTATTTCCAGGACTGGATTTTCCCTGCTGTACACTTTGGAGAGAACTGTATTTCTTGGCTTTTAGATTATGGGTGCAGGGTTTCCCCTGTCACAGCTGTGTATCAGCTTCCTGAGCTGACAGAGTTAACCAGGGTGCAGACATTTGTGCCAACAGCTCACGTAATTGCAGTCTCTGTCCATTGTTTTGCATCTGGCAAAGCAAATGCCATCTCTAGGCCAGGCACTTGTTCACTGGCTACTGGTGGATGTCCTTAAAATTTCTCAAGCTTCTTTAAACTTGGCTACTCGACACAGCCATGTGTCATGGCAAATTCTGTTCCTTCACAGCTTATTGCTTCTCTAGATCATTGGTGACTGCATGGCACAGTCCTGGAGCCGGAGCAAATCCCAAAGGCTCGCTCCCCTTCATCGTCTCCAGCCACAATTTATCTGCTATTCTCTTTGATGCCACGGCCAGCAAAGCAGTGGTAAAAGCTGTGTCCCCACAGAGCCCTTCCTCCAGAAACAATGTGAAGAGCCACAGTCCCACACAGCCCTGCAGCAGCAGCTCTTGGAGAGTTCAGCAGAGAGGGAGGGTTTGGAACACAAGAAATGACATAAACTGGACCTCTGCTTGCCAGGACAGCAGGAACAAGACTCCCTGGGGAGACACAGGCTGGTTTCTGGTAGGGAAGGAGCCCTCTTGTCCCTTCAACAAAGGGACTTTCAAGGTTTTCCTCACAAATCCTTTCTTAGAAATTCCCTATAAATGCAACTTTACCAATTTGGTCTTTAGCCCAAGGGAGAATCTTTTTGGTGAAAACAGAATTGGTGGGTGGGGAGGAGCAGGAAATAAAAGTTCTTTTCACACCTGTAATTTTGTCTTTGGCCAAAACAGCAGTGACTTATTTTATTTAAAGCTTATTTTCTGTCAGGAGTAACCTTTTGGGTCTCTTGCTGTAGTTCAGATTACTGACATGCCGTCTGTGTGGTGATATGACAGCGCTGGAGGATTTGCTGCCCTGGTCTGGAACACTGAATGTCCCCTTTCCCAGTGTGCTGCCCCTCCATCGCTGTGACAGGAGATGGAGCCAGGTGTTAGGATTGTGTGTGCTGCAGGTACCTTCACCAGCAACTGAATCTGGAGCTGAAAGTCACCGGAGGAAGAAGTAATTAATGCAAATCCCCAGGGCTGGATCAATGCAGATATGGAGGCTTTATAGTCTCCCTGGAAGGTAAAACCTCTTACTGGTTGCTTATTTCAAGAGTTCACACCACACACAAGATCTCAAAATGCTATAAATACCTCCCGAGGCGCTGCAGGGACGTGCGATGCCGTCAGCGCCTCGCGGAACCGTTCACAACAGGAGTTCGGACACACACAGCCTCTGCGCGGGGACGGGTTTCACTGCGTTCACTTTGTTCTAGATAAAACAACAACAACCAACTGTGTTTGTTCAGGTGAGATGGAATCCTTGGAAGAGCTGGTGGTGCAGGTCTGGACCTGCGGGAGGAGGATGCGTCTGTGTCCCAGGTAGGTGACAGGTACGGATGCTTGACCCAGCCAAGGCGTGTTTAAGGGCCATATGCAGCCAGTGGCACAGCTGACCTGGGAACCTGGACCTGCGGCTGAGGTGCTTGAGGAGCCACAGCAAAGAGGGAGAATGAAGAAGTCCTGGAGGTGAGGACATGTTGACTGTGATATCGTCATTATCACTTACTAAAGGCAAATGCAAAGAAGAGATAGTGGCCCAGGGAAAAGGGAGGGCTCCCAAAATGAGGGTTCCTGTTGCGGCAGGGACTGGTGCAAAGCCTGCTGGCTGTCCTTGAGCCTCTGGCTCTGCAAGGCTCTGCCACAACTCACAGACTTCCTCCCCTCCTGATGCACCACTCCCACAGAAACCACAGCTCACTTCAAGATTTCCTCGTGAGGTGGGGGGTTGTGGTGCTCTCTGTGGGATCAGCACTTTCCCGTCTGCTCGGGAGTAGGTTGCACACCCTGAAAGCCTGCCAGGTCCCTCCTCTGTCTGAGTCAAGTACAGTTATTGAAGGCAATCCAATCCAGCCGGGGCTGGTCAAGTTCTCCTGAAGGGGCACAACGGCGTTACCAATGTTTTCACAGGATTTAAACTTCCAGTACAATAGACAGAAATAAAGTGAGCTTTGTACGTGCGTTACCGCTACCTTTTTTGCATACAATTGAATAAATTACCCTTTGTTATGAAACATTAATCCTCTTTGCTAAATGGAATAATTCCCACCTCGGATGCAGCGGAAGGCTGGAGCACCCTCAGAGCAGACCTGGGGGCATCCTCTCATGCAGAATAATGACAGATGGGGCAGGGGAGCTCCTGTGCCCCACGGGGAGAGTCAGGACCTCACTGGAGGGTGAGATGTTCCCTGGAGCATCCTCAGTTAGGACAGCCTATCTGTATTTTATATATACATATAAAATGAATATAAATTCCAGTCTAGAGAGAAGGTTGCCCGTGTCTCTCTTTCTGTAGCACTGGCACATTTCCTCTGCCCTCACACACACACACACATCAGGATCTGATGCTGGAAGGGATCCATTAGAAGGAAACTCCACAAATCTCAGTGTGATGCTACAGCTCCTGACAAAATGAAGGCAAGTATCTGGTTCAGATCTGCACTTAAAACAATCCAGAGGGCCATTAGTATTCATCCCGCGTGATCCAGATGGAGTAATAGCAGCTGTATGAATAAAATTAAAATTGGAGAACTGATGCTGGCTTGCACTTAGGAAGAGCCTGAAGATTACAGCTGGCAATGCCAATGCTCCAGCAGGAGTTGGGCCCTCTGTCCAGCTCGTGTGACCAGTCCTTCGCTGTGGGAATGTCCCTCTGCTCACTGCTGCAAGGTGGGCAGCGCTTGGCAGTGCTCTGAGCCTGCCATGCCAGGGTGGTCAGATGGGCTCCCGGACATGGGGACAAGGAGAACATTCACAGGAAGACACTTTCCTTGGCCTGCACCTCCTGGCAAAGCTCGGGAAGTTTCCTGAGCCTCCCCTCAGAGCAGCAGCACACAGGGAGCCCAGCTCCAGGCAGAGGGAGGGATGCAGAGGGGAGGAGGGCTCCAGCGAGCCCGGCAGCCTGGGGGGAGCACGCAGGGGGAACAGGAATCCTCTTTGAGCAGCAACTAGGTGAAATCTATACTGCTTTTAACCGGGTTGCAAGTTTCAGACTGTAGTTCATTAATTCAAAGAGATAGAATTGATGTCCCTCCCCTTCCCATCGATGCAGTCAAAGGGTCTCTCCATGTTTCCTAGTGCTGCCATCGTATTCCAATAGCCCCGACTGCCTCTGCAGAACTGGATCATTGCTTCCTCCAGGGACTCCTCAGAGACACCTGTTACAAAATCACCCAAACCCCACTGGCACCGAGGTGCCACTCCCTCTCCCCTCCTGTCTGCCCAGGAAAGGGTTTGGAGAGAAAACTGCTGTGCAAGGAGCCTCTGCTTTGGTTTCAACGAGACGATGGCTGTCTGATTCAAAACACTGATTTTTGCCAAGAGTCCCTAAGCACTATTATTCATGGTTGCTTATGAAACCCCTCATTAGCTGAAGAAGCTAATTGTTGTTGTTGAAAAAACGAGCAGTGAATCTCCAGGTCTGGCACCCTGCCACCCCGGGAACCTGGGCTTGTTTACTGTGAGGCTCAGCATCCTTTGCTGTTGCAGTCAGGAAAATATTTTCCCCAACAAACTCCACCTTTTCCCCGCATACAACCAACTGTCTTTCATTTTTCCTTGCCCAGATTCAATACACAGAAACATTCAGGAGTTCTAGGGGATGCCAGGCAGTACTTTGTGACTCATTTCAGATAAACTCTTCTGTACAGCAGCACAGTGACCTCTAAAGTGCCAACAGGGGGGAAAACATCATCCTGCATGAGAGTGTCTATTCAGGACTTGGAATGGAGCTCCCCCACCTCCCTCTGTGCACCTGCAGGAAGAGGCACCACTCCGGGGTCGGGAGGAGCATCAGTGCCACCACGGGTAAAAAAATCAACCCTCCCACCTGGCTGCTGGGAGCAATGAGGCTTCAGTCAGGAGGAAATCATTTTGCAGGTATTGTTTTGCTAACAATAGCTGTTTCTGCTTCTGATAATGTTGTTTTGCTTAATACCTGCTTTCTGTAGAGAGGCAACGTGATGGAGTAATAGCCCTGGCACGGGTATGAGGGGTCTGTCTGGTGACAAGAGAACAGACAGCTGTATCCATCAGGAAAGAAAGAAAACAAGTGCAAAGGAAATAAGTGCTCCACGTAGGAATCCCCCGACAACATGAGGTTTTAATCTTCAGGATTAAATGGTGTTTTGATCTCTTACTGCACAATAAATGTATTTGCAGGGGAAAATGTGCCAATTTTCTTCTCTGCAAAGAGAAAAGCGAGCTGGACCTGAGCAGTGCTCTGCTTACAGGAAATAAAATACAGGTTTGTTTTGAAAAGCTATCTGATAGAGGAGAAATGATACCCAAATCCCGTGGTATGGCACAGAGCACAACTGGCTGGAGCACCTGTCCCAGCTACCTGCCCTGCACCTGCCTTCTACATGTCAAAAGCCCTTGGCCCTCTGAACTGCCTTCCTAAAACCATCCAGAGACCCAAGAAATCTAATTATTCCTTAATATTTTCCTGGGATTGTTTCCATTGCACAGAGAGGGCCATTACACGCCGGGCACCGAGTGTTTATGCCAATGAATTATTCAAGTTCTGTGAAATCAGACATCATTATCCCCATGTGAGATAAAGGAGCGGGTGCACATCTACATGGATGCAGATATAACACCGGCTTTAAAAAGAATTACAATTCTTGGTATTCTCTTCCCAAATAAAACCCCCAAGATGCAATGCTCTGGTTTTTTCTACCTTTGATAGATAAGCAGCAAACGCCAAGCCCTGCCAAGCTCCTAATGAGAGGCTGCTGTGCCCCACATCCCTGCCCAACAGCCACTAACCCTTGCCCACCTGCGTTGCTCCTCAGCAACCCTAAATATCCCTGGTGTGACCCAGAGCACAGAAGCGCAGCCCTGTGGAAGCTGTGGAGGAGCTGCCGAGGCCTCCTGGCTGCTTCTGGCTCTTTCTGTGAGCCCTACACTGACGTGTCACCTCCCTCCACGTTCAGGAGCAGCCCACGAGCAGCAGCTCCTGTGTGGGTGTGCAGCAGCCCCCACAACCCATCCAGTGAGCTATGGGCATCTGCAGCACCACGAGCAACCCCAGGGCTGACAGAGCTCAGAGCGTCCCTGCAGCCCTCTGTAAGCCTACAAAACCCAGCCAAAACGCGCCGATGTGGTGCCACTGGCAACGTGGGTCCAGCAAACCACTGCCCAGAGCCCCCTGAAGCAGAGCTGCACATTGCAGGGACCACAGAACCCACTGGCACCCCCGTTACAGCCACCCTCTCCAAGCCCTCCTGGTGTCAGGGGAGTAAAGCTTCCCTGCAAAAGAAAGAAAAAAACAAAACCCTTCTGAAGTGTGTGATAAACATGAGTGTAAAGGAAAGCGCTTGTTTTAAAAAATGGTAAGAAATCCTTCAGCTGCTGTCCTTCTCCACTCTCCTCAGGGGTGATGGAGGGGGCCAGTGCTCGTATTGATCTGACCTGCAACACCCCGAGCACAGCTCGTTACCAAAACAGAAAAACAATGTTCAGCAACACAACATCTTGTTAACTCAGGAAGTCAGGGGAGCCCTCCTGCTTCCCAGCAATCATTCCAGCATCGCCTGCCTAAACAGAGGCGAATGGCACTGCTCGTAATGGGGTTATTAATAACTGTCACGTTCCACGAAGGTGAAATAATGTGCTTGCTTTCGTCCATAGATTAAACCAAACCTGCGGGGAATTGTCTTAGTCCTCCTGCCCCGCTTTGTGCCCCAGTGCTGGTGCAGAGGAGCAGCACTGCTGGCACCGTGGTCACTGGGATGGCCGAGGGCAGCTGCCTGCACCCAGACCAGCCCGTCTGGAAGGAATAGGACTTGCACTCCAACACCAAACCCTTGGAAAAACCTCTCCATTTTTGCTCTAAAACAAATGCACTTGGTGCTTCCTTGTAGTTACAGTTTTAGACCTAAATATAACTAAAAGCCAGAGAGAGGAGAGTGTGTTAAGAGACTGTTCAACTGCAGGCAAGAAAAATCTCAGTCCCCACGTATTAATTTAAAGTTTGAGGTTTTTATGGGGATGCTGCTGAGACAGACACAGCTATGAGTAAATATGTCAAAATAATCTATCAAGTGGAAAGCTGGTCCCTGAGCTGTTCAATGCAAGAGGTAAATTGCACAAAGATTATCACTAGATTTCCAAAATGCCTTCCAAAAAGAGAGAAGAAAAGGGAAAGGACAAGATTTGGGTATCTTTCTTAAGGCTTAGACTTTTACCAACCCTTTCTTGCTTTCAGAAACAGTAATTACATTTTGAGGCTCCCAAGCACACGGGAGCCCTTCTGTGCTGGAGCTCCTGACCAGACCAGGAACTGCTTCCACTCCCCTCCCTGAACACCCCCAAGCATCTCAGCTGGGCCAGCCCTGTCTCTGGTGGGAAGGATGCTGCCAAGATCCAGTATCACACGGGGCTGGAAAGCCTGGATAAAATCTGCCCACCCTGCCAGAGGGCTCCAAGTCCCTTGCTGGTAGAAGGGCTAAATTAATCCATTTAATGGAGAAAAACCCTGCCTCAGAATAAAACAAGATCCAAGATCTCTCTGAGCAGTGTTTCCCTCGAGACTTACTGGCACTGCGTTTTCCATCACAAAAATAACGTCCTGGAAAAGACTGATTAGTCAGCTGATAATTGAGTTCTTAAATGTCAAAAACAATATGGTATGAATATTCAGCAGATCATGCCATGAAACTTACCTGTTCCATCAACAATGACTAACAGTTTCTATCCCCATTGTTCTTTTCCAGATATTATGTTAATTTGACTTTTCTGAGGTGATGAACAAGGCTCCCTTAAAACACAGTCTTGCAGGTTAATGTGTAATGGGATGCTTAAAAGAAAAGAGTTTGGAAGTCGTGCCTGACTTCCATCCCTGTGCATTAGCTCCAGCTCGCAGTTCAGGGAGAGGGCCAATTGAATCCAAATTGCTCAAAGCAGGCAGAGTTAATATTTTGTCTTCTGAGAAGGAGAAAACCTGTTATGTAGATTGAAAAAAAAAGTGATATTTTTGTGCTGCTTGAGGTTAAATGCAGCCCAAGGGTGAAGGTCACAACACATTTCAGACATCACTTAATTTAACAGGGGAAAACACATGCTACGTTTCATTCAGGGAGGTACCTCTGGTTTTTAAAGGGAAGTACAGTGGCATTGGATATAACTCCATTCCCCACCACCCCTGGGGCCCGGTCATCCAGCCAGGTTTTTACTCAATGAAGGATACCTCCACCCAAGCCAAGAGCAGCCAATTTCTCCAGGAGAATGCTGTGGGAAATGGTATCAAAGACTTTACTGAAGTCTAGGTAGACATATCCACAGCTTTTCCCTCCTCTGTTAACTCTCTGATTCAACCACTAATTGTGGCTTAGGAGGAAAACAAACTCAGCACCAAATCTCCCAAGGCTTCTCCAAAGCAAAGGCAGAAGCATCAGAGGCAGGAACTCGGGTGTTTGTGTGGGACCCCGTGCTGTGCCGAGCCCCCGCAGGTGGGGATCGCTCCCAGCAGCCGCCGACAGAACCCCGCACCCGGCACAGCGAACGGCGGCACGTGTGGGGACTGAAGGATTGCATCTCTGCATCTTCCTAAGCGTGTGTTTAATTAACGCCTCATCCTAACCGGGAGCTCGGGAGCCTGGCTCTCAGTTACCCAAACCCAGATTTATGGGCTCGATGTGGAGTGGTTAGCAAAGACATTTAAAACCAATCAAGCCCTTGGAGAGGCAGATCCAAGCAGCCCAGCCTGTGCTCATTATGCTGGAGAATGCAAAAATAAAGCCATCAGGCTCACCAGACGAGTAGGTTATTTGTACTATTTTTTTTAATGATTAGTTTCTTTAATAATGCCTTTTGCCTGCAGTGGGAGAAACTCTCCATCGCGCTCTCGCACACCGCGCTGCTGATGGATGACACTCCCATGTGACCAACCAAACCCAATTTTAATGTTTCCTGATGCCACTGAAAAGAATGAAAAGGCAATTATCATTTTCCTCCATCAAAGCCTCAGATGCTGCCAAACACGAAGGGGTGCGGATTCCTTGGTCGAGGACTCTTGTGCTCAACTTGCCTGAAGATTTTCATATGCATGAGACAGCTTCCAAAATGTCAACCTTTTAGGGGAAAAAGCAAATTGGAACTTCTGGGGTTTTTCCACTCAGTCTCACTATCCCTTACATCTGTCACTGGCTGGACCTCCCATGCATGACGCACTCAGGATGTTTAGGAGGGAAGAATGCACCACAGCTGAAGCACCTGGTCTGGGTGCTCTCCATCCCTCCCCAATTCCAGGTGGGCCTTGGCCTTGGTCTGCAAGGCACCTGCCGGAGTCTAAGAGGACAGATCTGTCCGCAGATTTCTCCATGGTACAGACTGATTGTAGGAGCCATTACTGCAAATAATATATCAAGGATCTTTTTAGCAGCTTGCTCTGGTGGGACCCAGAACGAGGGAGGGCACAAGGGACGAACCTGCTTTTTTAATACCATTATTTTTAAAAAATCCATCTGTAGAAATGGCGTTAAAAGGACCCTGTTAAAACAGCATCAATATTCCACCTGAGGGAAGCCAGAGCTTTGGGGAAATTTCTTTCAGTCTTTGAAAGTTTCCATCTCATACAAAACTCTGCGTATTGTCATGGACAATAGCCTGTCACTCACGCAGTTCCAGCATGTCTGGGGGGCAGCTAGAAAAAGAGGAATTTTTTTCTTCCATGGCAGGGTGAGGGAAGGTGACCTCTCCCACACGCGCCGAGTTAATCACCATCATGCTTCTCCTTTGCTGCCCAGACCGGGATCCCTAATTACACTAACCTATTTTTCATGAGTACAATGGGAGAGAGTTTCGAAGGATCAGAGCTCCTATGGGGAGAAATTAACCTCCTTCCCTGCGCCGGGATATAATGTTGTTTATTCCTCCTGGTGGCATCATAATTCTCAGCAGAACAGCCCATGGAACAAGAGTAATACACGGGGCAAGCACAGGGCAGGGATCCAGCCCGCACACACCAGGTACTCAGCCAGTTCCTGAACAGCGAGGCAGCATCACCTGTTAGGAAGAAGTTACAACCCTCTTCCCTGACACATTTTGCAATTACCAAAGCAATTGGAATTTTAATCAGCAACACCATGGAAGTGTTTCTGACTCAGTCACCTGTGTAAAAACATGCAAACCACCCCAAAATTAAACCCTTGGGAGGATTGTGAGTGGCCACGCCGGTTTAGAACAGGAGATGAGGGGATTTCTTGGCAGTCTCACTCTTCTCATGGTGTGGGCTCCCTCTGGGGCTCCCAGAGCCATCAGCACTGCCAGGGCCCGGCGAGGGCGTGTCAGGGATGCGGCTGGGCCCAGAGCAGGAGGTGAAGGGGCCGGGAGTGCCATGAACCCCTCACCGCATTCCCTCATTCAGCACCGGCACTTCGCCACAGGGTGAGCCAAGTCTCCTCCAGGCACCATCCTGGCTCTGCCTGCTTGGATTTCACCTCACTTATTCCTTTGGTCCAGACATGTCCATTATTGCCCCTGCCCTGGTCCCTTTCCCCACTCCCCAGTGACCAGCTGGGGGTCGGGCGCTTGTTTTCCTTCCCTGGGTCTGCACGATGCTGCGTTCCTACTGCAGGAAGCAGAAAACTAGTTTAACATCTCATTTATTTCATAGAGGAGAAAGTAATTCCCTGCTGAATGATTGTCCTGAACCAACAATTCAGAAAGCAGGAATTTACAGTGCCTGCCGGAGCCGGGAGTGCATTACTGTAGTGCTGCTCTGTGATGGAGCTGAAATATGTTTTTTTCCCTCCTGTTAGCCTGAAGAGAAAAGCCATTAAATATGATTAAGGTTAAGAGATTGCTAAAATTACAAACAGCCGCCATTCAATTATTTTGGTCTATAAAATGCAACACAGATTGGAGTTATTTCTCCGAAATGTGTTTGTAGAAAATAACATAACACAACTAATGTGGTTTGATGTAGCAAATCAGGTTTCAGATACTCCTCGTAATGCAAAACTAAAAGGTTCATAATTTAACTCAAAGTTCGTAACTTGAAGTCGTCAGGTGGCTGCTCTGTTAAAAAAGTGGGGGGCCAAAAAAAAAATCAATCCTGCCCCAACGAATACACCATGGAGTTGTCTAAAGCCAGAGAGTCAATCAGTTTTAGCACCCATTAAAGAAAAGACAGAAAAATGCAGCAACTTGGCATAACAGTCACACATTTTTTATGGAGAATAAATCTCCCCAACAGTTTCTGCAATTTCCAACGTGGCCTGAGGTGGGTGTGAGGGACGTGCAGGGACTGGGAGCCTCTGCTGGAGAGTGAGCAGATCATGGGGAGGGCTGGTGGGTATCACAGAGGTTGTGGGCATGGGGAACACGGTGCCCGTTCCCCTCCATGCCACTGGTTCATGCAGTGCCAGGCTCACTGCGCCCCAAAGAAACTGCACAAGAATGTATTTTTTGTCAGCAAGGTGCAAGGAGCTGGAATAATTGGAAACTTGGAAAAAAAATGTGGCTGGGGATATAGTAATGGCTAGAGACTGGTGTTATTATGGTTAATAAAATATGAGGAATTGCATTATTCTGCTGAAAGCAACACAAACCTCACGGGATCCCTGGAGGCTGGTTCCAGAGTTGTTTCCATCAGCAAACTCTGAGCGAGCTCAGCGTGGAGCCACGTGTCAGTGGTCGTGGATGGCGAGGGCAGAGCAGGAGGGGTTTGGTGTGCTGGGCACTCCCACTGTGTTGGTGGCACCTCCAGCCCTATCCTGCAGGCAGGGGAACCACCTGGCTGACCCAGCAGCATTCAGGCCTGGCAAACCCGTGTCTTATGAGAATTTCTCACCCCATAAATGCTGATTGCTCAGCTGCCAGCATCTGCATGCCCGCAGGGTTCACATATTCCCACTGTGGCCATCCCAAGAGCCCAAAGCAATGCCAGAAAAAAGCATTTACTTGCACTTGTCACAGTTTATACACGAGGTCCTTTTGTAGTGGGTTGAAAAGGGTTAATGTGTGAGAAACGGATCATTTGATGCGTAACTGCCTGATTAGGACCCAACGGATCGATAATTTCCTATAAATGTATAAATAATTCATTCTGCTAATGTGCTTATAATCACCTTGCACTTACCCACTTGAGTCTCACAACAGCTCCTCTCTCCTTTGTCGGCCCCACACAAACCAATGCAGGGTAGAGAAAACAGAGCAGACGCTCCTGATGTAGCCAGGGTTCAGCTGAGCAGGCAGGTTTTCCAACAGGTTTTCCTTGTTAAAAATAGTGGACCTCAGAGTCTCTCTCTTGTGAAGATGTTGGCACAGTTGGATGACATCCCAGTGACACGGGGAGTTTCCAGTATTCCAGTCCAGCGTTTTTCTTTCTGCCCGCATCACCCGGGTGCCTGACTGCCCTTGGACCAGTCTGAGGACACCCTGCATCTCCCCTCCCTTGGCTCCCTCACCAACAGCCACTCAGCACATGGACCAGCAGAGAACTCTCGCTGACAGGTAATTAGCTGCAGAAAAAAGCGAATGAAAAACAGAGCCTGAATTAATAACAATGCACAAACACATATTTGTCTGGAGATGCACAATGAATTACTTTAATTTACCAAAAGCGCCTGGTTTATTTGTGGATGGGAGCAGATATATCTTCATTTCTGCTCATCTTGGGGATTTGCTGCAGCAGCTGTGGAGCAAGGCAAGGCTCCAGCCATTCCCATTCCCTGGTTGTGCCAGAAAATGCCTTTCCCACAGGCAGACCCTGACACTGCCTGGCTGTACTCACGGTGACACTGAAGATGACAGTCAGAAAGGACAGGGGTGGATAGATCCTGATAATTATTGTTATTTTGAGGAGAAAAAGGACAAGAAAGTGCCCCTACCTCAAGCTAACCCTACGAACTTCTAGGGGCACACTGTGTGGTGAAAAAAGGCAAAGAGAAACTAAAACAAAAGCACCAACCAGCCCTGGCACAGCAGCCCTGGAGGCAAAGACACGAGCTGGGCTGTTCCTGGGGCACGTGGCTCCTCCTCGCTTGGGAGGCAGGAACAAGGTGTGAGCGAAGGTGAGCTTGCATTTTCCTTCAAGGCTCATTGCTTTGGAGTTTCAGCCTTAAAGTTGAATTTCAATTACATGGCCAGTAATATTCACTTAAAGGAAAGTACCATCCTTGCCTGGTGCGCTGCAGCAGGAAGGGAGGAGAAGAAAAGGCAGGATTAAGGATCACTCCTGTGAGACAGGCACCTCTCCCGCCTGCATCCCAACACCTCCCTCGCTCCCAGGATCTTGATGCAGCACAGGGGACACTTGTCCCAGGCAGAGCCTCCTAACCCTAGGTGGGCATGACATAATCTGAGGAGCTGGGCATTCAGGGCGTGTTGGCATAATCTGCCACCAGCACCTCTCTGCTCCTCCTTTGGGAGGGAAGTGGGGATAGATGGGATGGAGGCAGCAGCACAGCATTGCTCCCAGCTCTCCTCCTTCCTTACACCCTGGGGCCGCCCTGGTTTGCAGGGAAAAAACACAACCTAAGGATTAGGCTTCCATCTGATTCCTTCAAAGGCTCTGGTCACCACCTATTTGCTTAACACCAGATCTTTCAGGCACTATCAAATTTAACAGGGCTTGACAGATTTGGGATTAAACAGAAAAGCCAGACAAATCTGTTCTTTCACAGGAGGCCCCAGTGGGTGCACCAGGACAGGCAGGATTAGAGAAAGGAAAAAGAGAAAAGGGAAGAGGAGACTCACACAAGGTCCAGCTGGTGCAGCTCATGCCGGGGGCATTGCCCCTGTGCCAGCTTCCCCTCTTCCCCCATCTCCTCCCCAGCCAGGATGCTGTTGGCTTGTTTCCCCCCCTTTTCCCAGTTTACCCCCCCTCTGGCTTCTGCAACATAGAACTGGAAACCAAAGGCATTAGCAGGGCTTGAGAGCTGACGAGCCTTGCAGCAGCAGCTCAGGGATTCCAGGATACGGGGTCTAGTTTATAAACCACTCTTCTCCCTTAGCCAAACAGAAGCTCAAAAGCAGCAGGTCTGATTGAATTATGTGTTTAATATTTAACAAGGGGTTAGGTTAGATAATCAAATAGTCCTTTTTGGCTGAAAATTAGTCCTGAGGTCAGTACAGAGCCTGCAAAGCTTCTCCTCCAGCAAGAGGGGCTACTACTACCATTGCAGCATGGTCAGGGAAGAGCTCAGGAGAATCTGAGGAGAATCCAAGATGTTTTAAAAATACCATTACAAAAGAAACATAAAATATACTTCATCACCAAATGAAACTTTCTTTATGTTATAGAAACAAAATTTTGGATTTAACTGGTTTGCTTCTGCCATAGCTTATTGTCTCACCCTGCTCATGGGAATAGGAAAATGAAGAATGGAGTTTGGTTTGGAAACTGCTGTAAATGGTCACCCAGGCCTGAACTTCTTTTACATTTTAAATTAAGAGACATAAAGGAACAGATGATTTGTTCTGACAGAATGAAAGGAACTCCCCCTGGCTGCTTTGGCACACGCTGGAAGCACCCGGATGGTACCTCCAGCCTCCAACAGGCTCAACCTGCCCTGGCTGCCCCCTCTAAACCCCTGAGCCGGCAGGGAAGCAGCCACCACCGGATTTCCTGGGAATGGGAGTCCTCCTGACACTCCCATCCCAGCAGGGACAGCTCTGCAGAGGCACAGTGCCCATCCCTGGCCTCACCAGACCACAGCCCTCCGCTTCATCATTTATCTGCAGCTGTAAACAAGCACGTTCATTCTGTGAACAAATTGGAGCAATGGCCAGTCACTGATAGCAATTCCCAGTAATTAAATGAGAATTAATTGATTTACCAAGCAATGCACTTGCTTTATATATGGTGTTTTTATTAGCAAACCCTAGTTACTTAAGTAATTTCCAAGGCATATTTATTAGCGCAGTGTAAATCTGAGTAAACAAGTCATTTTTAATTGTGTGAATAATTAAAAATGGCCATGTATGTTTATTGGAGAGCACACCCAGCCAGGGCTGCGTTTGAGGAGCCTTTGTCTTTCCAGCGTGGCATCCTGGACTGTGCCACCTCCCAGTGTAGCCATGCCAGGCACCACTAGCCCATTGTCCTGAGAAATTATCCCCTTCTTGATGACAAAATGTCCCTTGTCAGATTTATTTCCCACTAGGACATGCCCCAGTTGGTGCAAAGACCACTCCCATGGTGTGTTCCACCCTGGTGGTAGCACTGCTGGCAAAGGAATGTTATCCTCCATCCCCGCAGTGTCCCCCACACTCCTCCTCACCGCCCCACCTCACACAGAAAGACTCCAAAGACTTTTTTTTGGGGGGGGTCTCATGATTAAAAAATTGGCTCTGCAATGCTTTATGCATGCATCTGTTATGCTAAAATAACCCTCCTTCCTAACCATGCCCACCTGCTGTCTTTTTCAATTTTAAGTATTTCTAAGTAGCAATCAAATCAGTATAATTTGTTCTTTATCTCAGAAAAACCATTGTGAAAGAAAAATGTGACCATTATGTTACATCAGGGAAAAATACCAGCCCTTTCTTTCCAGCCTTCTCTCTGTTCTATCAGATCTCAGTCGTCATTATGCCCGTCAGATTTAATATTGCTCGAATGCTCCGAGCTTTCTTTAATCACTACAACCTTTCTGCCATCCCCAAGCTCCCCCCTCCCTAAGGTTAAGGCTTTTTTCCTTTCTTTTTTAATTCAGATACATAAATACTCGTATTATGAATGCGTTAAGGGTTTCCAGGAGACGGCTTGCGGGGCTGTTTCGGGAGCTGGCTGCTCGCAGAGCGTTACCATCAGCTGCTATTGTGCAGGACGGAGGGGCCGGATCTGGGAAAGGCGGGATGCGCCAGACAGGGCCACCACCCACCGGCTCCTCCGGAGAGAGCAGAACAACAACCCGGGCAAATATTGATGCTATAATCAATGCCGAGATTAGGATTGACTGTCGGAACACACCCAGGTCGCTGTAAAAACATTCAATGCTGCAGATTTCAATAAAGCCCACGGATCAGAGGGCAACGGTAAATGATTATTTATAGACTCACTTAGAGGTAGGGCAGAGAGGGAGCCCATTACAGTTTGGATCAATCCCTTCACGTGCTGAGGGCCAGCTGCGATGTGTTGGGGTGGGCTTTGGGAAGGTATCTCTTTGATTTAAAGGATGGGGCAACAGAACCTTTCATCCATATAAACCCCGCTAATGGTTGGGTGATTTTCAGTCACCTGATTCCTTGCAGGTTTAGGCCCCTTTCAGTTCACTGATTATTCAAACATCTTCCCAGATCCCCCAGATGGTCTCTGGCCACCCTGACCCCCGAAACACTGCTCTTGACTGGAAACACCATGCTGAAACTGAGCCCTGACTTGATAAACATCCTTCACGTCCTTTGATGAGACTTTAGAGGAGTTTCTCCATGCACTGCAGCAGCTGGGGAACCTGCAAGTGCAGCAGTGGCCTCGGCCCGTGTTGTCTCCACAGACCCTTCCCGAGACACGGACACAGGGACCGTGCTGCCGCCAGCACAGATGTGATGCTCACCACATCCTGGCAGGGAGGGCTCTGAGGAATTGGGCCTCAGAGAAAATTGTCCTTCAGCCTGCAGACCTCGGATCAGCTTCGGCAAGCATAGATGCTAAAAATAAATCCTGTCCTTTCCTTCCTTTTTGACTTCCCAAAAGCCAGTCTAAAAATAAGAGCTATTTGCAGGAAAATCCCCTATGGCTGAGACTCCTTTTCCCCGTCCCTCTCCCAGGACACGACACTATCGCTGTTAAGTGACCTGCGAGTGCATCTTCAATAGAGGAGAAAAAGGGCACACAAGGTTCAGAACATTAAACAGGTAGCCAGGCCTGGGGTCAAGCATTTCTCTTGATGAGCGAGCTCCCCTTGCCAGCTCTTCAGTCCACTGAGAGCTCAGCACAGACCCCGCTGCTGACCACGTGCTCCAGACCGAGGGGCTGCAGGACCAATGCCCCCGTCCGGCACCCCCCAGCCTCCATCTCATTCCTGCCTTCCCACCCCAGTACACCCTGCACACATGCTCTCCAGCCAGCTCAGCTACACTTCACAGAGTCTAGTTTCCATAAATAAAAATTAAGCAAGCACTTAACAAGCGTCATGCATATTAATACTCTCCAGGTGAAGGTTAGCATGAGCTGTGATTGTGGCAAATCCACATTTGATTAGATTGACTTGAAAACAGGAGAGATAAACAACCCACAAAAACCTAAAAATTACTATAATTTATTCTTTTGACCTCTACGAGTTTCTTGGTTTTATACAGCTTCAGCCTCCTTCCCTACTCAGAGTGCTTCAAAGGAGCAGGTGCTGGCATATGAAAAGTGGCTCCACTCCCCTGGCCTCTCGAATGGCTCCCCACGTGTGCACGTGGCCTCTGTACAGTGACTCAGAGCGCTTGGCTCAGCCAGCTCGTAAAAAGCTTCTTGTGGGAGCAAGAGACCTGTAACAGGTCCCTCTGCTGAGCCTGGAGCGGGACATCGAGGCTGTTGGATAAGCAGGAGGTGTTGGGATGGCAGACCTGGCACTCGAGTTGCCTTCTCTCACAAACTGCCGTGGGTTTATTCTGAGTTGTGGTGCTGCTGGGAAGCCAGTGGGATGGGGCTGGCTTGGGAAGCAGCATCTCCCCTCTGCCAGGCCCCAGGTACAAACTCTGTAACAGGTCTACACCTTTGCAGTAACCTCCCTACAGCCCAGGTGGTTCCACCCAAGACCAAGCACACAGCTGGGGGAGTGCAGGTGCTTTATGAGATCCCTCATGGGACGAACAAAGAAGCTCCCAGCACAGCAGCCACTGCTTTCCCCACGCTCTAACCCAAGCCATAAAGGGCATTCCAGATGCAGACAGAGCCACAACAGCTGCTTAACAAACCCCAGTAAAGGCAATGTGGCAGGGTCCGACCTGCGGCTGGAAGTTCTCCGTGGGGTCCCTGCTCCACTGCTGAGGAAAAGGCGCAGTCACTGTGGGAGATGGGCCATTATTATTCATTCCTGTCCCGTCTGTGGTGACAGCGTTAATCACAACAGTCTCTGGGAGAAGGATGCTAATGAAGATGTGATGCGGGCAGCGCCGTCCGCAGCCATTTCTCAATTCATTAGCATCCTGTCACTCCGAGGGGCGACCGCAGGGACCTGCTTTCCCACCTTTCACCAAAACATGACAGGATAATAAAGCAACACTATTTTTACTGGGGAAGAGCCAAATACATTCCTTAAGCTCTGTGATTCTTATGGTGAGTCCCTAAAACTGGGAACATAAAAAGGGAACAAAACCCCAGCACCCGACCGAGCACAATAAATTGTCTTGCACCCCTGGGTGCCCACAGGCAGGTCCAGCAGCCCTGTTCCTCAGTACAAAGTGCTATTATACCCACAGCAAGGAGCAGGAAACTGCATGGAGTGAGCCTGAAAATCTGTGTGGGTGTCCCAAGGCAGGACAGACCTGGCAGCTGAAAGCTGGGACAGGCAGCTCCCGCAGTGGCGGTGCCCTCACACCCACACAAACCCTTTGTTCGGTGGCAAAGACATGGAGAAGGGAACAGGCAGCAATGCACAACAGGAGAAACTCAAATCTCTGGATCTGAGGTCTGGACCATGCTCCACCAGCCAGACAATGGCCAATGTCCCCTCATATTTGTGCTCCACATCGTGCTGGGTGAACGGCACCTCTTCAGCAGGGCAGCTTTTTTCCAGCAGCTCCATGTAACGAACAAGCCCATTTCACTACTGAAATCAGAGCATGAAGTCACATCACATCCTCAGGAAAGATGTAGTGTGCCATAACCAGCTTTAGGTTAGAAAATACAGTCCTTTGAGCCATCTGATGGGTACCTGAGGTAACCTGATAATACGTAAGGCAGGTTTCTACCATAGCTGTGAGCATCTCACTCTGCTGTGGGCAGGTTTCCATCACCATGACATCTAAACTCAACATCCCTGCTCTGACCGTGTGTCAGATGTTACCAGCAAACCTTCAGATGAGCTGTGAAGCTCATGAAGTGCTCATGAAATCTGGGGAGACACTGTTTTTGCTGATATCTTTCCTCTTGGCAGTGGCTTCATCATCTGATTGGGAATAACAGCAGCACAGTGTGAGACGTGGATAGCAAACAGCTGGCACAAAGCCTTGTGAAATATACCTTGTCCACCCCCAAAACCACCTGTCTGACTGCTTTGGAATAGAGCTATAAAACAAGACAGAGAATGCATTTGCAGACATTGTGAAGAAGTAATCCAGTTTTCAGTCTGGGGCTCATTTTCACCCTTGGCAGACAGAGAGGGGAATGAGCCACATCTCCCTCACTGCAGCAGAGCCAAGACACTCACTCTCCTCTAATGAAATCTTCTGGAGACCCCGAGAGGCTGCTGCAGTTAGGGGCATGAACCAAATCCTTCTTGGGATCCTATGGAGGGCAGACCAAGCCTGCTGGAGTAGTAACATGGGTAGGTGGGGACCTGTATGCCCACAAGCTAGAGCATTCTGGCTAGGAAAATTAAATTACACTTTGAAAGGTGGAATGATGTGCCTGTGTTTGAATGGCAGCATCTGCTTTTACTGAGATGCTCATGAGCAGCGAGTTTGGCAGACGCCGGTGTGACAAAGCAGCCAGAAGGTCCCTGGCCATGTCAGCTTCCTCAATCCAAAAGAAATCCCATTGCCTCCCTTCCTATAAAAGCCGAAGAGCAGTCAGTGCCAAGGGCCCCAGCTCTGAGGCGGAGTGAGACGAGCACGTGTTGGCAGCGCCCGGACAGCACCAGAGACCTCGCACTTCTCTGATTGAATTTCACTCCTCTCCCCTGGATACCTCCCGGCTTCCCTGCCAGCCTCAGCTGCAGCACAGCACTGTCTGAGCTGTGAGCACACAGCCAGCACATCCAGCCACTGCTGCCCGAGCCCTCCCGGAGCTGTCAGCTCTCCACAGCCGTCACTGCTTCCTGATGGCAAAGAGGTTTTGTGGATGACTGGGGGCAAGCGACCAGGGCAAGGGATCACCACAGGGAGAGGAGACAGAGAGAAACGCAGAGAAGGCAAGCAGGGAACAAGAGGAGCACATCCAGAGCCAGCCCACTTAAAGATATGGCTGTGCCAAGACCCACGTGGGGATCTCATCCCTGCACGGAGCCATCCAGCAAGGAGAACTGAGCAGGTAGCAACCTTCCGAAGAAGCTGATGAGGAAAATGCATTTGCCCTCCTCCCAGATGAAACAAAATGTTCAGTGCACAATCTGACAATATGGACCTCTCCTGATCTGATGCTCATTCCTCTTGAAAACACTCAAAAAGAGAATAATCTTGCTCCCCATCCTCCTCCCACAGGCTTGCACAAAGGCACTGGCTCTTCTTTTTTTTTTTTTTTTAAAAAAAAGACCATGCACTTCCTTTTAATTAAAAGTATCTACGTAGGAATGAGATTAATTAATTCTCCTTCTACTCAAGAGCCCTCTCATTGTGTTCGCTTAAATGAGGTTTTAAAATGTTGTCTCTGTGCCGTATCTGGGCCAGTTGTCTCCAGACAACACTTGGAATGTTCTTCCAGCTCGTGCTATACCACCCTGCATCTCTTACAAGGAAATGAGGAGTGCAGGGCCAGCCCACTCGCTGTTTTGGAGGATGTTCAAAGTAAAGCTCAGGGCACACGTGGGCATCTCCAAGGATCTGCTCGTCCTCCCAACAGCCTGTATGGTCTGGGACTCGGGCAGCCTCCACACAACACTCAAAATGCCAGGAGAGAGCTGGCAAAGGCGGCACAGCCCAGCTGGAGCACAGCGGAGGCGATGCAGCAGCTGGGACAGAGCCTTGTGCCCACACCTTCAGCGCTGATGATGGGTGAGAAGCACCAAGGAAGCCCCGCAAAGCAGCACCACCAGCACCCACTCCCTCCCAGCACCACCAGCCCTGGCCCCAACTCCTCTGATGCAAATCAGTAAATTAACAGCCCGGGAGAAGCCACTTCCCAACCTGCCACTTTCCATGGCCACCCGCCCATTTCTCCGCACAGGTCAAGCGCAAAGACAGCGAAGGGTGACAGCTGACAGGAGAATTTGGTTTTAACCATCCCAAATAAAAGGAAGGGAACAAAGCAAACGAACAAGCTCCTCAGCTTCGGAGAGGTCACCTCAAGCAATGCTGCAAGAATGGCCTTGGCTATTCTGCACGAGGAGCAACACACACACTCTCTGCATCCAAATCCCATCTGTTGCAGAGGGAAACATCTTTCTGCTACTTTGAGCTGCCTGTGACCATGGCTGGCAGCCCTGCTCTCCCCTTCCCGGGTGGTTCCCCAAGGTGCACCCCTGGCAAAGCACTGTGTTTGCATCCCACTTTCCAGAGGCAATTCACATTTCACCCAAATTCCCTATGATAAATCCTTATCTGAGTGCCCACGGCAAGCCTGTGGTGACTTTGTTCAGTGAGATTAGCTCCTTGCGGCATGTAGCCAGTTCATACTGATTTCTGATAAATGTTTTGACAGATTTTCCTGACTTTGGGGGAAAAAACCCAAAGAAAGAGAGGGGTGTAGGGGAAGAAGAAAGAGAGTCTTTGCCTGCCCACACTGCAGATAGCGCTGGGGACGTGAAATATTCATTACCTTTCAACCAGGCAGGGTCAACAAGCTGGCAAGCACTTCTCTATCCCCAGATAAGAGATCATCACTTCTTCCCCAGCCCCGCTCTGGCAGCAGCTCCTGGGTCTTGCTTCTTTCTTCACCATCCCATGCTGCCTGCCTTGAAGGATACTGCTCCACCTGTTCCTTCCTCTGCACCCCCAGGAGGACTAGAGGCTGCAGGTGGATCCTTAAAGCCGATTTGGGATCCCCAGGCAGCACTTACCTCCTCCCGATTTATGTCTCTGCAGCACATACAGTAAATTCAGTGGATCGCCTTAACCTTTGCTGTTGTCTCTCCCCTGTAACTCTAATCTTTTATTCATCTCAAATCTGAGCGAAGACTTTCTAGATAGTAAAGTGACAATGAGACCTGTGGACATGTCACCTTTTGGTCAGACACAGGGCCTGTGGATGCTCTTGGTGACACCAGCAGCCTCCCACCTGTGCAGGAGCCCGATGCCAGACTCGGACTGGCATCAGTAAGGATGCAGTGCCTGAGTTCCAGCTCCACTGATCCCCCCAGGAGAGACAGGGCTGTGCAGAGAGGAGCACACAGCCTGCCCACGACAGGGCTGCGATCTGCCTGGGGATGGAAATTTCCACCGTCCCTTTCATGCACCCGTTTACTCTCTGCTGGACTTCTCTGCCTGCCATTAGCCTTCAGAGCTCTGATTTGTTGGCCTGTCATTTGGACAAATGTTGACGGGCAGAAACAAGCAGGGCTTTCTTCTCCCCGCACCCCCAGTTTTCTCTCTTTTTCCACCTTCCACACTATCCACTGCCAGCGAGAACATCAAGGGAAAAGGATGAACAACTGACCCATAAAATAAATACAGGGCTTACAGTTTCTGATAGAGATTAAATATTGTAGGAGCCATGACTAGATAAAAGCCAGTGGAAGGAAAAGCCTCAGACCTCAATAGAGCATTAAATAAAAAGAAAGCAGCACATATACACACACCCAGACACAAGAAGATGTGCTGCAAGATTTATGGAGAGTTCGATAATCTGAACTGGTTTTGCTCCAAGCCGACTCACTTCAGGAGTGCAACTCCAGCAGGGCCCTGAGGAGCCTGAGGAGAACAACCCTACCCATGGGCTGGCAGTCTTTGTGCCCAGCCCCAGAGAGGCGCCCAGCAGCACTTCCAGCACAGGACACACACACTGACCAGTCCACATAGACCAAACAGGCTGAGGCAGACTGGGTGAGCACATTATTGGTGGTAGGTGATGGCAGCTCCTCCAGAGGGCTTTGGTGGGCACACTTGGCATAGTCTGCTTCCAACTCTGCCAGTCTCAACAGGGGAAGCTGCTGGCCCAAGAGTTTCCATTGAACACGCAAAGGGTCCCACATCCTCAGCAAACCCTGCTCCCTGCTCCTCATTTCCCTTTGCCTCACTGAAAACTGTCTGCTAAAGCTCCCCTGTGACCCAGCTCCTGAACCTGGATCTTGCCAGGCCACTGTGGATTTTATTTCCCCTCCCTCAACTTGCAAACCCGTGCAGTCTCAGGTTTGCTCCAAAGCAGCTCCTTAACGGTGGCACAAGTGCCATGGGCCAGGGCAGAGCTCGAGGCAGTGCTGCTGCCCCTGTGCCCCATTACGGGTCCCCTCCCCAGGACTGGGAGCACTCTGACTCCAGCCAAGCAATCAGGCAAACACCAGGCAGTTAAAGCAGCAGCACAGGGAGATTGGAGCCACGCTCGGCAGCAAATTAGACATTTAAAAACTGAGGAGAGTGAGTGGCGAAGATTAAATGCATTATAGATTTGCTGGAGGAGAGGCGAGTGAAGCAAAGGTGGATCATTGACAACCCTCAGGCAACTGGGTGAAGATTTGTTTACGTACTGGTGTGTAATCAAGTAGGAATGAATGCAAGACACGGGGCCTTAATTTTTCATTTGCAATCAAGGCCACGTACACACCTTTTCTTAGTCACAGAAAAACACTGCCACGCTCCCTGTCCCTGCTCAGCAGCATTACCCAGAGAAGGGACAATTACCAGGGATAATCGGGCTGATTGCGGACAGGAGCAGTGGGGGAAGGAACGCTCCGGGGCTGCAGGGAGGCCTGCCAGGTCAGTGGATGTGGGAAAAAGCCTGGCTCCTGGTAAGTCCCAGTCACCACTGGAGGGTACTCTGGGCACTGTGTACCCCTGGCAAGGAGCAGGTTACCTGTGGTGGGACACATGAGAGCTGTTTTAGGAGCATCACCTGGATGGTGTGCTGGAGCATGGAGACGGATGAGGTCCCTGGGATGCTGTGCCTGGAGCTCGTTCCCATTGTAAAAGGCTGTTTTCCCATGATGGGGAAAAAAAATAATCCCGAACTGTGAAATCTCACGCTTGACTTGTGGCTCCTCCAGACCAATTGAAAGGACTCTCAGAAGTGCTGATGCCAGGGTCTGGTCTGGGATATGTGGAAGAAACATGAATGCCCAGGGCACAGCATGGACAGGGAGCAAGCTGTGCCAGTGCAGGGTACAGGGCAGCACTTCCTGTCCTGGGAATGGCCACAGTGACCGGGTACAGAGAATGGAAAGCTGACCATGGGCATGGAAAACAGCAGAGAGGAGCTGGAACAGAGAAGGGAGCAAAGGTGCAGGGGAAGAAAAGAACATGGAGAGTCACAGGCTGGAGATTACCTTTTCCATCTCATTGAGATTCCCATGCAGGTCCCATTTTGAGGAGCTGCTGCCAAACTGTCGCAGCTGTGGCGCTCGGAGGCAGCGAGGTGGCGTCCCCAAGGGAGGCTGGGAGCGGAGAACAGAGGAGAGAGGAGGGCGTCTGATCAAATATTCCCTTTACTCCTGGCAGCCTTCACATCTCCTGCTTGCTCGTTCCGTGCGTGCCTGCTCCGAGTGTGCTCCAGTGGGCGAGGTGATGCCAGTGCTGCTCACCCCACTTGTTGCAGCCAGGAGGGAGCCGCAGGAGTCCCGGGAGGAATGGTGCTGCTGTGAGGGATGTTTAACCCGGGGCACTGGAGCCAAGGGCTCAACACCCCAAGCACGACATGGTACCAAGCACCCCCCGCTGCACAGGTACCACTGCAACGAGGGAATCCCACTTTTGGGCAGTTGGTTGAGGAAGAGGGGGGGATCCTGCTTACCCCAAAGGATGGTGCAAGCCAGCACCTGAGGACTTGGGACAGCACTGCTACTGTTGGGACACAAAGCAGGAAAACAGGATTTCCAGAATTTCCCTGGGGACAGGGCACAGAATAGCCTCGAGCAACTCTGCCAGCCACCACAGGGAGTGAAGCCAGGAGGCAGATGTGGGTCTGGCTCACAGCAGACTCCTAAGACAGAAATGAAACCTCCCAGGGCTGCTGAAAGCCCTCAGTCTTCCAAAGGGGCTCAGTTTCCCCAGCATCTTTGGGTGCAGGGTGTCCCCCAAACCACACTCAGGCTACCTAGTGCCCAGACCCTGCTCACCTTGGATTACAGAGCTGCGGAACTGCTGACTGGCATCTCTCCGTACCCTATCTATATTCTGCACCCCTATTCCATCTGTATGCATTATTCCTATGCTGCCCACAACACTCCAGGTCTGTGACTTACAGGGCTGCTGCTATCCTGCCGAACAGGATAAGGAACTGGAGCGGGAGAACACGGTTGTGGGCAGATAGGCAGAGGCACACGGGTTAGAGCTGATATTAATGTAGCTCGGCCTGGGCTGACAGGGAAAACAGATGGAGAGCTCTGCAGCCAGTGCCAGCACCGTGGTGTGAGGCACCCACAGGTTCTGAGCAGAGTGGGGTCTGTCGGTGCAGCCCCTCTGGGGGACTGAGGCAGGGGACAGGATGAGCCCCGAGGGGTGAGCGAGGAGCAGACCTGACACGGGACAGGGAGACATCCTATGGGCACCAGGTGTGGGTCCCTCTGGTTGGCACCCCTCTGGCAGCAGGGAGTCCAGAGGAGTTGGTGATGTCCCTGGCACAGCAGCTCTGAGGGGCCGGTGCTGGGAAGGATTGCTGAGCTCTCCTCCCGCTTCTCACAGGCTCCAGCAGCACAGCTGGCCCTGAGCTGGCCTTTAGTTCCTTTGGCAGAGTTTGCTTATTTAACTCAAGCTCTTTATTGCATTAAAGTTTGCTTATTCAACTAAAGTTTACCTTTTCATCTAAAGTTTGTTAATTCACCTGAAGTTTATTTTTCCTCCTAAAATTTATGCACACAAAGTGTGTTCATTTACCTGAAGCTGACCACGGAGCTCCTCAGTTTGCAGCCTGGCTGAGGGGGTGCAGAGCTCTGCCCGTCTGCAGAATCACCTTTCCTGCACCTCCCCACAGGACCTCACTAAGCCCCTGTCCTGCTCACCAGGAGAGTCCTCGAGGTGCTGCAGGGATCACCTCCACGGCTGACTCTAGAAACAGGGCAAGGCCAGTTTAATCTCATAGTGGTCAGTAGATTGAAATTCTTTTCCTGGTTATGGATGTAAATTATCAGCCCAGGTGTTGCATTTTAGATGGAATTTGGGGTTTTCCCTTCACTGACATTACGCATCCAGATAACACTGCTGGGACACAGCACCGGGGTGTCACTCGTGCCCCCGCCCGATCGATGCTGCCCGGAGCAGGTGTTATCCAAGGTGGCACAGCACCAGCCGCTGCCTAGAAAATGGGATTGGATCTTCAGAAAAAGCTATTAGCCCCTTGTCAGGACCCTCTGATGAGAACTGACTGCCTGGTGCAGATCAATGCTGCCAGCTCACGCCTCGTCTCTGCTCCCCTGTATTTCAATCACCCAGCCCAGGATCCAGGTACATGTTACCTGATGTGAGTTTAAGTGTCATTTATTGCTAATTACTTTATGTGGCATAAGCTTTTTGGCAACTTCAGCCTGACAGAAAAGGCTGTAATTACACAAGTCAGACTCAGATACCCAGTTAAAATAATTCTCTCTGCATTTGGTTAGAAAGGAAAGAAAATTAAGGATTGTATTACTGACCTAACAAAATAATTGTGCCAGTAGGACCAAATGACTTCTGCAACTTGTGAAAACGTGAAGTTCAGGGCAAAGACTACATTCTTATTTGAAGTAATGACAATTCTCTTCATTTTTGTAAAAATCTGGCAGTGTCCTCAGCTCTGTGTAATGGAGCAGACTCAGAAGTCCTGGGGTCATGTCTGGAGGAGTTTCTACAGTTGGACACTTAGGATGCTTACTCTCATTGCTCAATTGTTACTCTTTCTAGATTTCCCCATCCAAGTTTTTGTACCTCACTATCTGAAAAGTTAATGCAGAGGGTTTCATCAGGTAACTGATCCTGCACACTACAGGTACAGTTTCTTGTCACCTACTTGTAATGTCTATGTAGGGCCAGAAAAGCCAAGGACCAGAGAGTTTAGATCCAATGGGAAGAAAAGCACCACTAAACAACCTTAAAACCCTGAAAGACGTGGACCCCTGAGAGGATAAATTACAGACACCACAAGTGCAAGACGCAATTAGCACTGGCTTGAGGAGGAGAAAAGCATCGTGAGCCAGCATCAGGGGCCTGTGAGTCTCAAACCTCTTCCGCGCTGAAATAATTGCAATAGCCATGGAAACCATCAAAGCTCCTCTGCTCACTTTGGGTAAGAAAAGAGCGAGCTGCTTTTTTGGCTTTGCCCTACAGCTTTTTCCCCAGCATTGCAATTTCTCTCAGGAAAACATTATTTCTGACACAACCATATGAGACGCACCGGGTGCTCAGGAGCTGGACACCGACCTTGGGCAGTGGCAGCCGCTGCCTCCGTCCATGCGGCCCCTCCCGTGCCGTGCGCTCCTTGCACGCGGTCGTCCTCGGTGTGATCTCCTCGAAAAGCCATTGTCTTTCTCCTTATCCTTTGTGCAAAACATAAAAGATTAATGATTCTAATTTCAGTGCCGCAGCTGCCTTGCAGCCTAATTTGGGGGGCCGTGGTGGAGGGAAAGGCTGGAGGAGGAGCGCGCGCTGCTGCCATCAACGGCTGCCCGCGGCTGAGCAGAGCCAAAGGGATCCTTCCCAGCAGCACTGGTCGCTGGAATTTGGTGTCTTGAGGAAAACAGACATTGTGTGTCACAACTTGGAGATCCCAAGAGATTCAAGAAAATCTAGCAGCACCAGAACTGAATGGAAGATGAGAATGGGGCAGAGGAGGTCACGTATTTCTACACTCACCTTCCATGGGAGGATTTAAACATTTGTCTGCAAATAAAAACTTATGTACTGACCCACCCCAGCTTGTGAGTTGGAAGTACCAGTGAAATATCAATTTTCTGCAAGGAATTACTCCCCAAATAAAACAATTCAGCAATTATAAACAAGAAACTTATGAAACCTGCTCTATGTATAATGCAGATTCAGTACATCACGTTTAACTCCTTTTGCCCCAGGCAGTGCTCCGTGTGACCTGCTTGGCCCCAGCTCCTTCTGTCCATGTTGGTGGTGGAGCTCTGGTAGTGGGCTCCGTAACAGCCAGGATAAAGAGTGCAAAACAAGATCTAGTTTTGTAACATTAATTTTTTTTTATTAAGAAGACAGATATTTTATAGTACTTCTTTTCCTTTGTAAAAATGGGATACATGAACCAATACAAAATGTGAATGGGAACAGATGGATATGTATTTTCTTACACTGTAACATCTTCCATGGACACCTTAAAACAGAACTGGCCTAAGGGGAAAAAATAAAAAGGCCGGGTAAATAAAGAACAAGGTTGTTTATCATCAGTTCCGCGTCCTTCATTTGTGATCCTCCTTTAAACAAGGTTGTTCTTTCTTCACGCTTCAAAATCCTAATGATCTAAAGCTGTACAAAGTAATACTCAACAATACATTTCAACAGTGCACTGTATACTGAAGAAAAAATACATAAACCGATATACAACTAAAATTAATAATTTCCTGTTTTTTCTCCTGTTTTTATGTGGTTTTTCTTATTTTTCCAATGCGTGGGGCCGAAATTTTGCAATCTACCTGAGACGGAAAACACCAATCAAACACATGAACCTGAGACATGTCAACATTGTAAGTCAAAGTTACATCGGTAACACTGCACTACGGTACACTTCCAAACAAATATGGGCTGCTCAAGGCCAGGATGCCCGTCCCGTGCCGCCGCCGGGCCACGGAGCCCCCGGCTCCGCCCTGGCTGCTTCTCACCGCGATGGGGTTTGGCAATGGTGCTGAGGGCTCAGGAAAGAGCTGCGCTTGACAAAGTCTGCTCGGAAAAGGGGTGTTCCGCAAGGTTCTGCTCGTGAGGAGGGGAAAGACGGAATACTGCTGGGGAACGGGCTCGCTTGCTGCGCCAGGACACCCCGTTCCCAAAGAAATCCCACATTGTAATGGTTCTGCCGAAAACAACAATTAAAAAACAAACACACGGAAATTACCCGCCCCCCCGAAGCCCCTAAAAAATCCCCAAACCTGACACTAAGATTAATGCTTCCCTTAAATAAATCAGATACATTTGCCACATAAACACAATAAAAAAAGTATCGCTCGAAATCCATGATTACTCACCAAAAAAAAGTCAGCATATATAACTTTATATCGTCTTCCCGCTGCAGTTTGCTACCTGTTGCTTACAATTCCGATTGAGCCAGAGTCTCCTGTGCACCTATGGCTTTAGTGGTCATTAGCACGCTCGTTTCAACATGAATTCCCACGTTTTACTCAGCAGGTAGAAAAAAAAGGCAGTTTTGTTCATCCAGCCGCTCTCCAGGTCTGGGCTCATGCGTCAGAGGGGCTTTACCTGCTGCCCCCACGGCTGCCAAGCGGGGAGAGGATGAAGAGAAGCCCCCGTGCCCAGGAGGGCTCTGCCTGCCCAGCCAGGACCCTGCTCCTGCGGCCGAGCAGCGCCTCTGCCGAGCTCCAGCCCATTTCCCAGCCGCCACCATCGAAAGCACCTGAAGCAGCCACAAAAGGGGGCTCGGGGGGTGTTATCTGAGCCCTGACGGCAACAGGGGAACGGGACATGGGCACACTGAACTGCAAACTACGCATCTAAAATGTGCTGGTTCTCCTCCGATGAGCTCGAGTTCTGAACGGAAACCGGTGAAGAGAAAAAAGGGGAAACACCTTCAGAGAAACGCATCTACTCCACGGGGTCCCAGCTGGCAACTCCAGAAACAGGAAAGGGGAAACGAAGAGCCACAGAAACCCGAAGGGAACTAACGCACAGAAGCCCCTCTTCTTCCCAGCCTCCCCCCGACCCGAACAAACAGAAATTAAACAAGGCACAGAATCTTCTGCAAATGACTTCACTAAACTAAATCCAAGCTGGACTTGGCCAAAAAAAGAAAACCCAAACGAACTGAGGTGTCGAACAGCAGAGTGTACTTTACGAGGAATATTTTTACACAGCGAATCCCGGACCTTCCCGGTCTCACCGCTCTCCACCCATTTGCTTTTTTTTCCTTAAAAAAAAAAGACACAAGCTGGTTGCAACTTCCAAGATCACTGTCTCTGTAGCATTTAAATAGGGCCAGTAGTAACTGTCCACGGTTGGACACCTCATGGGAACCAAGGCTGCTCTAGATGAAGTACTCTTTCTTTTCCTCGGAGTTGTTTTGTCCCCCCTCTGCGTTGATGATGGCTGTGTCTGCATCGGCCGCATCATCTGCTCCTTTGGCTTCGTGAGTGAAGTATGTACCTGCAAGGCAAGTGGAGGGCTGAGTGACTTTTTGGGGATCTTGGCACGGTCCTGAGGGAGTGATCGATGAAGGAAACAAAAACCCCACTAGGAGAGAAACTAGGGGTATTTGTTGGATCAGACGGGACAATGCCATTAGTAGGGAACACACATGCCTAGACTTTCATCCTCTGGTTTTGGTCGTTGTCTTACCTTTATGTCTGGCAAAATATCGCCCTAAAATGATGAGCAGGCAAAGCATCGCAAAGACGACGACGGCCACGACACCGCCAACCACAGCATGGTCCACGCTCCGTATCGCCCCTTCCTCACCTGCGCGGGAATCTGTTGAGATCAGAGGAGGAATAAGAATTGGGGACTTATTACGATGCTCTTGGCAGGGTGTGGCTGCAGCTGCTCTCAGGACAGGAAGAGCCGCCCTTGGCTCTCCAGAGGAGCAGGGGTGAAGCACGGAGCTAACTAGACAGATGAGTTCAGGCAGAGGAACTTTGTCCGGAGCCGAACTGATCTGGCAGCTCGACTCACGAGGTGTTTTCCACTAAAAGCAGCAGCACTAGGACTATGCACGTGGGAGACAGCTGGGAGAGGGGAGGGAGGGCACATGGACTCGTCAGTGGTGACCTATTTTGGGAAATCTCCCTATAATGCTCCCCAAATATCAGCCTTCCTGGTGGATGGGGCACAGAGGAGAGCAGTACAATATGGGAATATTAATCGTTAGCTCTGAGAAATGTTATTAGCGAGTGCCCTGTTGAAAACATTTCAAATTCAGTCCAAAACACTCCTTGCCCAAAACCCAACCCACCCAGCACAGAAAATGTGTTTACAACCATCCTCTGCCCCGACTCAATTGGGTTCCACCATTAGGCACCACCTTTGCTGTTCAAGGCAGCCCACGGGGCCACAACACTCCTGACCCAAACTCTAACACCCACCCACTCCGAGGCTGACAGTGAGCAGTGACTGTACAGTGCCTCCGCCTGCTTTACTGCGTTTATTTAACTCCTCACCACACAATTAGTTTCCTTTCAGGAGCGCCTCTCCCTTGGGATGCCGTCACCTGGGAGAGGGATGACTGATGTGGCAGAGGAACAGCTCCGGAATGAACCCCGGATGAGCTATGGCCATGTAAAATGAATGTATAGCAGTGTAAACAATTTTAATTTAAGAACGCAGCTACATCAACCCTCGCTGCAATCCTAATGGCAACTGAGATTTATAATGCAGTAAAAAACAATTATTCTCCCGCTGATTAATACATTAACATTTTGGAATAGAAGCTAAACCATTGTCTCTTTTTTTTAGTGAGTCAAGCGCGACACCTCCATTAAAATGATTTACTGGCCATACCTTACAATTTAAGCACAGCAGCAACAGAAACGGTAAAAATCTTTTAACTTTACATGATTTGTGAAGTCATATGTGAAGGATTTACCATTTAAATCTTTCACTACAAGAAGCACATGGCCCATAAATCTGCCCTGCCTGCGCCTGCCCGGACACCTCGGAGAAATGCGTTTTGCCAGGACGACTGAGAGAGCAAATGCAAGTCAATTTTTAAGAAAGATTTATCTCCGTCTCCCTCCACAGAACAGAGCAAATCTCTGAAGCCTCCACCTCTAATAATATTTGAAGTTTATTGATCAAGCGTACAGATCCGTGACAGCTAAAGGTAATGGGGCTCTTTTGAGCCGAGACCTGATACAAAGCTTTCGAGCAGCAGCTGGGATTTACACTTTCTATCGATATTTCCAATTCAGCTCCAAGATTAAGGACTGAGGGACCCAAGTAAATAACTTGAGACCGAGAGCACCGTAAAGCGCCTTTTAATTAAAACAATTTAAGACAAAAAGCCCCTTTCAGTAACCTATGAGAGCAGGAGCTCCAGTGTGGGCAGGGAGATGCTGGGATGAGCTGGGGCATGGCAAGGGACACTGTGGATCCCCTTCCAGCAGCTTGGCTGATAAACCGTGGCTAAAACAGATTATTCCCCTACAAACCAAAAGCCTTTGCTGCCACATCCCCAAACCCCAAGCCATGGCACTGTGGTGAGAGCATGCCAAGGAATCCGAAAGCACGGCAAAGGGGGACCTTCTGTCTCATCTCCAGGGGGAACAGACCATGCCGTGGTCACTTCCCAGCATCTGCTGCTGCGGCAGGGCTGAGCATCCCTGTGTGCCGATGGGAAAGGTGCCCATGGACATGCTGTGGACTGCTAAGCTGACTCCCTCATCTTGGCATAGGATCTGCTGCCTGCCCAGGACCAGAGCTGGGGTAAAACCAGCCACCCTGGGCATCCCAGGAGCTCCCACTCTGATACAGCCTTCCCACTGTCACTCCTGCTCAGCTAATCTGGCCTCTGTGAACCTGCTCTCTGCAAAGCAACTAAACTGGCTCATCTGCAGGAGCAGCTGCTTTAGGCATGCTCTGCTCCATTTAAAAAAAATGTTTTTAAGAAACTTTGCGCCCAGTTCTGCTCGGCTGCACTCGGATTATCCAGCAACGTCCCAGCCTGGGTGGATGAGTGGCTTGTTGACATCTGGAACAGCTGAGGGGTATAAACACGCTGAGTTACTGCTCTGTAATGTGCTTCCAGCAGGATTTTGCATCAAGAGGCCTTTTTTCTTCATCATAATAAATTAAGGTTCTGGAAAGACAAAGCCGTGTGTTTGTGCTGGCGGCAGCAGCCTCTGCGCCATCCCGCCACCGCAGAGGGGCTGTGACAGAGCCTCGTGCCCAACACCCCCCTCATGTCTTCCCGTCGACTGGAACCTCGCCAGGTTCAGAGAGGGAGGGAGGGTACCCCTAAGAAGGGACTTTGGCCCAAAGCCTGGCCAGGTCTGCTCAGCAGAGTTTGTTAAGTGTGAGTTCACCTACTGGGACACGCAGGGCCATTCTTCTCCATTGGTTCTCTTAAGGAAGACCCCTGCAAGTTGCCGGCCACAAGTTCACGCATGCAAGCGGCTAAACACATCTTCAAGCTTACACAGGACATAAAACATTCCTGCTGCAGCATCTCCTCACCTACAGCACCTCATCAAACCTCATCTGCTCCAACGGCACGACCCAACGCCATGAGCTCTGCCCGCCGGCACCGTGGGCCTGACTCCACCGCCAGCGATTCCAACACTGCTCCCAGCAAACCCCTCTGTGCTCCACCAGCATGGGAACAGCCCCTTCACATCCTGTCCCTTGCTATTTCTCTGGTAATTAACGAAGTGTCAGGTCTTTGGAGCAAGGAATAATTCCCCAAAGCCAAAGAGAGACTTGACCTTAACAACCGGAATCTGCTTTAAATGCTGTCTCCAATTCACCCAAGCTATTCCCGCCTCCTATCTCTGATTAAACCAGAAATCACAACTTTATTGCTGAAGAGGGAACAGTCGAGATGGCAGGAACTGACAAAATGCCACATTATTTGCTAATCCTAATATGTTATTCTTCCTCAAGATTTGCTTTTCTCAGCACCAATTCAATTACAGATGCTACAAATCCTTCTGACATTTAATTCCCTCTTGTCAGGGCGCAGTAAATGTATACATGCAAAGCTTTCCCATTAGGATGTTAATATATATTGGAGCAAGCTGGATCCTGGCCTCTCCAGCGAATTGTCAGGAATTTTCCTATTACAGTTTTATTTTGGGTTTGCTTGTAGGTTTTTGTAGGTGGGGCAGAAGGAGGGAGGGAAGGGCAGGGAAGGAACAGACATCATGGCATGTTGTCACCAAGATGCCCCCTCAGGGCTACTCTGCGGCTACGGTGCACCTCGGCTGAACCGTTTTTGGGTCGATGCTTTGCTTGGCACCAAAGCACCTTAAAGGAAAACTGCAGTGGTAACAGTATAATCCACTTGCCAGAATTGAACTCATGCAGGACAAAAATCAATTCTTCTTTACAAGTGCTGTGCTGCTCCCCCAAGGGATGGGCAGGGCTGTGCTCCACAACAGGGGATGCAGCCCTGGACCCCTCTGTCCACAGAGCAGATCCCTGTACAGCAGCAGGAGTGCTGTGGACCCTCTTCTGGGGTGACCAGGAAGAGACTTAGGTAGCTTTAAATTTACTTTTGCTGATTATTTTCACCAATTGCTCAAGCAATCAATAAAATAGTCATTACATCACTGGAACCCTGGAGTTTTCCTTTAAACAAAAAGTGCAGTTCAGCAAACAGCATGTAGACAGGGAAGAGAGGGGTCTGGGGCTTGTTCTACTCATCACCAAACTAAGGAACTAATTCCAAGAGTTAGGAGCAGTATGGAGCAGATGCTGAGCTGGGGATTGTCCATCTAAGTACTGATAACCAGTATCTGTGATTCAAACCTGCAGGTTCTCAGCTATGGGGGTTTTGGGGGAGACCCTCTTAAAAAAAGAAATGTACTGATGATCTCCAGGTTTCTAACACTTATGCCTATGTAATTGCTAAAATCAGCTTTCTGAGGGCTCTCAAGAAACATGTTGGTGATGGTAAAGAGCAGCATCGGGACAGTCTGGGTCAGCGCTTACGCTGAGGTTTAGCAGAGGAAGCCTTTTCTGCTCCCAGCTTCTCAACGAAAAGGTTCTTCTCAACTCCATTCTAATGAGGCTTCAAATATAGATGTATTGATGAATATTCCGCTCTTTTTGTCATCAGCGGCATCTCAAGACTAAAAGCAAGACTGGATTGGACCGGGCTGCCTGTATTTTAAACCTCCTTTACGCCCACACTAACAGCTTCAGACCTATCGGGGTCAAACCACTCCGCGTTTACCTTCAGTGCTCCCCACGCTCTCGGCAGTGGGTCCCGCGAGGCTCGAAGCGGCGGCTTTGGGCTCACCTTGGTGACGGGAGCCCTCTGCACACACGAGCACCCTCGAGCACCCGGAGGCAGCGGCTCCTTCCAGCGACCTCCTGCAGCCGGGACGAGCCGGCCCCCGCCTCCAGCGCCGCTGGCACCGCTCCTGACATTACTGCTGCAAACAGCTCCTTCCCTGCGTGCTCCCGCAGCCTCTCCAGCCGATTACGGCTCTCGCTCGGCTCCGTGCCAGAGGTGTGGAGCAAAGGCGGCACCGGGACGCGCAGCCTGTCCTGCTGGGATGTGGGAAAGCCCCAGTTTTATGGAGCCCCTGCTGTGCGGTGCTCCCGTCTCCCGTCCTTCCTCCTCACTTCCCTCCGGATTTGCGTTCTGTAACCCAATGCTCTGTAACATTCTGGGATCTCTGAGCAGCCCTGACCCTCCTCTATGCACACTTCTGCTCTAAAAGCAGAGAACAGAGAGAGATTTTTATGAAAATGTAGTTTAGATGTTAATTTTGGCACATTGGGATTTATTGGTGCACTCCCATAAAAATTTACCTTCTATTTCTGGGTGAAAATTAACGTCAAGCTCCTGACATTGAACAGCGTGGGATGAACTTGTGTGTGAGCATGTGCAGGCTTATACACACTGACCCCACTGACGGCTCCTGAGCTTCCCAGATGTGCAAGTAACATCTGGATCGTGGCAGGAGAAAGGAAACCTATGCTAATGGCTTTGAAGAATTCCTAAACTAGTGATCTCTTCTAAATCTGGTTATAGTTTAGTTTATCAAATGATTATCACACCAGCATGCCTGAAGATCTCACAGGTCATAACTTGGATGCTAATGGCCTTAAGTCACTTGAGCACTCCTGAAAACATGGTGAGCCAATTATTCTTTTTTCCCTGGAGGTAGGAAACATCTGGATTGCACTGACACTTTCCCACTGAATCTGGGGTCAATTCTTCTGTGGAATTAAGTTATTGAAATGATGGAGCAGCACTAGAAGTTGGGCTTGGTGGGGGGTGCTGGTGGAAGAACAGGCTGCTGTTATTCCATGAACGCTATAAACCACTTAGCCATGGCGTGGGAGGAGAGAAATCACTGCCTATGACAGGATGAGCAGTAATGTTATTCATTCCCACAGCGTGGCATGGAATGGGCTACCCCTCCTCTAATTTACTGAGGGGCCGTTAAAGAGCAGCATTAACCTGCCTGTCGTTTCATAATTGAATTTGGTCTAATTTAAACCAGAGAAATTTGAGGAGTTCATCCTTCTTCAATCAATAAGCTCCCCTTCAGCGACCCATTTCAAGATCGCTTCATGAAAAATAACGCGCTTTGTTTGAATACACGTGCTCACCCTGGCAGAGCTCAGAGCTGCGCGGCTGCTCCTGCCGATTCCTCTCTGGAAAAGGGAGCCCTGCTCACAGTCGATGGCAGTCGATCCCCCAGCACCCCGCCTGCAAAGGCGCCACTTGGATTTTGATCAGGGAATCCAACCCGCTGCGGAGGCTACGCGGGGCCATCGTGACCGTTCCCTGCTTTAACAGGAGGTGCCAACGCTCTGGAGCAGAGCCAGGAGAGCGCTCGGGGCCCACGGCACAGTCTGCACCTGTGTACCTGCGTGCACAGGTGTGCACAACACACACACGCTCAGGGTTTGCCCTCGCGATTCCTGGTGCTGCAGGAATCCTGTGCCGGGCTGGAATAAGGAACTGAAAGGTGCGAGGCCTGCCCTCTCCGCACCCTAAGGGCTCAGGATGTGAGGAACAAGAGGAGGATTGCAAGAGGCACAGACACACAGAGCTCGGCCGGGAAGAGCGAGGACGGCTCTGGACTCAGGCTACCTGGGCGGAAGGCAAGGGATGCATTACTTAATTGCACGGTCGGCAGAGCCTCTGTTGAAGCTGTGAGCGGGACGGGAGTACCTGGAAGGAACAGCACACTGAGCAAACACGGCAGCAGCCCCGCACGCCCGCCACACCACGGTGCCCCGTGGGGCTGGGCACGTGCCCTGCATCCCGCACGTGGTCCCCAGGGCTCCCAGCGCCCACTCCTGCCAGAGCGAAGGGCGGCGTTCCCGACGGAGAGCTCAACTCCAGCACTCACCTGGACCACCTATCTGAGAGCCCAGATGTGCTGATTCCGAGCCAAAAATGTGACCTGGTTTCAGTTTCCCAGCACTCTGAGCAGGCGCTACAGGAGAGAGGCCGCTCTGTTTGCAGCAGAGAAGGGCCTGGGACTCTCTCTAGTGCCTCCCCCATGCGTGACCCGGTATGATCCTGACCACACCTGACAGGACTGATCACCCTTTGGGCAAGCAGGAGTAACTTAGAGAGCAGCAAGTACAATTTCAAAATTCTTAGGAAAAAAATCAGTAGCCAAACTAGATGCTCCAAAATGGGTGTCAGGCAGCACGCAATGGGTGCTTGCTGTGGGCAGCGGCTCTGCCTGGACCATGTTAAGCTGGGGGAAATTTTGGCTTCCAGTCCAGATTCAGAAGAAGGAAAACACTGAGCTGTGCACTCTGGGAAAGGCACGAGCTCCACTGGGCAGCGAAGCCGCTCCACAGCCTCAGCACTGGCTGCAGATACCAGCACTCGTGGGAAGGGCAGGCTTAGGAGCATACAGCCATTCTAGGCAATTCCTTTGTGGAATTTCTTCCTGTTCTCTTCATCACCAAAAAGTGTATTTTTCCTTAAAAAATGCAATTTTAAAAAGTAAAAAAGCTTATCAAAGCAAACCAATTTTCCCCATGCACTCAGGGGTGTTCACCAGAGCCCTGGTGTATCTTACCTACAGGATCTGTCTCAGGCCTGCAATAATAATCGTTAGCATTGCTCAGTGTTAGAACACATCCGGAATGAATCCATCATTTCTTGACCAAAGCACACCTGTAGTGGCTTATGGGATGGGACATTCCCGACTGGATCGTGGTGAGAGGGAAGCGTTCGACAGAATGAGATGAGGACTCCGGGGGTTGCTTTCTTTGGGGTTATTTTTTGCTCCATGTTGGAACCCCCAAAGGGAACAGCATTGGGCCTCAGCCTCCCTGGCCAGGGCTCTTCCTGGGGGGGACAAATGGCTGCTCCTGTCCTACGGCCAGGATTCTGCACCCTGCGTTGGAGCGGCCACACGCAGCGACAGAGCCCGGTGGGTACGAGGAGCCTGCAGGGATGCTCTGCAAGTGGGGCAAAAAAAAAGGGTAGATTTCTATAGGAAAACATGAAGAACAGAGATTTAGGGTTTGTACCACTGGTACAGGCCCTGCTCTGAATACACCCAACTGCATCTGCTGAAGATGTGTTATGCTTTAATCTGAATCAGCGCTAACTGGCAAGGACCAGCCATGAGGATGCATTTATGCCCCTTCCAATCCAATGTGGATTAAAAGAGATTCAAACCATTTACTTGGTTTGGCCTTGCTGATAAAACAACCACCTCCTTTTTACCCCGGTCTGATGTTGGTGCGATGAGGAATCCCCGAGCAGCCAAGGGCGGGTGCCAGCTGCCTTTTTAAAGGGGTTTCACAAAACACGGCAGAGTAAAGTGTTTTACAAAGAAAGATTCAACTCAACCAGTCTTCAAATCAGTGTTCAAAAAATCCCAGCCAGGAGGGAACCGCAATGGTTGGCCTTGGTGCCCTGCACCTCCTGCCCTATGTACGAGGATGCCACACAGAAATGGGTGCCAAAACAAAAAAAAAAAAAAAAAAAAAGGGGGCGGGAGGAAAACCCCAACAGAAAGCAGCACACTTCCAAGCTGCGAGAGCGTGGTGGGGGATGGCTGCGCCACAGCGACTGCACAATGCAACATGGCCAAGATGCAGAAATCAGAGTGGAACCAGTGTCTAGCGAAGGAGAGCAGCGTGTTACCTACAGACTAGCCCTTACCTGAGAGATCCCCATAGTCCAGCTCCTCGGCCGAATTGGGCAACTGAGTAAAGCCTTACAAGTAAAAACAAACTCATTTTTCTCTGCGTTTCTCAAGCGATAAAACAACAACACACTTAAGAACTGAGGATGAATTTCTTGGGGGGAAAAAAGAGAATGCGTCAGTCACTTGCCACTGTCTGCCGGTGTGGGCAGAGCCATCGTGTGACACAAGTGCAATCGTGGCCTTTATTACAGACAGAAACGCTCCTCGCTCTACACTGTTGGCACACGAAACATGGCACTGAGACCACTCACTCATAACAGCATGCAGAGCCCCCCAAACTCTGTCTTTCAGCCAACATGGGGACAACTTCCCAATTTAGTCCAGGCTGATTTTGGTCCTGCATACACAGAGCAATGGAAAACTTGCTTCCAATTTTGCACTCAATCCAATTGGTTTTGGTCACGGTGACAAGTCCGGACATTTATTGATGAGTGGATATGAATATTGTGCAGCACGTTCACGGCCTGTTTGCAGGCTGTGGGCTGTGTCCTCTGCCAAACTATTGGACAAAATGGCTTTTTTTCATTTGCCCAAATGTCACGGATTTATGGGAAAAGCATCTGTCCTCAAAGCTGTAAAGCAATCAGGGAGGCACATGGTTGTGGCCACCACAGGCGAACAGTGCTGTCTGTGAGGGCATTAGTGTTGTTTGGTTTGGGAGTCTGAGGAGGTGCTGGGGCCTGCAGGCAGAGCATCCCCGTGGGTGGACATCTTGGCACCGGCCACAGGGCAAACCAGTGCCCGGAGGCCACCTAAACCTACTGAATTGAGGGGTGGGGCAGTGTTACCCTGTGGGCTAGGACTTCCAGGACTCTTGCTGCTGGCTGCTAAAGCAAATGCATAAGTAAAGGAAAAAAATTCCTGTAAAGAGATCCCGCATCCCTGGGCACTGAGGAACCTGGGATCGTCAGCTCACGGACTGCTACAAGTGCTGACTGTCTGCTAAAAAGTAAAGCTGTGAGTGCAGCATGGTCAATGTGCAGACTGGCCCCACTGCAGAGCAGCAATACGTATCTTTATACATAATATTTATATATATACTGCTCTTTAAAAATAAAACTCATTTTCAGTGACTGGTTTTTAAATACATCAAGCTTCCAGGAAGCTATGCTGGAATTACCTCCTGAATTGGGAAGTCATTTAGATTTAATTGCAGGAAATTTTTTTGTGTGCTACTCCTGGGTTTCAGGGAGCCCTTTTCAGGTTTTCAGGAGCCTTTTTTCTATAAGTGATCTATAAATACAACAGTCAACTCACAGAAGCGTAGGCCATGCAAAGCTGTGCTCAGCAGAGGAGCCCTTCAACTCTTCTCTCTCCAAAATTCCTTCTGTAGAGCTTTCCCTTTCCCTTTAAAGAACTACATTTTCTCACTGATGAAAAAGGGCAATGTTGCATTTTTTATGAAGCAAAAAAAAATCCTTTTCAGAAGAAAATTTGCAACAATTCCACAATTTCGTTTCTCCCTGCACCTGGGACACTCACAAATGCCACTGGCCAGTGTTAAAACCTGTTGTGAGACATTTAAATAGGTGGTAAATTACTTCTTGGTTTTTCTCATTAAACTTTCATATTGGCTCCTAAAGGCCGGTCTTTTCACTTCTGAGGGGACGGACTCTAAGTCTGCCACTACTCCTGTTAGATAAATGAAAGGGAACTTTTCACTGAGGTCCGTCTCCCTGGAAATGACAAATCCTGGGCAGGCACAGCCGGCACGGTGAGCACATCCCGCAGCTCAGCCAGGTGCCCACGCAAGGACACCGGCACCCCGGCTATATTTAGGCTCCTACGGGCTCCCATGCTACATCCAGTTTTTAAGGAAAAGCCAATTTCTCTCCTGTCTCAGGCTCTAAATAAGCAATTAGGGATTCCGTTTCATGCGGCGCTGCACAGACCCGCAGCGTGCACAGACAGCGCTGTGATGTTTTATTCAACCGCCCCAAGGACGGGAGCTGTGAAATAGATTGAGGAGCATATTTACTATTAGCTGCACTTTTAAGTAGGGCATTTCCAAGAGGGAAAGAGGCAGTTGGACAGGCAGAGCTGCTTGATGATGGCAATGCAGAATACTCTGAGGATTTTTCCACGGCACCAGGTGAGGTGTATGAGCAGCCAGCGCTCTGGCACGGCCAGGCTTTGGCTCCAGCCAAGCAAAACTCATTTTCAGGGACTGAGTACTACCAGAAAAAGCAGTAAGAGAGTAACACAACGGTGTTACCTGTTCTTATACCAAACCCTGCTAGGGCCACAATTAAAAGCCCACATGGGCCTTCAAGAAAGAACTCCCAGCCTGTAGAATAATTTACCTGCTGCAGTATGGGCAAGGTATTTTCTCATCACTCTTCGTTCATGACTGGGGTGTTTTCCTTATTTTAACCTTCACTCCAGGCTTCCTGCTTTGCCAGCTTCAGAGGAGGCTTTTTCACCCTACCTTTCCATGAAGATGAGCAGAAATTCTGCCTGTGCTGAAGCAGCAGTGCCTGGTTCCTGCCTCGCTGGGGGAGTGGGGAGCAGCCCTGAGCCTCCCATCGCCGGGTGGATGGACAGACAGGGCTGCAAGTGCAATGTCCTGTGTGGGCAGCGCCCACATCCTGGGGGATCACTCTGAGCTCTTAAAGCTCTCTGCTTACAACAGGGTAAGGGCAACATTTTGGAAAAGGTGGGCAAAAGATTGGTGTGTCCAAGGTCATGGCTGCTTAGAGACATCCTGCTTGTGTAGGAGGCAAAACATGGGCTGGGTGTCTGAGGTGCTTCACGAAGATCAGCACCTTGTGAAGGCCGAGCCCTCTGGGCACTGAGGGGCAACAGCATCCAGGACATTAAAAATTGGCCCGTTGATTTTGGTGGGGAGAGGGGCAGGGAGGAAAATTGAAAGGACATGGCAGAAAAAGTGCTTTCTCTCCAGACTGAGTGGGGCAGACACCCCAGGTTGTTACTCTCCCAGCTTCACCAAGCTCTGCCCGTATTTCAGCTCAAACAGTGGGACCTGTGATTTCAGCCCCACAGGCGCCCTGACCCCACAGGGGCACACTGAGAGGGAGGAGGGCTGAAGCTGGGAAACCCCGGCTTCGTGGGGTGCAGTGGAAGCACAAGCCTTCCTGCTGGCCATGACCATGCTGTTATTGGAGCTCTGGCAATGAACAGTGCAGAGAAAGGAGAAAGTGCATCAGAAAATTCACAGTTAAGCTCTCATTTTTCAACAAAAGAGTTAACAATGTTCGTGCGTTAGGTCACTCATGCATCGCTGCCGTCAACTCCATTCCGTGAGGAAACGGGAATGGCAGGGCCTTGGCTACTGCTGGGACATGCACACACATACAGGACTCCTTCCCCCCAGTCCTCTAGGATACACTCCAAAACTTTAAATGGCTCAAAACCCTTTTTCCCCAATTGAAGCATTGTGCTGGTTCCACACTGGCCTTACATTCCGTTTTCTTTGCTAGCAAGCTATTTTTTGGGTTGGTTTTTGGTTTGTTTATTTTCTTTTTTCTTCCCCCAATTCATTTTGAATTGTTTTTGGAGAAAATCCATTTGGCTGTATTCATGCCCATGCATTTCTAGTCATTCACAGACATGCTCACTCCCATCGGACATCGGAAAGAACAAATGGCCAACATACAGAAACACCTGGTATACTCCATACACACTCCAGCAACACAAGCTTGGAAAGAAATCCAGAGTCTTCACGGGAAAAGTACCCCATGAGGGCAAGCACGGGGGAATTCAGGACAAACTGGCTGGTTTTAAGGCAGGAAAGTTTGGGGCAGCCCATTTGACTGGGATGGGTTGACATTTCAGCTGGCCACCTCATTGGCAGCGATCCTCTCCACAGAAGGGGGAACTCTTCAAGTTAGAAACAGGTTTTTTAGGGCTTCCACAGAATGAGGAAAAAGGAGTAAATCCACTGGGAATTGCTTTAAAAAAACAGACAAGGGCTCTGCCTTCCATGTCCCCACCGAGCCTGCCTAGCGTGTCCTCACTGCAGAGACTAACGCACGGCTACGCTGAGCCTTTCCTGATGCAGAGACATCTAAAAAGGATGGTGGGGGTCAGGCAGCCATCAGTGCTACCTGACCTTTCCCAAATTTAGGGATCAACATCTACACACAAACACGCAGCTACAAAATTACCGATGTTGGCTCTTGGCATTTAACATACACAGGGAGATCATCATGTAGAGAAAACACAAGTGTGCCCAAAGGCTTCCGATCTCTACACCAAGTGGAAAAATGCATCTAAGTAGAGAAGTTATTTGGGACAAGAAGTGCAAGCCCTCCCCTTCATATGGGACATCTGAACAACTGCTTCAGTCAATCCTGCCTCTGTCCTCGCCCAAGCAATGCCTCAAAGGGAGCAGGTGGGAAACTGGCACGCTGTGCGCTATGGATTTCTGTCAGTAAAAATCCAGTCAATTTATCAGTTACAAGAAACTAGAACAGTGAAGTCCAACATGGATTAGCTGTAATTAAAAACTGTCAGAGGTTTTGGTTGTTCAGCTGAAAAGCAAGCTCGTGCCAAAAACCGGGATGCTCAACTTCCAGCCTGCAGCGTGTACGTAGGCTCGCCGGGGAATGGAGGAACCTCAGGAAGCTGTCAAGCTGTTAGCTAGACTGCCTCGAGCAGACGAGAAGGGTTACTTTGCTAGACTGCTATGCTGAGAGGAAAGTGTTGCTATTTGTTTTCCCAGTCTCCTTCTGCAGTGTAATAACGCAAACTTCACTGCCGACCTTGGAGGCGAGCGCTCCTCTGTGGAGCATCCCAGAATCCCCCGTGCTGCCCCACACCAGCAGACCTGCTGGATGCCCTGGCTTAGAAACTAACTCAAAATGCAAGAAAAATGCTCAAAAATTTAAAAAAAAAAAAAATTAAATAAAAAATTCCATGTGTGAAGTGACTCTCTCAGTTGATGGGTGGAGAATCACTCAGCACTGCTTGGGCCTGGGATGCCACTTCTACGGGGCTTGGGCTTGCCTGGCACCAGCATGATCTGCTGCGAAGCTCACAGCAGAAATGCTAAGTGCAGACAGACTTTCCAGCCTTAGAACCCATGTTGTATTTATGAGATGAGTCCACCTGAAACACGGTTTTCCCTTGAAGACTCCGGTTCCCTTTTTGGCTTTCCCCTTCCCAGGCTTGTCTTGCCACTCAGCAGCGCTGAGAAATAAGATAAACAGGAATGTGATACCAACCGTGAACTGCCGGTTCTGTCGTCGCCGTTGTGTCTACACACGGGAACAGAGGATTGGAGGAAGGGAAGAAACAGGAGGAACAGCATGCAAAAAAAGGGAAAATGGAAAAAATGGAACAGATAATATATGAGCAAGCTTTCAAAGAACATTGCGTGACAAGCAATAATAAAATGAAAGGCAAAAAGCATTTGAAGTGAGTTGCACTGTTTAGAAGACATGCCTCCAGTTCAAAAGCTATGAGCCTGAGGAAAACAGTAAATTTTTCTCTTTTTCCAGGACCTTGCCAGAACAATTACTGGTGGTTGCAAAGTCAGGGGAACAGGAGACAGGAGAGAACACCGACACCAACGGTTTGGTTGGCGGGGACAAAACAGAAGCTCCAGAGCAGGATGAGGAGCCGAGGCTCGGCACGTCACTGTTACACACTCAAACATTGCCCTCGTTGCAGGTGGTCAGGGAACAGCCTGCTCCCACCTCTCCTCCAGCTTCCCAGCCACCACCTGCACAATGCACCATTTTTTCAGCATAAAAAATATTCTAGAACTGGCACTTGTGGACAAACATTACCAGTCCCTCTGCTGCAGCAGGTACCTGGTTAACAGCTATGAGTAATTAAAATGTCCTGAATGTTTTTTGCTGGTTGAAGCTGACTCTTCTCCATATGGACTACATCCCACTGGGAATTTCTTGGAGGGTGCTGCCTTGCCAATGGAGAGATGCTTTGTCTCTTCCAGGTGTTCACAACAGGCAGTTTTAAAGATGGACCTGAATCCGAAGGCTTTTTCTGACAGTTATTTCCTCCACACCAATAGGTCTAAACCAAATTTAATCACATTACCCAAATCAACTGGCTTTTAGTTGTTGGAGCTCATTTACTTTCCATCTGGAGGTGTGTATTCTGTGATAAGGGTTGGTGGCTGGGGCGGGCTGGCTCCTCAGAACGTGTCACTGAAATAAATCCCTGGAGCCAAGGGCACAGCCTGGATTTGGCCCAGCCCTGCCTGGTTCGATGCAGGTAATGTTTGAGTGAGTAACCCCACGTGAGTGAGCACAGAAAGCGCTGCACTGCGGATCCCTGCACAGCAGCCCGGAGCTTGGGTTTTGTAGCAACGACAGACAATTCACAGCGGCGTTTCCCCTCGGTGACATGCTGGCACAGGACCCAGGGATGGGCCCCCTGTGTGGGCAGAGGCAGCAGTGGAAAAAGGAGGACCTGTTTCTTGGCAATTTAGCTGAGGTCAGCCCAGGGCTGAATTCCTGAAGCAGCAGAAAAGACAATCATACAAGGAATACACAATACTTACAGATACAAAGTCTACATGCTTTAATTATGGAAGCAAAACAAATAAACCCTGCACAGTTTAACAAACTGCACCAAGATTTGCATAACAGATTATCAAGCCGTCATTAGCCTGTTTCCACTGCCAACATAGACTGTTCTCATCTTGGCAACCAAATCTAAGGCACCCTCAAAGAGGCCAGCCCTTGTTCTCCTGTGGGAGCTCTGGAGGCTGCAAGAGAAACCTTCCAAAGCCATGAGGAGACCAAGAGTGGGACTCTGCTTTGGTTTTGGGCAGCAATCCCCAAACGATGCCTTGTTTTAACCAAGCAAATGGTGGAAGGGGAAATGGTGGTGGAGGTGGGGGGAAATCCATTGTTTAGAAGGGGTTGTAAAACTGAGTATTAATTCCTGAGATAGCATCTTGGCATCTATAAATAGTCTCAATTTACTGTCTTCCTGAAATAAAAAAAGTTATGTCAGCTTTTACACTAAATAGAGAATCTGCTGGAAGCAAACTTGTATTGACGTGCTGGAAGAGATATTAGTCAAGGAACAGTGCAAACTGGACAGTGCATCTCGCTTCCCCGTCTGGGGACAGAGACCAACAGGTTACACAAAATAAAGTTCTCAAGCGGTTGTAAGTGCGAACAAATATCCAAGTCAAACAACATGTTGGCTGCAGCTGGAATGACAAAGTTATGATTAGCAAATGGTTTGGATGGTTGCAATAGGAAACACAGACTGGTTAAAGTTTAGAGTGAGCTTTCGGGGAGTGCTGTTCAATCCCAGTCTTCTTCGAGAAGAAGGACTGCACACACCAGTGCTCCGGAGGGGAATAACCTCGTGCCAAAGAGAAGAACACCCCGCCACTGGTGTGCTACAACAGCAGTCGTGTGGCAAAGGAGAGAAGAGTGGTCACTGGTGCTCTGGCACCCCGTCAGTGCATTCCTGTAAATCTGTGCGTGTCCCGGCCCCGCCGCTGCCGCTCCTCGCCCAGGAAGGAACATCCCAGCCCTGCAAAGCTGCTGCTCAGACAAACCTGTAACTTTAAGCTGAACTGGCTAACTAACTTTGGAGGTGCTTTCCTGAATTCCGGGTGTGTGACATCAGCTTCTGCTTCACTTTCAAGAACAGCCACACTTCCATGCCAGAGCAGGCACACAGCGCCCCAGGGATCAGCCTTCTGCCCCACGTCCTACAACAAAAAACATCTCTTCTCCTCAAATGCTGACCAACAAGAAGTCTTTGATATATTCCTGACTTAACTAATGTTGAACAAAGCCAAGGAAAGGCTTTGCCATCACCATGGCACTCTGGTCCTGAGCCACTGGTGTGCAGAGAAGCCACGTGATCACCCAAGACTGGTATCTGTCATTTAAGATGGAAAGTTGGTGACGAATGGGCTGATTTACGAGGTGCAGCAAAGCCAAGAGGACAATAAAAACCACATAACCAAACAGACTCAACTCAGTGTCGGACTTTCTATCTTAATAACAAGGCTTCCCTTCCTGATGCCAATCAGAAGAGAACAAAATTTGCTGTTCAGGGAAAGTAGAACAATACCACGGCCTTCTAAAATCTCCGTGTACAAAAGCTCCTCAGAGGTCTACTTTATAGTTACAGAAGGTACCCAAGGGAGGAACCATCGGCCTCTCAAAGCTGCAAATTTCACTTTATTGGGATTTCTGAGTAGCACTGGCCATTAGGAGCAAATATCTGCCAGCAAAGACAACTTGGACGACACCCAAGCTCTAGGCACTCACCACCTCATTAGGCAGCTACGTAAGGGCACACACACATATATACACACACATATTTATAAAATTACTGTGTGGAGGCATCTGGGCAATGTTTCTCGGAGTTACGAGCTCCATTGCTGAGCCTCCTTGTTTTCTCAAATGGATTCTCTCCAACTTCAAACTGTTTGTGGAGTGTGACAGACCGGGCCCTTTAAACTTGGCCATAATTAGTCCGCAGCCTCAAACAGAACAAGCATGATGGAGGAATATTAAAACTCCAGCAGCAAAGTTTAATTCCCCTGGTTGAATGCTGGAGCTGCAGTGCTGCAGCCTCACAGAGGCACTTGGTGCTGGGGCTGAGGAACACACAGAGAATTACAGAAGCACATCCACAAAATAATGGCAAAACACGCTGCTGCCTTTTAAATTTAAAGAGGCTTCAGCAAGTATAGATATCCATTCAATATATTGCTTTTTAAATTGCTTTCTGAACTGAAACCAAAAGCCAATCTGATCCCTGACGCGTGGAGCTCTTATTCTTCCCGATTTTCCAGACTACTTCACATGTACTGACCGGGGTGAGTGAATTCCTGTAGGTTGCTGCCTTCACAGCAGCCTGAGGGAACAGCATGCAGCACTGCAAACGGACTCCTGCTTTGGTTCAGGCTCCTTGGGACTGATGAAAAGCCCTACAAAACCCTTCCTAGCGTTCCTCTGGAACAAACTTCTGTGGGACACCAGCAGAGACGTCACGTCCCACAGCACGGCGAGAGCTGCCGGGGCTCAGACCGCCCAGAGTGCAGAGGCACGTCCACCCTCTCCCTCGCCACATCCACCCTCTCCCTCGCCACGTGCATCCTCTCCCTCACCACGAGCTCCTCGAAGGATGGATGGAGATGTCCTTTGCATTCCAATGCCCCCGGATCTGCTCGGTACAGCACTCCAGCCTGGTGCTGAGTGTCCATGGCCAGGCATGCTGTAATGGGCCCCAGAGACAGTCTGATTTGTGGACCAGATGTTTTGCAAAAATCAACACAGTTTGTATGGACGTTGTGTGTGACCAGAACAAAAACAGTCTGAAATCAGAGCTGTGGCTCCAGCCATGCTTTTGCATGTTACTCCATATAGATTTGAGAGGATTTTGGTTTGATTTCAAGTCCAAGCTTGCACATGCCCCACGCTTCTGCTCAGGAAGATGATGGTTTGGGCACTGCTTATGCTGTGTCATCACAGGCGAGGCCAGGTATGATGGCTTCTTTCTGCTACTGGCTGGACATGGGACTGAAACACTGAATTTTATTTATTTCCAGTCCCAGGCCTGTCAGCTCTGCCTTTAGCCCCTTTAATGCAGACATACCCTGGATGAAAATGCCAAAAAAGCACAGATTCATCTTTAAATTAACTTGACATTTTACCGGGGACAGGCAGAACCCTTCAACAGAAAGCAAAAGTTAAATAATTTGGGGGAACAAATCCCTAGGCTGCGTCCCTGCAGGGTGGCATCAAGCACCTGAGCATTCACAACTCGACAGCAGACTGGGAACCCCGGCTGCTCCTGCCAACCAGCTCCACATCCCCGGAAAAGCAAGAGACTATAAAAGAGTCCAGACTGCCGAGCTGAAGCTGACCACCATCATCCATCTCTGAGCTGACTGGGGAGCAAATGTGTTTCCCTTTTACAATTAAATTCCATGTCACCACCTCATGCAGAAATGGCCATACCTGAACCAGCGCGAGGCCCGTGGTCCTGCTGGGATGCAGTGCTTTGGTCATCCCCATGCTGCCTCTTCACCTCCCACAAACCCAGTGCAAGGAAATCTGAGAAAAGGATGACTGGGACTGCATTCTTCCTGCCCACCAGCCGCTGGGATTACTGTTCGAATAAACCCCCTGCAACTGCAGCTTTTCACACCACCAGCTGTAATCAGGGAAGGACAAACTCCTACTGAGGATAAAATTACCATTTCCCTTGTTTTGAGGAAGTTTTCTGGCATGTGAAATGCTCTGAAAACCTGGAACACTATTTCTGGTCACAGAGTTCAGATTTCTATGCGTTTTTATTTTTAAGGCGCCTGGGATGACACAGAAGAGTGCTTTTCAGGAGGCAGTGCCTGGCCCTGCGGGCGACAGGGAGCTCCACTACCACATGCCCCTGTTCAAGAGCTGATATTCCAATTCAGCATCAATTCACAGCTCCTGCTTTGGAGCTTGCTGGCTCCTGCACACCTCCAAGCCAAACAGAGCTTGCTCCTGCCTGTACAAATCCTAAGCCTCAGGAAGGAACTCAGAATGTTTCCACAGGACAGGCTCAGCGCTTTCCAGATGTGTTCACTGAGGAGGCTGGAGCATCCCTGGGAATTTGCAAGTGAAAAAACACTACCTGCAACGTTACAGCCCTCAGAAATAAACACACACCCACCCCTGCTACTCCAAGGGATCAGTGGGGTTTAAAATATGCTTTAAGACGGCATTCCAGGGAGGACATCAGGAGCCCCCAGCTTGCTGCTAATGCTGCTGCAAAGGATGGGGAGCAGCGGCTTTGCAGAGTCAGCAGCACCTGCTGCAGGGCTGGAAACACCATCAACCTGCACATGTCACACCTCCAGGTCTTCACCAAAACCTCTTGCCAAGCCACCTGTGCAGTTCCACCTGCGGAGAAAGTGTGGGACGTGCAAATCTGCACCTATGAGTGACACCGTGGCTCCGGGGCGGTGGATTGAGGAGGCTGGGAAAGGCAGGCAACGCCCTGCGCCGTGCCCCAGGACGAGGGCTGGGCTGTGATTAAGGACCTTTATCTCCCAGGAAACAACAGCTGTCCAAGCCCAGCATTTCAAGGAGCGACTCCAGGGTAATTCAAATGATGCCGTTTGCTCTGCTGTATCGTATTGTACATCTTAATGAAGAAAGCCACAAGGACAATTTAACTGATAAAAAAGGGCTCGGCAGTGATAACGGCTGAAACACCAAAGGAGGGCTGGAATATCAATGCTGTTGGAGGATACATGGAAAAGATCAAGCTGTCACGCAGGAAATCTTTTCAAGTACCTACACTGAAGTGACAGAGGGAAAGCTCTAAAGGTCGCGGTGTTTTGGAAACTTCACCACTGCTCAGCTTGTCCTTCGCTGGAGAAAGCACCAGGTCAGCTTTCCAAGAGCTCCCCCAGATCCTCCCTGAACCAATAAATCAAAAGGACAACTCCAAGGGCAGAATTTTCTAGGGGTACATGCTAGAAACTGCTTCAGTGTAGCCTCTCTCCCCGTTTTATTCAATTAAAGCAAGACAATTGTTTTTAAGAACTCCTGCATGGTTCCAGGGCACATGAACTAGGTCAGGGTTATACTAGAAGTAGGGGCAGAAAGGTAAAATAGAACAGATTTCAAGTCCACCTCATCCTGAGGATTGGATGCCACTGGGCTGACTCCAGATACCTGGATTGCCAGCAGCTCAGGGAACACCCTGTTGGCTCCCACCACTCCTCTGTTACACAGGAAGAACACTGAAGCATTTTGGTGAGGATGGGAATTAAGCTATCAGCCGTCTCTTGAGGCTTTAAAAAGTGTTCCGACACTACTCTGCTATGTAATTCTAGAGATTATGTTAATTTGACCTAATTTTTTCCAGCCACGAAGTCTCTTAACTATTGAAGGGCAGAAGTTGGTGTGGCTCCATGCTCCCTGAGCACTGACTGGAGAAGACACACATGCAGGTCTCTGCACCACAGAGGGAGGCGGAGCCTCGGCTGCTCTGTGTGGGAAAAGCACACTGAACTCATGGGCAGAGGATGGGAAGACGCACATCAAGAAGACTCAATGCCAGGGAAGAAAATAAGAATTTCTCTTATCAGCATTAACAAATCTTCTTCCGACAGATCGTGACCTGGAACTGCTGGAATCAGGGAGCAATATCACATTTTCATTAGATTTCCAGCCTCCTCAGCAGTTCAAAGCCAACACAGAAAGGCATCAAGGAGGTGATGGAGACCCACGGGGTTCTGCCAACAGGGTCTGGGATCCTCCACCACTGCAAATAAATGTGAGAGAAAAACACTGGAAAGCCCCATGCTCCTGACCCCAGGGGACCTCTGCCAGGCTGAGGACACAGCCATTTCCGACTGCAAGAACCACGCCCCTCCCCTTATTTTTAATATGAAAAAGCTGGAAAGCTGCGTGGAGGAGAGCCCAGAGCATCCACACATACTGAGCATCCACAGACAAGCTGCAGCACAAGCAGCAGGAGAGCAAACAACCAAACCACTGCTTATGGAGAAAAACCAACCACTACTCTGGAGCCTGACACAGCAGGTGAGGACAAGTGAGGACAGCACAGGCTTTGGAAAGCAGTGCTGGGGCAATCCCTAAAATGACAGGCTGGTATCAACCCAGTTTCCAGAAGGACAGTCATTAACGTTTGCAGGTACCGAGATAAACTTAAGGGGTTATCCAAGTATCAAGATACTGTTCCTTCTGGCCTTCCAAAATTCACTGAAAGCACGAGCAATTACCGTCAAACAAAGCAACCTGTGTGCACGTCCACGTACAGCCTGTGAGACACATGGGCCCAGCTTCTCTGCAAATGGCTCTTAGGGAGGTTCTGAGAAAGCTTCAAACCTCCTCTGAAATGAAAGCGGGTTAAGTCTAGGAATTAAAAACACGGAAAGTGGGAGAGTGTTCACAGCAGAGTGTCCCAAGCATCCACACTTGGGTGCCTGGAGCTGGGTTTATCAGTAAGCACCTGGAGGGAGGAAGCAGAGGTCTGGCAGTGCGATGGTGGACGCCGGTGTGTGTTAAGGCACGTTGGGAGGAAGGCTTCGCCTGCGTGTCCGCGCCAGCGGGGCCTGGCTTGGTTCCAAAAAAACCTCAAAAGGAAAAGAAGCCACGAAACGCCCTGGGCAGGATGGTGAGAATCGGCTGAGCAGCATCATAAAAGCAAATAAAACGTGAAGGCATTTACACGGGGGGTGGTTTACAGCAACAGTAAACGTTGTGCCATTAGCTATTCAATGGTCCATCCTCACCTGCCGTTTGTCACCTCTGCCTCAAAAAAAAACCCCACAAAAAGCAGCAAGCAAAAGCAAAAGCAGCGGTTGGAATAGGAAAGGTCAGAGAAATGACAATGCGAATGGTGACAAATAAATCAGAAAGGTTTTCCTGATGAGTGGGGAGTCAGGTCCATGAGGAGGTATGAGGATGTGTCAGAGAGAGGTGTCATGATCTTGCTGGTTGTTTTTATTCATCTTTTCTCGCAAGACAGGGAAAATCTCACAAGCTGAAAGGCAGCTCCTCAAAAAGGGGCCTATGGACAGCATTCACTCAATAAAAACAACTGGTGGAATTCCCTTTTCTGGGAGAATGAGGGAGAAGCTTATCACGGAGAAAGACCAACACCTCGGCATGAGAAAAAGCACCTCGAGTCACACCAGGCGAACTGAATTGCCGAAGACCAAACTTTCTGCTATAAATTGCTCAGGAATGGATACTGATGGGATGGAGGCTGAAACGACTGCCCGTGCTAAGTGAGCCCTAAGGCTGTTTGCATCCTGTGTCTGAAATACCCAACACTGGCCACCAGTAACTGAATTAATCACTTTTCCTGCCATGACAATTCCCGCGTTCCAGGAACACCCACACCCACGGCAAGGACCGTCTGACACGTCGAGCTGCCAGACCAGGGCTCATGCTGTGGGTGGGCATATTCAAGGGAAAAAAATACTGCAAGTGATTGGTTTGTTGTTTTTCCCCAGGCTTCATGCTCTGCTTATATACATAAAAGACAATAAACATTCAGGACATTTCCAATGGTTATGAAGGTACCATACCTGTGATGGTGGTAGGGATGGTGGTGGTAGTGGTGGTGGTTGTTGTGGGAGGAGGGATAGTTGTGGGGGGATCTGGATAAAATATAAAAAGGAAAATAATAAAAAAGCAAATTAAGAAGAAAACAAGCAGAACACAACAGTGGTCAATTGTGATCAGAGGAAAACAAGGATGCTAAGAAGCAGCGCAGGGATCAGGGGCCTTTCCTTGGCTAAATCCCAGGGGGAGAGCCCAGCGGCTGTAGGACAGCGGGGCCAGATCCTCTGCTCATGCTTAGTCCAGCTGGAGGACCTGGCCCCAACCTCTCCCCCCTTTCTGCCTTCTACAATGCTAAAAAAAATAAATAAAACCCAGCATAAATTAGTCAATGAGAGAGAGAAATGGAATGGGAGAGGCATAAGGAAAATAAACTGCACGCTTTCCACAACAAAAAGACCAGTTTGCACATACAAGGAGAGACACAGTGGTGCTTTGGTGGTTGTCTACGGATACATTTGCAAATCCAGGTGGGAGGGTTGTGTGAGGGGCCCCGCTGTGCTTCACAGGCTAAGCATTAACAGCACATGAACAGATCTCACTGTCTTCCCAGGGCTGTGAACCTCACTGCTCTTCCTCTATGAACACACGGCAGCAGGATGTTAAAAACTACTTCAAAGATGGTAACGAATACAGAGAAATGACAACATCATTGCTGAATATCAATTTCCAGGTATGAGGAATTCCACCAAGATCTTTTAATTAAAAAAAAAAGTCAATATTTTTCTGACAGTTTCAGCTGCACACTCTTGTTTTTGCTACTAGGGCATCGTTAATGAGATGTTTCTCTCTGTGACCATTTCTCAGACAGACTGGACCTGTTGAGATTCAAACCCTGCTGCTCTTCACGGGATTGATGTTACGTACAGGGGCACATCCTTATCAAACTATCGGGCAGGAGAAGGTAGATATGAGAAGATGTAAAAGAAAAAATATGTATCAATGCCCAGATGATCAAACTGAATGCGTTAAGTAGTCGGAAAGACTTTGAACTACGGATTCGTTCGGCAATAATAGAGCATGAAACCTTTCACAGGCTTTTGATTTTAGGTTTCCTTCGTAGCACGTCAGCTGTTCCTCACTAACACATCTGCTACTCTTTTATCTCCGAGTGAGCTCCCTTGGATCTCCTAATTAAGATATCTGAACTTTAATTATATACTGCACCTTTATTATGTTCCATCCAACTTCCCAAAAGTTAAGGAATGTCACCTCATAGTTTGCTATGTTATGAGTGGTCACTGTCCTGCCCCTACATCCCAAGGATCCCAGCCCCTGTGCTTCTCCCTCACTCCTGACGCACACGTTTACCCAGAGCAGTGGGGACCCTCACAGCTGAGGCACAGCAGGACTGGAGGAAGGGCCCCTGGACTCACACTGACCAGCCCTGGGATCTTCCTCCAAAAAGCAAAAAAAAAGCTGGTGTGCTAATGGAGCTGGAAGATTCTAGCAATGTATCTGCCCATGCCCACGGGAAGGAAACACATAAAATGAATTTTAGAAATGAACATATTTTCAGTGTGTGTTGATGTGATTAAACATCCCCATCCCATGTGGGCAGCTGGGAAGGTGATGGGCACAGCTCAGCTGATGGAAGCCACATCAAACCCTTGAACTGCAGAGGTGTCTCTTTGGAATGGGACTGTCTGAACTCTGCCTCTCCTGGAGCTGTGCCAGACCCTGCTCTGCAGCAGCTGCTGCTGGGACATCCTGGGTGTGGAGGGACCATGTCTGTAACCCCCCAGTTCCCACCCTAATGAGGCTTGAGGGGCTCTGCTCCAAGAGCAGCCAGAGCCGGCCCAGTGAGGCAGGACAGTGAGGCACATCCTCCCCCCAAGGCTCCTGCTGCGCCCCCAGAGACGTGGCTGCACGGACACAGAGCCCGGTGCTGCTGGGGAATTGGCTGGTGGTGGTGGGCAGAGGAGCCCCAGGACAGAGGAGCAAGTGCTCCATCACTGAGCGGGGCGAGACCACCACGCTGAACTTCCCCTCAGCGGCAGCTCGAGCTGGGCTCTGTACCAGGAGGCTTCAGCTGACAGCCCAACCCCCCCCCCCCACTCTGGACTCCTCCCTTTTAAATTAAGGGTTAAAAGGATTCCTTATGCTGTCCAGAGTGCCAGATCCTAGCGGGATGCTCCCAAATGTGCAGAATCTGGAGATGATGGGGTGTAAGACCCTTCTCTGCCCACCAGGAGCCCTCCCCTATATGGTCAATGCATCTGCTGGATGCATAAGCTGGAACCCACAGCTCTCCATCCCCTGGGAACCTGCATCTCCTTCCAAGTAACGCTGTCTTGGGTCTCCTCCTGTGGATTTAATCCCAAGAGGGAGCAACCCTGAGCTGTCTGTTCTTGCCCACATCCAAAATGCAGAGTAATTAACACATGCCAGAGCTCCCACAAGCCCTAAACCTCAGATCAGTAAGTCTGGGGAGGCTGCCCCAGCCCTCCCTTGGTTGAGGACGGGTAGAATTACACAAGGAGGGAAACTACCTGCCCCACAGCTGCTTTACAGATTCATCTTTCATGGTTTTCATCTCGTGGGGGAATTCCCTGTGTCCTATTCCAACTGCTTTGCTCCCCGCAACATTGGCTGTTTCTTTAAACACTGATGTAAAAACGTGTTTTTTTAATATTTTGAGCATGCAAATTACCAATCATAAATGCATATATGACTTCATTTTGTAGACTGGAGTCTTGTGGAGTGAGAGGCACTAGAAAAACTACCTGTGTGATGAGCCACATAAGTTTTACATCAGCTCAAAGCTGTCGCTATCTTGAATCTTTGGGCGAGTTTCTAAACCGGGCTTAAAATCACTCCTGCAGAGGTGGCATTTGGAGAGATATGGGAGGTTCTCCAGTGTTTGACTGAATCAGAGAAACTACCAGAGAGCTCGGACTGCAGAGCTTCAGGTTGTTGCATGGAACAAACTTCAAACCAAGTTTCTGTCCCATCTGAATGGAACCGTAGCATCGTTCAGGTTGGAAAAGACCAACACCCACCACGAGCTTAGCCCAGCCACACACAACTGCTTGAGAAAGTTTAAATATGCAGCCCAAGGGAACAGCTCATCATTGAACTGGGGGATTGCTCTGCAAGTGCCTCCTCAATCTCCATTCCATGCAACGCCTCATGGCAGCAGCACAAGGTTCACAGCAATGCCAAAGTAATGCAGAGGAACTGAAGAATTAGAGCAGGTACTTAATAGCACTTTAAAAGATGCTGAGGCATGTTTTAGTGTCTGCCCAGCGGCACAGACAGGCTTAAGGCATCTCATTCCTCCAGTTTATTTACTGGTTTGTAATTGTCTGGGGATGCTGGATGATTCCTCGGTAATTTAACTTGCTAATGAAAGGCTCAGACCATTGCTCAAGCCACTGGAGGAGGCGTTACCAAAAGGACAAGAAATTACTGGAGAAGTCCTAGGAGAACTGCACAGTTCTCCCCATGCCCCTGCTCTGGCTTTTCCTTAGGCTTCACCTGGCAGCACAGGTGGGAGCTCCCCAGCCCTGGGCCAGGCTCTGTGCCCGGTGCACACTCCGAGAGTCCCAGCAGCACCCCAGTGGTTTCCCAGCCCCTACCCCGGCCCAGCACAGCGTCGGGGTGTCAGGAGCTGCCTGCAAATCTGGCATTAAGCAAATGTTAAGTTCTGGCACAGCTTTCCGAGCAGGGCATGTTGCAATTACGTGTAAACGAGTCTAGAAGAACGGTGGTTTTTCTCACGTACCGTATACAAACAGCATGTAATCCGCATGTGATTTCCCCACCGCGTTGGAAGCCTCACAGCGGTATGTACCATTATCTGTTTTGTTTAGGTTACTAATGAGAAGGTTTGAACCAGACACTACAACGTGTTGAGGCATCTCATCATCTACTCTTAACCACCTCATGTCCGTAGGCCTACAGAGGAGGGAGAAAAAGAAACAGTCACATTACTATTTTCCTATGGTCAAGATGGCATCTTCAAAAGTTCATCCACAGACAGAAAGCCCAAACCAAGAAAAACTGTAAAGAAACAACACATACTTTTTTGACTACTCAAGCCCAGATGCTGTCGGGCTTCCTCAATTTAAACTTATTTTAACCCAACAGGAAACTGTATCCAGAGCTTAAATTTTCTGAAAACACTAATGCAAGCAGGAAGAAAGTTCATTAGTGGTTAATCATTCGCTTACTCAGCAAACCTGAAAGCTCTGAGGCTACAGACTCAGTGTGCATCCACGGGGTGCTCTGAGGGCAGAGCTGGACAGCAGAACAAGAACAGTTTTGTCACGTTTGAACCCTTCCACAAGCTGCCATGGACCTCGTGACCTCAGCGGGGGCCGTGCCATGCACTGAGGGAGTTCCAGCCCTTCTCCTCTCCCCCAACCCCTTCCTGCACCCCGCGCTGAGGGAACCCACGTGAGCAGTGGGTCTGCATCATTCAGGGAATGAAACGAGCCTGTTTTGTTAGACCTGGCAAAGAGCGTGAGCACTGAGGGGCTTGGGGGGTCTTTTCAGTTTGTAGAGTTTATTAAAATACATTATTATTATGTCTTTAAGCAACAGTAAGGGGACAGATCAGCTGTGTCCCAGCAAGAAAATTCCAGCATTCTTCAGGCCACTCAACAGTGAGCTCTTAAAGGGGAGTCTCCTACAGCACAGCATCTCTCAGCCTGCCTGGCTCCAAGGTTGGCAAGTGGGTCCTCGTGTTGCCGGACGTATCCCATGGCTCAGGCTTTTTCCTGGTCCAAAGGGTAGGTGACTCCCATGATGTAGAATCTCCTGGTGCTTTGACATCCCAGCCACAGTACTGGATGGATCCAGCACCAAGCAAGGTCATCTGGGCATCAGCTGACTCTGGTTTTGGACACGGACTCTGTCCCTCGCTGCCACACCACCGGCACACGAACCACGGCGTGAGCAGCAGAAGCTCCTGAGAGAGCCCAAATGCATTTTAGCCTCAATATGGGTGGGAAGGGTTTGAATGCACCTGGCTACAGTTTTTAAAGGATTCTTTGTCCTGTGGAGTCCCCAGGTTTCCCAGCCGGTACACGACACAGCAGCCACTGCTCAGAGAAGTGTGTCCCTGGATGCCCTCCAAGTGACCATTTCAGCATCTTCTCACTTTTGCATTAGTCTTTGGGGGTTGTGTCTATTCTAACAAAATCCCTTTACTAATACCAAGTAGAAATTTCTCCTCTCTGGTCTTTTTTCCCTCTGAGCTTCCTTCCCCCAATATTTATGTTGCCAAATTTTGCAGAGAAATTACTTCATTTAACTGGAGAAACCCTCCCCTTCATCCAAAACCTTTGTTTCATTTCATGAAAACTCTTTGTCTTAAAAACATAGCTCTAAACCCAGCTCATTATTTTACTGTGTATTTTCTTAGCTTTGGGAGACCCAGGTGAAGTGACCTAGAGCAGCCAATTCCCAGCACATCACCAGCATCACGTAACGTGCAGCGGCAAGCTGCCAGGGAGACGTGTCTGACCTATTTAACATGGGAATGTCTTACTCATAGCCTGCAAGAAAAAAATGTAGAGAAGCCTGTCCATTAGATTCCCAGTTGATAGCAAATGGGAGGCACCGCAGGTACCCCAGGGAACAGGAATGCAAAGGGGCTTGGCAGGCTCTGAGCAGGGAATAGCTACTAAATGGAATTCAGCAGGGATGTGCCAGTCTCTGATGTACAGGGAAGGGACTGGCCTCGTGCCGAACAGAGGAAACTGGGAAGCGGGAATCAAGAAAATACTATGGGAGTCAAGAAAATCCTGTGGGAGGGGATGCAGGCTACTGGGGAGGGTGAGGGCAGCCTGAGCCTCCTTGGTGCCGAGCGCCCGTCCCGCCCGCGCCGCCGAGCTGGATGGGGTCCAGCTCCCCGCACCCCAGCTCTGGGCACACTACCAAGGAGGCACTGACAGCTCTCAGGGATGTTTGCAGAAATCTTATGGACATGACGAAAATAAAGAAGGATAGTAAATACTTGACAGCCATAAATCCATGTGGAAGAGAAAGTATTTTAAAAAAATATAAAGCCGACAAAACTTAAATTAGAACAGCAATGAAAGTGTGAGAGAAAATCTACCCTCCCTTGCCAGGATTTTCCTGATGCATAAATTTCTTCAACTACCTAAGAAAGCCTCAAGGGCTTGGCAAGAAGAGGAGAGAGAATAAAGCTGGCATTCTATAAAAACCACACAGGGCACCAAGAGGGAGGAAAACCATCACGCAGTCAGTATGAGCAGAAGGATGCCTTACCTGGGGACCCACCCCACTTCCCCAGGGGCTCAGTGCTGTGCTGCCTCCTCGGCACCTCCTCGGGCTGCAACAGCAGCCCCTGACCTCGCTTTTGCAGATTCATCAAACCCAAGATTAACTGCAGATTAATGCCACCCAAGAGCCATTCCCTGGGGGAAGAGGAGTCCAGTTGGGAGCCTTTCCCTTCTGAATTTGAAGGCTGCTGCACAGTGGCCAGGAAGAGCTCTCCTAGGAGCAATTCCAGTGGGAATCCCTTGGCCGTCAGGTGCACAGGAATAAATGCAAATCAAACCAGATGTCTCTAGTGCACAGCAGATGCTTGGGTGCAGGAAGCATCTCTCTCCTTCACTCTGGGACATCATCTTCACAGCAGAGAATGGCAACAGGAACAGTGGCCATGTTCCATCACCACCGGCCACCCTGGGCCATCCCTGGGAAGGGTCCAACTTACTGTGGCTTTCCAAAGGCTGTGCACGTCAGCTCCAGCGGCTCCCCTTCTCTCGTCAGGCCTTGCAAGGGGTAATTCTGAGAAACCCGCACTTGAGGCTTATCTGCAGGACACAAAACACGGCTCCGTGAGCCCCTGGCCGCGCCCCGCCGCTCCCCCTCGCCCGCGCTGTGCCGGCTGCAGGAGAAGGAGGAGCGGGCGGCACCTCGACCCCGCCGCGGCACCGCGCTGCCCGGGAAGGGCGCTGGGCTGCACAGCTCGTCTCTGAGCTCGCTCAAGCTAAAAGGAACTCGTCTGCCTTCGCGCCGAGGGGAAGCCGGAGAGACCCGCGGTGCCCGGAATTGAGGGGTTTTGTGGTGTATCAGCGATTCCTGCAACACAACACCCGGAGTCCACGAGTGTTAATATGCTGGGCTGGACAAGAGACGCTTGTTAGAGACACAAACAGAGCCACAGCCACCGCTGCCTCTGTGTAAACAACAGGAGGTTGTACTGCGTCCGGACGAAGCTCCTCTAAATCCTACAATAAACAGAGAATTAAAGCATGGATAGTTACGGAGCCAACTCAAAAACACTTTAGTAAGACCCTGCAGGAAAAAAAAGAGCCAAACCACAAACCTAGAGTCCACAATTAAAAAAATCATTACCTCCCATGACTGAAACAGAGATTAAAAATGCAATCTGAGCTGTAGCTAAAACATTATCAGCGCAGGAAATCAATTCAAGGCTACAAGTGCCATTAAGCCATAGATATTTTTCAGGAATTTACTCAACTGTAAGGAACAAAGGAAGGAAAAAAAATCAGTATGCATAAAGGTTGAAACCATTTAAATGTTTCTATTTCCTTTGAGAGTAACTGCTACCCAAAATATTGGCTGGCTGCATTTTATTAACTGTGTTTAACTCATTAACATGCCTCCTATGGAATAATAGAGATTAGAAAAAAAACCCTGCGTGTCAGGATTTAACCAATTTAAACTCTCATAATTTTCAGTAATGGAATAAGCTACAGAAGTAAATCCTCTCCTGAGATGACTCTACCACAACATTTCATCAACTAATCCCTGTTACTGATGCTTCTTGCAGCTCTGGAATTGGGCTGTCCCTGTGGGCTGGGGGCGGCGGCAGCCCCGCGGGACCACAGTGCTTTGGGGTGCACTGGCCGAGGGGCCAAGCCCCAATCCCAGGGGAAATGGGGCAGCTTCAGAGTACCTGGAAATGCACTCCAGCCCTGGAGTGGCAATAGCACTGCACAAGGAGCACGGGAGGACAAGTTCACCCCAGTGTTACGCAGCAAATAAATCACCCGCCACATCGTCAGCGCTGCGCTCACCACTCCCGTCCACAACTCCCACCCCCACAGCCATCTGCTCCCCATTTATGATGTGCTCTGCAGCAGCAGCACGAGCCTGTGCCAGGGACATGGATGGTGTTTATATCTGTGCTGTGGAAGGAGCAGGAAACCTTCCCAGCCCAGTTTACAGGGACTGAAACACCCCACGTCAAGGAAACTCCACGCCTCCCTTTGCTGTTTTTGCCTCTCCTGCTGCTCCCATCTCCTTTCCATTAGGTAAGTTTTAGTATTTCTAATGAGTTGTTTACTAATGACAATTACTTATGGAAATCAGGAGGAATACACCCAAGCTCACTGTACTGATGAAGCCAAGAGCTTCCCCATGGAGTTACCACAGCAAAGGACTTGCCAGCACCCTGGGAATTACAGCAGGCACTTGGGAAAACCTTCCTGAGCCTGAAGGATTCAGAGGGATGGCTGGACATTCTGGAGAAATGGCTGGCATTAGGCTCATGGCATGCAAAAAAATGCCACCCAAGTATCCGGAGGGGCACTGGAGTATTTTTTCCCCTTTGTTTAAAGACGTGCCTTTAGACAATCTTAAATTCTACTCGCAGTGCTCACACTCTGCTCACACAAAGCCAGTGTATTTCCTTCAGGTTATGGACCGAGTGCAGGTTTGTGAAATGCCCCGAGCCCAGCTCCTGTGACATCCAGCAGTGTGCACGGGTGGTTCCAAGGCCTGGACCAGCCGCTTGCCACGGCCCTGTTAAAAGGGGCACGTTCCAGCAGCAACACCTGCAGCTCTGTAGCGCGGGGCAAGGACCAGCTGGGGTTGTGACACAGGACAACCAGCAAGAAGTGGCAGGTTTTACCACCACGGTTTTACCACCAAGTGCATTCCAGCATACCAAAATCCTCAACTTGGAACTTCCTAACACCACACCAATGGATTGTTAGATAAAAATAAACACTTGCATCTGTGCACTCGAGCCCCTGCATGCTCCATGGCAGCCAATTAGACCCAACAACCCACAGCTATTTCCTACTACGCCTCTTTCTAGCAGCTTAAAAAAACAGCCTGGTAATTTAATAAGGCACCTTTATTAAGCTAAATTCATTCAAAAGCTCAGAGTGATATACAAGGTTAAATACCAGTCGTCTAAAGGTTACACTGTAGCAGCAACCAATTTGAAAAACTTATTACAAAGCCATTCTGCGTTTGATGAGATTTCTCTGGCAACAGGCTCAGAGCGTGCCTGCGCCTGGACGCTGGGGACCACAGACCCACAGAGGGACCATGCCCCCCAAAATGCTCCACCTCCCCTCAGGATGCCACTGGCCACCAAAGCCTGCACCCACTGACTTTCACAGCTCTCAAGCTCCGTGTTTGGGAACTTACCAAACCACTCCAGCTATTCCACATTTGTCCCAGTTCTTCCTTTTTTAGCTGCTCGTCCCATTTTTGTGCCATCAGCAAAGATTATTAACAGTGACTTTTTAAGAACTTCAAATGCTTCAACTGAACAGCATCAGGCCAAGCACCCAAAGCCCCTGTGTTCCCTCTAAAAATACCAGCACTGCTGATTACTCCCTAATGACTATCCTTTGAGATCTGCCAGTTAGTGATTTCTTAATCCATTTAAACATGCGCTTTATCGATAATGCTTAGATGTCATTAATCAGCCGAGATAAAACATTACACTGAGTTCGGGGCCTTACAAAAGCCTAAGCCTATTATTTCCACCCGTTTCCTTTCATCAGGACAACCCACGATCTCAAAGGCAGGTGAGCTCACTGCCCCACAGCCGGCACCAGGCACATTTGGCAAGCTCGGCTCCGCGTGTGCCCAGGGCACCACGATGCTCCAGGTGGCTCAGCCACGGGACCCTCAGTGACCACCCCCAGCAGCAAACCAGCCCACCCTTCCCGGAGGTGTTTTTGGCAGCACCGGAGCCCAGCCAACAGAGAAATCACCAAAATGGACTGCCAGTGATTCAGCTGAACAGGCACCGGCCCGCGCCAGGAGATGAGGTGCTGGGTCCAAGTTTAAAATCCGTGTTCTGATCCCTGTATGAATTGCTGACGTGCCTCTTGGCAGACCTGACGCCAGATGGCATCCCTGGGAGCGGGATCCGGAGGCCAAGCCATGTTCCTGCCCACTGTAGGCAATTCCAGCCTCAGCATTTCTCAGATGATGCTTTACACATCTCCCTTCAGGTGGGCACTGCTTCATCCAGCTCCTCAGACCTGTTCTGCTCTGCGCCCAAGGCAGCTGCTCAAAAACCTGACTTGTGGGAGTCTCTGATCTCACCCGGGGAAGAGCAGGAAAAACGTGTTCTTCAATATTAAAAGAAGTCAGCAAAGTTAACGCTGATCCTCCGGTGTAAACACAACAGCCACCTTTATTCCAAAATCCAGTGGGGCTGCTCATCAGGAATTCGCTCTGCATCAGAGCCAGCCCAGCCCAGCAATCCCCTGCCTGCTCCTCACCTCTGACAAGGACGAGAGGCTGCACTGCTGATTTTCAGCCAAAATACAGAAATCTATTCAATAAATAGATCCTGTGTTTAAAATAAGGAATGAGCGGGACTGGCAGATCACAGCTTGTCTGGAAGAGTCTGTCACTCCAAACACAACTCTGCAAAATTCACCCTTAACAAAAGCAATTTAATCATTTTGCTTGTTGCAGGAAAAGGAATGCCAGAGCCCGACAGGCATTTTGGGGATAAACACTTCTCTTTTAATATTTAAGCACACTCTGCTGCTTAATGCCTGCAAACGGCAGAGCCCCGGCCGCCCCACACGCTCCGCGCTCCCAACAACATTCCTCCGAGAAAACCTTATTAATGAGCTCGCAAACGAGCACCCAACTGGGAAATGTCACAAACAAGAGTGGCTAATGCCCCAGAAAATCAAATAACTGAGCACTCGGCTGATTGTGGTGCTTTTCATATTCACTAAAAGAAAAAAAAATAGCTTTAAATCAAAGTTTCTGAAGGGGTCAACACCTTGCTGAACAAAACAACTCATTTATTCGCTTTTAGCGATCTCCAGATGATAAATTACATTGATGTTAATCACTTCACTGCATACTATGCAATTAATATTTGTACTGGACGGAAATGTAAGGATTTCTGGCGATGCGGCAGCAAACGTATGTGGCCGATTTTTAACATAATTGGGCACAAAAAGTTCTCCTATCGCAACAGCAGAGGCTGCAACAAGACTCCATTGGGGCAGACTTTGAAAGTACACGTGTAGACATTATAAAAATGAATGCATGGTTAATTATAACTTCAGAAAAGCACAAAAAGCCAACCCAGAGAAAAGGCCAAATCGAGGCTTCGACACTCACTTCCAGTATCATGTAATGAGAGAAGCAAACGCACCACAAGGGCTCAACTCGCACGTCTCCCAGAATATCTGGTTCCATTCAGTTCCTTAATGATATTTTAATGCATTTTGTTGCTTCATTTCCTTTCTAAAATTACACCCAACGCCCTGGTCTCCCATCGCTCACTGACGGATCTGAGCCACAAAAAGAGAGCGACTGCAGCAGAATTGGGGACATTTCCACACCAGTGCCACGGATTGTGGCTGCTACTGCACAGGGCTGAGGGTGTTCATCAGACATGGAAGTGTTGTGGCCACTGTGAGCACACCCTTGGTCAAACCCTGTTTGCTTTTCAGGAGTGTTACAGGAGGGTTTCATGCACATTATGGTGCTTGTTTGCAGAGATTTCTTTTCAGTAACACACCCTGCAGCCAGGTGGAAACATTTACCTCGAAACTCACCACAGGCCACGTTGTGCCATGGTAGATAAGCAGTAAATGGCTTAGTCCATGAGTAGGGCAAGCTAATACACAGCATTGTTTTTTCTGCTTTTTTTCTTGGAAAACAAACCCCACAACTTTCAAGTTACATCTTAGAAAAAATATCTCCCTACTCTGAAATTTAGTCAGACAAAAAATACCTCATTATCCAAGGCTCCATCCATCATCCTCCTGTCCTTCCCCAACACATTTCATGCTCCAGTTGGATACATTAAGTGCAGAGAAATACAACGTCTGCTGAGAAAAACATTTTCCTGTGCCCTGCTGCTGTTCTGAAGGGGCGGATCCGCTGTGCCCGCGAGGGAAGCGAGCAGGATTTGTGGGGAGAGAACGTCAGAGCAGAGAGCGGAACACGCAGCCCAGGTAACCGACCTGCTGCAAGGAGAGCAGCAGCATCCACGAGGGATGAGCAAGGAATTCCGACTGCTGCTGCAGCGCAGAGCCAGTGGTTGGGTGCCTGCAAGGTAAACTCATGGACAGTGGGAGGCACAGACAGCAGCTGGAGAAGCGTCCTCTGCTCAGCCTGCACATTTCACACCTAAAAAGCAACTGAGAACGTGTCAGTCAGGCCTGGTTGCAGGAGCCCCAGTTCCCCCCACGGCCGAGCTCTATGGGAGCACTGATGGAGGACAAGAGGCTCGTCCTCCTGCTCACGCTCTCCCACTGGCTGGTGAGTCATCACCTTGAGAAAGGAAAAGCTCAAGGGTAAGAGTTTGCTCTGAAACTGCCTTTTCTTTAAGTTCAGCAGGTACGAAATGCAGGTGTCTGGCTGTGCTCCAGCCCACCGAGTTCTGGAGCCACAAGGTCACTACACAGGACATGTTCTTGGGCTGGGGCTCCTCTCTGGCCATCTGCTGCTGCCCACCCAAGGAACACACTGGGCTAACGGGGTCAAGTCCCTGTATCTGAACGTAATTACTTTTAACAAGCTCAGAGTGTAATTCAGAACATAAAACCAAACCAGTCTGAACACCCTTCTCCTGCTCATCTCCATTCTCTTCTGAGGAGGCTCCATGCCTCATTCCCACAAACAGCTCTGGCACAGCCCAAGGGGATGCTAAAATCAGCACTAAGGGCAGAAACGTGTGCACAGGATGCAGCAGGACCTCCAGTGCAGGAGCTGAAGGCTGCAGGTGTCTGTAGGACACTGAAACAACTGCTTTAGGGGTGATTTGCCCTCATTGCATGGGCAACCCCTAAGGCTGCAAACCAAAGTGGCCAAGGAGGGATTTATTTGAGAGAGAGAAAAAATGTTAACTTTTTTCCAGAAACAGTAGCCCTCTCCTATCCCACCAAACCACCAGCATTCCAGAGAGATTTCTGAACAGAAGCCTCAAAGTTGTCCGATGCCCTTTCAACCCAGCGAGTTCCAAACCCTTTGCAGAACAGTGTAGATGGGATTTTTTGCTCTTCCCCGTTAAGTATTTGATCAAGCCTCACAAAGGTGCTAATGTATTATTAAAGCTAATGGAGCTCTACAAGAAATGTTAATGGACATTAAGTTTGCATAAATGAATTACACATTAGCACAGTCGCAAGAAATCTCGTATCTGTCAATTTAGGCAGTATCTGATCATTCCTGTTTTCCTCATTACAGGAACATTACTTCCCGCTAGTTTCGGAGATATGAGAATTGTAACCAAGATGTTAATAATGAAACTACATAATGAAGCAGATGAAATAAATTAATACAAAACTTCCTCTTCTCCTTTCAATGTGATGTAGTTGAAGGGAACCTACAAAAACAAGGACTTTGAATTGTCTCAGCCCCCGGTTTTCCAAGCACACTGCCTCGCTGTAGGCACCATCCCACTTTGCTTTGGGAGCTGTTTCAGAACAGAGAGATGTGCGTACACAGCTCCGAAGTTTCCACCAGGTGCATTTGGGACCACAGATATTTCCAGGTACCTGCTTGCTACTGTCATGTACAGTGGAGCAGCTCCTAAGGGAAGCGAGATGCATTATTAACAGTGAACATGCCAGCAGCAGTACAGGAAATAGGTTGGCCTCAACCAGTGCTGCTACTACAGATTCCAGAGAGTTCCAGTCACTCTGATGTAAAACCAGTCAGTGCCATATGTTCACAGTGCACTGAATTTCTCTTGTACAGTACCCAGTTTCTGCCAGTAAACTCGCCACAGTGGCCAGTTGCTTTGAAGTGGGAGTAGAGAAGCACTTTTCAAAGAGGTAAGTAGGTTGCTGGAAGAAAAATACTTAGATTTAATCTGCTCTGACAATTAAAAAGCCCAGCCAGAAACCTTTGATGCAAATTCTATGTACAGAGAGTTAATTCATCAGAGAACAAAGGTAAGTATTTATGGTATCAGAGAGGGCTGGGAAAGTCATGGCTTCACCCATGAAGTGGTACCTTACACTGTGATTATGATTTCTACATAACAGGATATAATCCTCATCGATGATGGAATTTTACCATGGTTCCTGAACTCCCAAATGAAGGATTTTATATATTAAGGGAATTAAAGGTTCTGCTACTCACACATGACTTCCAGGTAACGCTGTGTCTGCAAGTCTTTGACCGCAGGGTGATCCACCAGGCAGATGACAGGGACCCCATCGTCCTCCCGCCCCACCTTCAGCAGGAGCTGGCTGGTCACGGTGTACATGTCAGACCACTGCTCCACCTCCGACTTGCCTGGAGCAGGGAACAGACAGAGCGGAGTGACGACACGGTGGAGCACCTGCTGCAGCCAGGCCACCTCCCTCCCGTCCACATTCCCTTGGGACACCCATCCCGTCCTCCTCTCCGTCAGGTTCTGGCCAATTAAAGTCCACATGGCATTACCACAACAATTAACAGTCCCCTTACACCGTCCCCAAATCCCCAAACTCTTAAATCAATGAGCTACAAATCCCCTCCCACTCCTGCACCAACAATTAGCTACAAAAGTGATTAAACAGATTAAATTAATTAAAAGTAGTATGGATAGGTGGGAGCGTTCGGCAGTGCTCTGGTTGAGGGAGGGAGCCCAGCTCTGGACCTGCTGCCTGAGGGATGCTGTGATGGAAACGAGGAGGAAGACAAGGCAAAATGAGACGAGACAAGACAGGAGAAAAAGGATTCTTCCAGGAACTCAGCAAGCGCCCGTTGACAGCGCAGCTCTGCTCTGATCTGTGCCTTTTTATTTAAGAATTCATAGGCAAAATGCTAAGAGTAACTTTTGCAGCAGAGCTCCTTCAGACACCAAATATTTCTATATAATGTATGAGAGTGAAACAGGTGACACACGCAGACACCCCTTGATATTTGGAGGAAAAGCTTTCCCATGGGCAAAGCCACACTTCCTGTGATTCACAACTCACAGCCAAGTGTTTCAGTCTCTACTTCTGTTAAAAAAAATATCTGGAGATGAGCAGGGTGAGGCGGTATTACACGAAGCTCAGCACTCTTCCCAGAGAACAGAAAGCTGGGATTTGACTGCCAACACAAGAAAACTCAATCAAGAAGCTCGACAGGTCAGGCAGAAAGGGACAAACACTTTGTCCTGCTGCCCACTGGGGTGGGGAAGGGAACCAGAACGGGATTGTTAACTCCCTGCACACCACGGTGCTGGGACTCAGCGGGGCACCACTTCGCCAGGCAGCAGGTTTGCATCCCACCTGTATCAGCATCCTCCCAGCATGTGGCCTGCTCAGATGCTCTGAAGTGTTGGGCTTAAAGAGCGGATTTTATCCTGTCCTTGCAGGGGGGTGGGTTTGAAGTAATGAGTCTGGACTTCTGCGGAGAGCCCGTCAGTGTCTCAGACTGGGTAAAGCACAAAGGTGTTGTCAACCAAGCTCACATCTACATGCAGACTTAAACTAACAGCGTGTCACATGCAATCAGAGTCAGTGACTCGAATGTGCAAGTACCGGGAGCAACCAGACTTCAGGGAGTCGGAGAAACCCATCTTAGATGAATATTCAACTGAACACAGGGAAAATGCTCTACAAACAAGGGAGCTAGATGTGAAGGTGAATTGCAAATCTTTACAGCCCAAAGCACAGATGATCCCTCTCGTACCTAAAACAGGGCAGAAAGCTACACAAGCCATGCAAAAATGAATTCAGTGCACAGCTCTGGGCTCCTCAAGGTCACCTGCAGCTACAGCAGGACTCCAGGACCTGGCACTCGAGGCTGGCAGGTAGGCAGAGGACCAAATGGAGTTCAGCCCCCTGCGTTAGGGAATAATCTGTCTGCCCACACAGTGCTTTGTTCCTCAGCTGGCGCTCAAAGGAGCTCGCTCTACTTTTTTCATTTTTTTTCCCCCTTAAACTGGCAGCAGAGAACAAACACCCAGAGTTACATAAATCACTTCAGCTCTCTGAACAAAGCAAGTGACTGAGAGGACACGTCTACCAGTTAGCTCCTTGTTGCCTTTGAACCATCTGATGGTGGTGGCTGGTCTGCTGGCCATGGCGGTGCAGTTCAGCTCGATCTCTTCCCCCTCCACGGCGGTTTCTTTCTGGATATCAATTACCAAATTGCGTGGTGGAACTGGAATGGGAAACACAACGCATACTAGATGAAAAAAAACATCTTTTGATCACTAACACAAGACAAAACCTTGAGGAAAACCTGCAAAATCTACTGAAGGAAACAAGCAACCAGCATTTATTTGATCTTTCAATCAATCAAACCCTTTGATAGGTGGTTTTGCAGTAATTGGAGTGAGCACTTTCACTCTCCACCTAATAATCACCGCAGTCTCACAAATTATTACTTATCAGGGTTGTAACTTTCTGCTCCCTCTCCCAGGCAGGCACCATTCCAGGGAGAGCCGCGGCCTCCTGTGCTACTCGGGTGTGTGCTGCTATTTAAAAATCCAGCTTGACTCCGTGCACATTTCCTGACTTCTCTGACAAGGAGAGGAAACACAAAAGCTGACACTTGGCAGTGCATTACTTACCGAGGCTCTAACCTCCACAGCAATTTTTCTCTCCTGCTGTTCAGCTCCAAGGCTCAGCCGTGAGCGTGGAAGCAGGCCAGCAAACATCAACCTCATTTAAGACGCTCAAAAATCTACTGAGCACAAGCCTGGAGTGAAACGTCATCCCTTGGGAACACCACTGTCTCCCAGCACACCCCCTCAAACTGCCCCAAAACCGCCCCAGTGAGAGGAGAGAGCTGGCTCTGCACCAGCCACAGGTGCTGCATCCTTTGGGATGGAGATCTGCCACTCTCCCCAGGCACGCATCTTCCCTTCATCAAGACTCTCCCAAAACACAAAGGTGGAAGACTGTACTCGATGAAAAATCATCCGGTAACATCGAGAAACAGGCTGTAACTTCAGGGAGTAACAACCACCGCAGTATAGCCCAGAAACGAGACAAATGAGCTTAAAAATTAAGACACAGGAACAAGGGAATCTCTTCCCCATGAAAGCACCAGCAGCAAGCCATAGCCCTGGAAAAAGTGAACAGCAAGAGTCTGCATGGCAGCGTCACAGCTTCAGAAAATCCCAGAACTTCCAAAGGAAACTCAACTTTGCTCTGATCAATATGATTAAGCAACTGCATAGTTCAGATGTGACTCACAGGTCTTCGAGCTAATGAAGAACAAATATGTATAAATACCATCCAGATGATCAAATGGACTAATTAGTCACTTGTGGCTTTTCTCTAGAAAGAACAGAACGAGCTACTTATTTGAGACTTTCACATGTTCCAATTAAGCATGAATAAATCTACACGTCGTGTCACAGAGGACATGAAAGTGCTGAAGAAAATGTGCAGCTCCCTCCGAACGCTGACTGCAAAGGGGGACACCTCGACACCTCCCTCTGCTCTCCCGAGCTGGCAGCCTTACAGCAGACCAGCAAAATCAGTCTTTGCTACAGCTTCAGATCTATCAAAGTCTGGGCGATAACCACAAGATTTTTGGTGGGGAAGACGCTCCTGGGAGGACCAGCCAATGCCAACACGCAGAACCACTCCTCCGCCCTGGCTCATTTCTTTCCCTAATTAGGGAGACAGTAACAGAAAAGGCAGGGAAGACATGCTATCCCTGGTGTCGCAGTGCCCAATCTCTCTGTGCAAGTGCTAAGACAAACTCCTTCCGTCCCCTCCTTCGTCTTCTAACAATAAACCCCCCTCATCCTTGCCTGCTTCCTGAGCAGAGGTCTGACCTGAGTACACGACAAAGGCGACAAGAAACCACCTCCTTAATGGATGTGGGGGAAAGGCAGCACACACTGGTCATGCCACAAAGGCTTCTCAAAAACAACTGAAGTACAAGGCAAGAAAAAAGACTTTCCCCTGAATTCTGAAGCACGATTCATGTTTAAAAAAACCCAACAAAAACCTGCATTATGTCTCCCACTTGAAAGACATGCGGTGCTGGCTTACAGGTGAATGAAGTGAGTATTCCGATTTCAAACACCTTCTCAGCATTGCCAGGAGTGAAATTAAATCCAACAAACTGTTTTTGCTTGTGTATGATTAGAGACAGGAGCTGCAAGAGCTTCCCGTGCCTGTGAGCGCTGGAAAGTGCACGGAAACTTTGAAGGTGTTGATAACCGTAATAGCTGGAGTAAAACTGCTTATAAACATCACTTAACAACGTATAAAAACCTAAGACCCAAATCTCATTAAGCAAAAGAAGGAAGATTTAAACTAATCAGCGAGTGAGATCTTAACATTAAGTCACCCTCCCTGATTCAGGTTCTCCCATTAATGGAGCCTTAAAAGCTGCTGCTAATCGGCAGGAACCGCTCTAATAGAGGAGCTGCTGTCACTGCCAGCACGACGTTCCCGTGGCCACATGGGCCCAGCCATCAGCATTCAGCATTCAAATCCTTGCTTCCAATCCCTCCCCAGGTGGCTGGAGCTCTCCCAGTGCCGCATGGAACCCCATCCCTCTGAGCCTGTGTCCAACGCTCCCCGCGAGCCCGATCCGGTCCTTACCGAGCACCGTGATCGTGGTGTAGATTTCCTGGGGGGGGTCAGTGTAGAGCTGGCAGAAGTACCTTCCCTCATCAGAGATGGACACGTTCGTCAGGGACACTCGGAGCTCGCTGTTGGAGAAGTTCACCAGCTGGAACCTGCTGTCCTTCAGCGCTGCGGGGCAAGCACAGCCTGTGTGACTGCACAGAGAGACACAACGTCCCCTTCCCGCCACACCACAACCCCAGAGATCCCTACAAATAGCAGTGCACAGAGGCGAGCACCCCTGGGCCCCTGACCAGCTTCCGTCCTGCTTCTTACCTTGAAGTCGGACCTATAAAATCTTTAGTTTCTCAGATCATTTCAAATAACCAGCATGAGCAAATCACCGGGCACAGCATCAGATGTTTGGACATGTTTTTGTGACCAGGTGCCTTAGGGATGTGCAGGTGAGATGCAGGTATCATGCCTACACAGCCCTGTCACTGACTGTAGGCACTCAAGGACAGCCTGAATGAGGAAGGAATTGGGAAAAGTAGTGTTTAAAGTTTGTTTCCTGTCCTGTTGCTTCCTGGGCACAGAGTGTGGCCATGTCCCCACAGTGACACTAACACAGACCTTTTAAAGTGTCTCACTGCAGCCACTGTGGCATTGTCACCACAGGACAGACTTATCCACTGGATGTGCAAGTGATGAGAGATTTCTGTTTGGGTATAAAGCAGCACAGATTGTCCTGAAATTTTCAGTCTTTGGCCTGAAGAGATTACCTCTGAGAACATTGCACTGTCTTGGTGTCACCCTGTTCAATTTGTTTGTGTCAGCTAAATATTTGGCACTCAATTGCAATTCACCCTGAATTACAACAATCAATTCCTATTGCAGAGTAAGACGCTCTGACTTTTAGAGGGGACCATGAAGTTTTCCATTAAGGAGAAGATTATGATTGTCTCTCTCACCAATCTCCTCGGAACCAACTGAGCTGTGAGTGCCCAGCATTGCATGAAGAGGAGAGATCTTGGCAAACGCTGCATCCTGAGCTCAAGTGAGGCACAGGAAAAGTTGTGATCAAATGAGGAACCATAAACTTACGCCTGAAATCTCTGAAATAGATCGTCTGCCTGTTAGGGTTCAGGAGCTGGATCACCGAGTCATCGCTGTTCTTGACGCGGCAGCTGATGGTGGCCACATCCCCCTCCACCACTGTCACGTCCTCCGTCACCAGGTTCTGACCATCACCTGCAGGACAGAGCAAAGGCAGGACTCCAGGTCAGAAATGACACCCGTGGGTCTCATCTGGGAATAAAAACCTCCACTGCCACCAATGGAGGAGCACTGGCTGGTGAGCCATCGGCTCTGGGACCCTCAACCGGCCAGTAGAGAGGCAACAGGAAAGGAGCTCTGTGATGGGAATAGGGGAACAAGAACTATTGCCACACACAGAAATGCCAGAAATTCGCTTCCTCTCCCAACAGATGAATTTTGTTAAATTACCTTGAAAGAACAACTTGCTGTAAGAAGCACTTATCCTTTGACTGGAGCAGACAGATTTCAGGGAATCAGTCGTTACTCACTCTGTGTAATCAGTAGGTGCTATTAATGTCCAGAGGCAGGGAGAAAAAAGGATCCCATGCAATTATGCTGTGGGAGCCTTGTAATCATTTACAGGTCATCACCCCGAAAACTCTCCTCTAATGAATCGAAGCATCGCATCAGCCACACGCTGAGACCTTCGCCTCAAACTCTAAAGGACACAGGGGAAGGGAACAGGAAAAGCCCTTTGCATTCCAATTTTTCCATAACTATTGGGAATTGAAGTTGAAGAAATGTTGAGACTTTGATTGACAATGCTCCAAATGAAGCCAGGATACCCAGGCACTTGGCCACAGGCTGGGAGGCCAGAGAATCCTCTGCTGCTCCACAGCTGCCTTAGCCACGAGAAACCCAAAAATACAGGATCTGGATAAAGTTTGCACACAGTAAATCTGGGGGTGGTATTTAACCCTAGTTTTTCTCTCACCCTGCATTTTCTTCATATTTCTTTCTTTCTCTCTTTCCAACTCACATTTATTATTTGACATCCCTCAAACTAATGTTTGACAAAAAGGTGCATCGTTTGGAAAGAGAGAGATTGATAAACCATCAGACTCCTCTCCACACCTGATTGGCACCAAGCTGAAGTCTGGGCACATTTTTCTGCCCTCTCAGTATAAATTTGGATTCTCCAGATTCATGAACTTTGAAGAGCAACAAGAAAATTCGTTATCAAACAGTAACACCTGTACTGGAGCACAGACCCCGAGCCCCCTGCAAGAGGGGCAAAGAGCCTGCCCTGGACACCTACCTGGCTGCTGCTCCACGTTCTGTGGAGCACTGTGCAGACCCCAAAGGCCATCACAGCAGAGCCCTACCCTGCCCGTGCCTCACTCCCCCCACACAGGTGCTGGAGCAGCATGGAGCCCGCCCTGCACAGCCACAGCCAGGCCCTGGCATCAATGGAATCAAACATCTCAAAAGTGGTTCAAGCAGAAATATTAAACATTACTAACTGCTTCTGGGGAATAATTTTATCAAACCCATTCAAAACAAGGTTCTTGCACAAGGATCAGCTTGATATGTTCTCATAAACGTAATATTCCCTACAAATCATTAACAAAGCTATTAAGATTCGATTTCCATCTAAGCAATTATTGCCAGCATATTTTTTTACATTTACTTTAAAAGACTCAATCCTATTTTCAATTCATTAAACTGCTCCTTGCGTTTACTGAATTTTACATCAGCTTAGAAGACTATTTGAATTAATAAGAATTACAGTAGAAGTAATTTAGAAATAAATTATTTGAAGTTCAAGCCACTGAAGCTGCTCACGCCGGGATGCTGCTGCATTAAACCTGCCGACGGATGGCTGCAGAGTCCAGCACCTCGGCGTGGGCTGGCACCAGATCCCTCTGAACAAGGCTTTTATCCGGGTTAATGACGGGCAGGGTGCACCTAAGGACACGCTGAGCCCCTCCACGGCTCGGAGCAGCCGCAGCCTCGTGGGCTTTGCCTCTACCCTGAATCAAAGGGCGTCTGATCGGCCGCCGCCTGCTCTGCCGACCTAAACGTGCCTCGCCACAGGCACCGAGGGCACCCTCCAGATTTTGGGGTATCTATTCCTATCTGTTCCTGCTTACCAAGGCAGGAAAGCTACTTTCGTGAGCAGCATCAATTACAAACTCTAAATTAAATAAAAATGCAACACAAAGCAAGGACTATTTAGACCCATCCTCATTGTCAACACCTTGGGAAGTTTCTCAGTAAATGTGTACTGTCAGTATAGTGAGGATCATTAAAGGACACACACAGCATGACAATATTTGGGAATAGAAAAGGACTGGCTGGGGAGGGGAGATGAAATTTATGGACCCCACATGGAATCTCAGGAGTTGAGAGAAGCAAAGGAAGATGAATGTTGAGAACTAGCAATGCTTTGGTGGGGCAGAGCACAAGCACAAGTCCTCAGCAGAATGATATGGGACAGATTTTCATCTATTACACGTGAAGGGACTATGAAAGCACAGTGTCCATGTATCAGACCAAAGCTTCCTGTTGGGACTCCCAACATGAGGGACAAATCCTCGTCCCAGTGTGTGATGCACTGGACAGACAGACTCCAGGACAGACAGACTCCAGGGCTGGACTTGGAGTCTGGAAAATCTTGACCTGGAGTACAAGGCATTGCTCCAGAGGGAGTGGAACAGCAACAGAAAGGAAGCCACTCTCCGGGGTGAGCTGCTGTCTATGGGCAACACCTGCACCGGTGTTAACGAGCAAGGTAAACAGCCAAAATGTGTGTCTGCAGTGCAAGGGGGAGGGAAAATGCCATGTGTGCTTCCTTCATTACCCAAAGCAATTCTCCAGCCTCATTTACTGAATCTCCCCTTGCAAGGTGAAAAACAACACTGTGTTTTATACTTACTGGAAGGGGGAGCGAGGGGGGGAACGCAACGCTTCAGGGACGCTTTGGCTGCAACCTGTACAATTAATTTTTGCACTTGTCTTCCTGCCTCAGACCACTGCAGTCTCTGCTCTTAAGGCTGCAGACAGACATAGACGAGTAAATTGTGTTTCAAACAAGTTCCCCTCAGCTGGACACAGCCCAGGGACCTTGGCTCATATGCAGCGGTCACATTTAAAATCAATTCTTTCTCCGCTTGTAGGACACTGGGCTGGAGGGAAGCGTCAGGGAGAGAAGGGGGAAAGATTAAAAATACGTGCTGGGAAGCATGATTCTTCAATTCCTATGGAATTTCTAACCACAGGTACCCCAGCGTGAGCTGCAGCACTGCTGGCTCAGTCTGTGGGATCCTGACACAAACGCTTTCCAAGGAAGAGGAGTTTTCATTACACCTGAACTATGTAAGCCTGTAAACCTAAACAAAATTCCTCTTACTCCACTGAGTCAGAAGAAACAACTCACAAAGATACACAAACTGTCTGTTCATGTGCTAGAGGAAAAGACTGACACAATGTTCCATCCCCAGAATTAACACAATTTGAATGTCAACACTCATCCATCAGTTTCAGGTACCTAAAAGGAACGTGGTGGTTAAAGAACCACCGAGCTGAGACAAGTGGGTTTATAAACACTGAGCATCCACCTCCCACTGAAGCTTTGTCTCCTCTGTATTCCGTCTCTTCCCTGAGCAGCTCCTCTGCTCTCTCATCCATCATGGAGAGCTTCATCTCTTCCCTTTAATTCAAACATCACAATCAGCTTTTCAGGAAGAGAATGGGAACCAAAGAGACTCTTGATCGTGGGTCAGATACTGGAAAAATGAAGGAACCCAATGGCCATTTAACTACTCTGCAGATTTGCTTCTAGGAGGGAGAGGAGAACTGCCAAGGCAGTGCTGGGAGAAGCTGCTGGAGCTCTGTGCATCCAGGCTCCAAATCTTGAGAGACTGTTTTAAAAAGCTGCAGTTGTCACACTTGAACTTTGGAAAAGAACGGACAATCCGCACTGATTGTGCTGGCAGGAAAAGGCAATCGCTGTCCATGGAGCAAATCTCATGGCATCTTTTCGTAGGCGAGAGAATGGCAACAACTGGAGACCAGGTTGCCTACAAAACACACACACACACACGGCATGGCCTTCACTGCACCTGGGCAGAGCTGCAGCTGGAGGCTGCTGCACCAGGAGGGAACGGATCCGCTCGGAACGCAACGCTCCCACAACCCGCATGGAAGCCAGCCTGGATCCCTCCACGGGTGCTTAAAGCACACCGAGACAGAGATGTTCTCATCCACTCACACAAAAGGTTACTGTGAAAGGCTGGGGTGCAGGGAAGGCAGGAGAACAGGCAGCCACTGCTCCTTCCACTCAAGCACAGTCCCCAAGGGAAACCCCCCGAGGCCACAGAGCCTGGAGCCAGACGTGGCACCTCTGAGCAATTCTTCTGTCAGTGTGGCCCTCACCCCCAGAGGAAAATGTTGTTTTCCATCAAGATTCACAACTAACCTTTTGAAACAGCAACTTTCTCTTCTAATACGATGTAATTACCAGCTTTGTGACCCCGAGTCAAGCCTCTCTGAGATTTTCCTGCATTCAAGTAGCTCTTATTCCCTCTTGAGCATCTTCTCCATGGCCAGCAACAGACTCAGCAACTCCAATTCCCAGGCAAAGAGCTCTTCAAAAAAAGTAATGGTGGCAAACAAATAGAATTCTAGAAAAATCTCCTTTTTGAGTTTGTTCTGTGCAGTTCTGTCAGCTGCAATACACCACGGGGGAGTCTTGCCCATGAAAATCCCTATTTGCTGAGCACGAAGAGGAACAGGGACTTTCCAGCAAGGTGCAGCTGAGCCAAAATGGGCAGAGCTCAGTCAGTGATAAAGGGAACGGGACATGGCAGTTCCATGTCTCCCTCTGAGGTGGAGACTACAGCAAACTGATATGGTAACAGTCACCTGGTGCTTGGATTTTTACTTTTAGATTTAATGCAGGTTATCCTTTCTTTACTGCTGCAGCCAGGATTAAAAGAACTGCTTTGAGGAAGGGCACTGCCGACAGACAACTCTGCTGTGCCAGGTTTGGGATCCCCTGGTGGTGCTCAAAGCCCCGGTTCCCATTTTGGAGCAGAAAAAAAAAAGAGGGGTGGGAGGAATTAGCACTCACAGAAACTATTCCCAAAGTGTTAATTTCCTCGAGTCTCCCTGGCGTTGCCTGCAGGGACAGAGCCGCTCCTGCCGCTCGGCATCCTCGGTGCCAGGATCTCCTCCCTTGTCACAGGCTGGGCTCAGCCCCAGCAGTCACAGGGACCTATTTCCCCTCCTTCTCAGCACATATTTTCTGGAGCGAGCACTTTCGGCACCTTCCCGCAGTGCTGCGCCCGGCTCCTCTCCCTGCTCGCACCCACTGCAGTCACACTCCCCCTGAATTACTCTCCACGTTCAGGGAGAACGTGCAAGATGGTGCTAAAAATTACTTATTGTGAGGAGCAAGTTTACGCTATGAAACAGCCACTTCAGAGAAATATACTGCAAATTCAAGCGAGTTGTGCACAGATATTAAATTTGCGGAGAAAAAAAATGCCATTGCCACCTTTATGGCTTTTCTGGCTTAAAGAGTAAGGATAAAGGATGACAATAGCTCCAAAATTACACTGGAGGCTGCACTGACTTTAAACATAGTGAATATCTGTGTGATGCAATGGCATCAGGGAATTCTTTCCACTGGTTGAAACCAAAATGGTACAGGGGCAAAAATCCGGTGTTATGACCACATTAAAGTATTTCTTTGGATCTTGAGAACAAAATTCTTTTTCCTGCCATGAAAACCTCTGCACCTCTGGCCAAAGGGTGTTTCAGCCTGAAGCGGTTCCTCTGCCCTCCCCTCACACTCCTGTTGTGGACAATCACCCCGTCTGCGCAGATTTATGAGCCGTCACCTGTGCTGGGATTAGATGTCACCCTTGTCTTTCTATTACCCAGATATTGATAGATCAAACTCCCTGGCCATACGTTGCCTGTCCCTTCAAAGGTTACCACTGGCGGACACGGAGGATCAATATCCATCTGCTCTGTCACTGACCGGAGGGGACGCGGCAAAGGCTGCGCCGGGAGCCCAGCGAGGAGGAATTCGGAACGGCGGCACAAATCTGTTGCTCTGCATATCCCAGGTTTTTATGCCACATTTCTAATAAGTTTCTAAGAAACAGAAGCAGCTGATCTTTTGCTTTGGTTCCGGAGGTTGATGGTCCATTGCTGAGACAGTAAAAGGTCACTTACTAAAGACTGTCCTGCTTCCATAAGGTCAGGGGTTTATCCAAGCGTCCCCCAAGGACATTGGTGTGAGCAGCTCCTCGGCTGCCAGGGAGACAGAAAATCTTCTGTGGGAGGAACTAAGGGGAGGCTGCTGAGGACTCTGAGGGGGCTGTTGGGGGACACTGAGGGGCAGAAGCAAGGAAGAGCAAAAGGGCAGGAAAAGGCAAAGTTGAGAGCAGCCTCAGCAGAAATACAATCATGTACCTTTCCCTCATGTTCCCCCTGACACTCAGCTGTCACTGCCAGCCATCACCCGTCAAGGACACACCTAAAATCCACTGCTGCCATGCCCTACCACTGCTTGGAAGCAGCATCAGCAAGGGAGAAGGTTTGACAACATGAGATGGTCCCAGCAGGCTGCTGCCTCCATTCAGTGTGTTTAAATAACACTCAGTTAGGATCAACACACGTTTATTATTAATGGTACCCTAATACAGAATTCCTTATCTGCATTTATCTTCCAGCTACATCACTACCAAGGACACCCACAGTCCAGATCCAAGGAAGGAGACCTTGATTAAACCCGAATTTCAAGCACAGGTGTAATCTCCTTTCCCTGCTCCATGGGAGCTGAACCCTGATGCAAAGCAGGCCACTGCAGGTGAGACGAGGGAGCACTGATGAAATATGAGGTTTTCACAACCCATGAGCACGTTCAGTGCATTTCCCTGACCAGAACAACGTTGTTTAGCAGCACCTGCTGCCTCACACTCCTGTCTGTCTCTGCCACAGGGGTACAAGCTGCAGCAGTCCCTGCCAAAGCCTGAGCACTGGAGGAGAGAATTTACTTGTTTGCAGGTTTGTCACCATCACTGTCACCTCTGTTTTTGCCCCGCAATGGCCAGCAGCTGCCACCTGCCTCGCACTAAGCACGGCACTGCTCACACCCCGAGCTGGCACAAGGACCTGTGGAGGGAGCTCCCCATCTGCTCTCTGTCCACCTTCCCCTCCGCCGACAGACCCCTGCTCCCCTGGGAGTCAGTCAGGTAGGGCGGCTGGACAGGGGACACGCTGGGGGGACTGTCCCATGCTACTGTCCACCAGCAGGGAGCCCTTCCAGCGACCCCAGCACTCCAACCTCTCAGCCCCAGATGCTCTCTGTCACCTCCAAGCACTCTGGGATGATGCCATTGCTACTAAGGTCCGCTCTGGGACACACTCAATTCCTGGATCCGACGGCACCTGCCCCAGGTGCGCTCCAGAACACAGATTCCCATTAGTCAGAGCGACGGGGTTTCCAGTAACAAGGAATCCTGTTTCAAGTCAGATGATGGGTTTCATTTTACTCTAATGAGCAGATACGTCTTATATCCATACCTGTAACCCATTTCCTTTTTCACATCCTTTTTATTTTTTACTGTCAGTAGCATCTGTCACAACGTGCGGCTTAATAATCTCTTTTAAACCCAAGAAATCTATATTTCCATAAAGCACCCACGATGAATTCTGATCAACATCAGCCCAGTCTCTTCCTCACAAAAGGGACCTCCCTTCACTGCCTGCATATTTAAGTCTGAATTCCTTAGTTCACCACTGAAATAAGCAAGGAATAAATGACAAAATTAACAACAAATGTGCAAACCTGTAGAAAATGCTCCAAAGCACAAAGTGACAACAAAGAATACATTGGAATACAATGTTTTCGTGGGGTATTCTGGCCTATTCCCACCCTTTGGCTCAGCACACAGCCAGCTTTAAATCCCAGCACTGTCCTTGCCATGTTATACACAGGAGTGACTCTGTGAGCTTTCCATAAAACACCTGCCCAGGTGTTATCCCAAAAGTTTACTGTTATGTAAAAGCAGAAGATGAAACATTTACCAGCTGGAATGACCAAGAGTTTGTACATTGGAATGACCATCCACCACCAGCCCATCAGACACTGAAGGCACGAGGACGAGCCCTCCTCCACGGATTAAGCTGAGTTTCTCTTTTGCCCTTTAAAGTTAATTCCCAGTTTGCCACTGGGGAGGAAATCTCGCTTGCCACGAATTCCCAGCCTTTGGAGTGGCTTTGCTCACAGGTGTTGTCTGTCCACTCTCCATCTCTCTGGATGGGTGTGCAGACATGAATGTCACAGTCCTGGATTTCGGAGCCCTGCTGTGCCCACGGTCATTTCACTGTCCACCCTTCACCTGCACAGACACCGTGCCACGAGGAAGGGCACTGTCTTTAGGGGTCTTTTCCTTCACTTTCTTTTTTTTCAAGTGTGTCTCATCCTTTTATTTTTTTTAGAGACCAGAGACAAGATCTTTTGTCAAAGAACAACAGACCCCCATCAGCGACAGACACTCCCCCCAAAAACAGGAAAAAGAATCTCAGCAGCAGCATCATGATCAAAGTGAGGACTCCTTCCAATTTCTACTTCTCAGGAAGGATAAAAAGGTATAAGAGAAGCCTTTAGTCTAGATCCTAGATCAGACATAATGATGAATGCTCACCTAAAGGGCAACATATTTGTACGTTTTAAGTCTCTTGCAACACCAACTGTCCTGATTCATCCCCATGATAAAGGCAGCTCTGAGAGCTATTTTACCATATTTATTATTTTACAGAGGAGGAAGGAAAAACGTGGAATCAGCCCTCAATCTGCCACGCGTCAGATTTATAAATGTTAGTGTAGGACCAGCGCTAATGTCTTTAAACATTAATCTCCTCACTGCAGATCCTGCATGTCCCCCTTCAGCCTCCACCCGGTGGCTCATCCAGGCTGGGGGAAATTAAATGCATTTTGGGTTTTTTTTTTCTCTTTATCTATAGGATTTGTTTTGACTAAACCCATGAAAAGAAGAGAAAGGGCAGATGCTCCTGAACACATTCCTGCCTGCTGTCAGTGCTTTGCCAGCTGAGTGGAAGGCACAAAGCTCTGCTCCAGTGTTTATTTTTAAAGATGCAGCTTGCCTGATCCACGCTCATTCCTCACGCCTTGTTTTCAATAGAGACTCTGTTCTCTTTGCTGGCTGCCAGGACAAAGGCAGAGCTGGGAGGAAGGGAAGAGAAACTGTTCTGCACATGAAAATAAACCCTTGGGTTTACAAACTGCGTTAGCCCAATCCCTCTCACTGCCTCTGCAGGTGCAGCAACAGGGCCATAAGGCATATGATCAAAAAAATCCAGTAATGATGAGAGAGAAAACAAGTCTGGATGTGGCCCTCATCCCACCTTCCTCAAACCTGCATCCAAACCCCCTTGCATGCCTGCCCCATCCCAAGGCAGGCACACCAAGCATGGCACTCCTCTCAGCAAGCTCTTTGTAAATTTTATCACTTATTTCTTAAAGTTGCAATTGCCTTTTAAAATTAGATTGTATTTAGTTCTTAATTAAATCGTCATCGTTGTACAAAACCCCACAGGCTTTGAGGTTTAGATTGTCATTTTAAACAAAAGTAAAATGGTAAATGCCTTTTCCATCCAACACCATTAGGTATAATTAAGCAATGGGTAAAGCATACATCGTGCTATAAATGTCATTTAGTTTTACAGTGAAACTCATCAACATTTATCAAAACACTGCCTCAAGAAAGAACGAGACAGCTCCAGCGAGTGACTTCCATCCGCTGCTGCCTTTGAAGCGGCTGCTGTGAGGCAGAGCTGCAGCAAGAAGAGCCTTCCCTCTGCATATTTTCGTCTTTTGAACGGAAATGTTAATTTTCTGCCACGTTCCCATACGTGGCAGGATGGGTGGTGTGTAGCCATTGCCACCGACGCTTGGGAATGGCTCCCAGAGAGCCCCAAGGGCAAGGGTGGGATGAGCAGCCTCAGGCAGAACAGAGCACAAGGTAAAGCCAAAACCCACGGCCCAGGGAATTAATGGTGGGAGCAAGACCATGGCTCCTCCCTGGGGACAGTGTCCCTGGCACAGCACCATGGGGCACAGGGCTGCCCAGTGCACTCACACCCTGTACCACAGTGTTCCTGCACGTGGGAAGGCTGAGGTAAATGGCATTTCATTCCTGCTTTCAGGTGAGGTGCCTCTGAGCTGCCACCAAAGGGACGGGAACTGTAAAGAAAAACAAACACCAGTAACGCGCCTCACCAGGCACCGCTGTGCCGCTGCTACTTTAAAATCTCAACATTTCTTGTTTTCTCCTGAGAAGCCTTAAAAGAGTCAAACTGAGCCCACTAGAAGCAATTTTCAATTTTACTGCTCCTCCTTGATATCCACATGGCAAACACCAGCAGGCACCGGCTCCATCAGTAGGGTCCCAGGCACCCAGTTGCCTGTGCCTGCGCCGAGTCTGATGCTGCAGCTTCAGGCACAAGGCAGAGAAACAGATTTGAAATTGATGCTTCATCATTACCCGTCATTAAAAAATTATGCTGTTGTACAATCTCAGAAGTAGCAAGGAGTGAACGTTGAATGCCTCTGTAAGTGTTATTAATTCTCCCTCCCTGCCGTGGTGCAGAGGGGTGTTTTTGGGCAGTGAGGGCTCTCCTCCTCCCTCTCTTCCTCCTCTCCCCGCTGCCCAGAGCCCCCGGCATTACGGCTCTGCCGCAGCCGCTCCCTGCTCCGACATCTCCTTCCACCGTGTTGGCAAGGCAACAGGAGCGCAGGGCTGTGGGGAGCTGCGCCCGGAGAGGGGAGAAGGGAGGCACTGCAGCCACCCAGCAATGCCCAAACATCGCCTCGCTCCACGCTTGGAGCCTTCCACAGCGATCCGCGGCTGTCCCAGCGCGGGGCTGTGCGATGCTGCTGGGACCCAGACGGCGGCCAGTGACCCCTCGGAGCAGCCATGGGAAACTGTCTGCAGCTCCCTCCGGAAACCTACACACGTGTTACAGTCAGGGTTTGGCCAGAACTTGAGCAATTCCCTTTGGTTTACGTGTTTGCCCCCATTGCCTGCCTGTAGGCAACCATTCCAATGGGACACGTGCTGAGAACAGCAACACCTACAAAACAAACATGATACCAGACACGGGAAAGCCATGCAGTGCTCGCCAGCTTATGGAAATCCCCCCCAAATCAGTGAAAATACCCACGAAACTCTTTCTTCCCCCATTCTTTTTTGCCCTTCTCATTCTCAAGCAAGTGTTTTCCATCTCTGATGTTCTCTCACTCCTGTGGGAAGCCCTCACGGGCATTCTGCACAGGGATGTCCTTAGTATCAGTGCAGACAAGGGTGAGAGCGGGAGGACAGGCTTTGTGCTGCTCACCTGCCACGTTTCCAAGCTCAGAGACATGAATTTTGGTCAGCACACACCTGTACTCCCCCTCAACAACCCTCCTGCCCATGGGCAGCATCAGAACTACCAGCAGGGAAACAAATTCCTGATCTGCAGCCCATTGCAGGGCCCTGAAGGAGAATGGAATACGGATTTGCAGGTGAGCTAGAGTGAGCAGTACAGCCAGGGATTTCAGAAATGGACACCACATCCAGCACCAATCCTCCAGGTCACCTTGTTTGAAAACTGCAAATACGGAGAGGCCACTCCACCAAAAATCCGTCTTCTTAACGGCTTGAAACTAAATTTAAAATGCATGTATGCAGCGTTCCTCTCTGCTCGCTATTCTGAGCTTCTCCTTTGGCCTTATGATAAAAGAATGCAGGAAATTATAGCCAACCTTCCCCCAGCCCGGAAAAGGGAATTAATTACTGCAAGCACAAAGTCAGCGCTCTTCCAATAAACCAATGCAATCCATCCAGGCACTGAAAAGCAAGGAAAACATCCTGGGGGCTCGATACCTTGCTAGCCATTCACAGCATGCGCCACCGTGGATATTGCGGAACAGCTGTGCCCGCCGACTATCACAAAGCCAACATTATCTCTGCCATTATTAGAATTAAATAAAGCCTCTCCTTCTCGATGTGCCCAGGATTACAAACCACCTCAAACCCCTGCAGGCTCTCGCCACGCCTGGCCCATGGTGGGTTTACTGCTTTTAGCCAGGATTAGATGGACTGCAATGACCAGCGACAAAGTTCCTCAAGGTGCCAAGCTGCCAACACCCCCTCAGCGCCACCCACAGCACTCTGGAACATTCTCAGGAGCCCAGTGTGGGCACATGGGAGGGATGCTGGGTCAGGGGGTAACCACTCACATCCCAAAACCAGCTTTTCAACCCGGATCCTGCTCTCTACTCACCACTGCTCTTCCCCATCTTCCCTGGCACAAAACTGCAACAGGAACTCCCAGAAAAATCTGGTACGTCACTTTTTTGCTGCAGTTTTGGACAAACCCGCTCTCTCATACCCTGAGGGAGTAGCTGGGCAGCACAGGGCTGGTGACTCCCCAGGCCAAGGTGCTTGGTCACTCAGCACGAAGCTGGCACTGAGCACTGCTGCAGGTGGAAGCAGGTGCAGCAGCCGATCAGAGGAAGCAGCAGACACAAACAACCTCCCTTCTTTCTATTTGTACATACAGTAAGTGTATTTCAAATAAAAATACACTCCAACCATCAAAGCCAGGCAGGCTCCAACCCTCCTGCTGCCATGTCACAGGAGACATGAGACCTTTTACAGATGTTGCCAACAGCAGCTGAAAATCTACCAGACATTTGCTTAGCATTTCTTGAAAGAACAGTTTCAATTAGACACATTCTTCACAGTTCTTTTCTCAAACCCCAACAGTTTGAAGAGATCTGCTTGTTTTTGCCAAGTTTTCATGAACTGTAAGCCTGGCCCCCTTGCACTCAGCACATCAAGGGTAGGATATTTAAAACAAGGCTCATTTTCAATGGAAATGCTCCACAATAAATAACTCAGCAGTGCTGTTGTGAAAATTTAAGGTTTCAGCAGTTGACTTTTAATCAGAAGCTGCATTTGCACCCAAGAGCAAGAGAAATCCTCCCCTTAATCACTTGCATTTAAAACTACTTTATAAAATCTGCTCTAACTCGGGGCACAGTCTGTCCAGAACATCCCTCCTCAAGCCCCAGCAACCCTGACCTTCCAGTAAATGCTGCTCCCAGTGAACTGGATAACACACCACATTTTGGAGCTACAAATGAAGAACAATTCTTTGTGGGCATTTTTCTAGCAAGTCACTGAAATGATGGTATGGCTCAGGCTGGCTTTTAAAAGTGGTTTATAAACGTTAAAAGGGTTTTTGCTGAGGAGCCACTTGGGCAGAACCTGTACTGAAGGTGCTTTGGGGTAGGGGATTATTTTTTTTGCTAAACCTGCCAGGGCTATGTGTTACTGGAGTTTCCAGTAGCAGGCAGCTACTCTGGAGCGCGGGTGTCATCAGTCACTGGAGTCAGGCGCTCACTGGGTTCCGCCTCCCAAGTTACTGAACAACTCGCCCAGGCCTGAGCTCCAGCATCTCCCTGCAAGCAGCTCGCTCAGCTCACCTCCTCAGGCTGCACCTTGGAATCATTACCCTGGGATAACCATCCTGTGAATGGAATGTATTAAGCTTAGCTGATGAGATGAAACACTCAAGTTTTGTGGAAAAATGCTTTGACACAGACACCATATGCTCAACACCCACAATGAGGCAGGTGACTCTAACCAGCAAAATTTCCTTTTCCTACTGCCTGTACTTAATTTGGGAGCAGCTTGTCCTGCTCTCATACCCTGCACACAGGGATCTAAGCAGTGTGCGTGGAAATGGATTGTGGAGCACAACAGGTTCTTCTCCAACGGGGGCTGAATCCTCATTGTGGATACCCCGCGGCAGCCGCGCCGGGTGATGAACGGCTTTGGAGTTCGGGCTGGTTATGAGAACAAAACAAGCCATCTTGAATCTGAAGGTTTTATGGGTATGCTGTTTCATATAATTTCCCAAAAAAAAAGAATTACATTCTGCTCATTAGCAAATGCTGCTGCACAAAGTGGAGGGCTCTGCAAGCGGATTACGCGGCGGCAGCGCGGTGACAGCGGATAACGACTCCAGTCAAATTCTATTTTAATGTGCCCAAAGAAACAATAGCGCAATCAAACGGGGGGAGGGAATCAGAAAAGAAGGAAATTCATCTGCCGTACTCTTCCTTTCCATCCGAAATGCAATACAAGGAATTAAACTTGTCACTCTCAACTGCAAACCGCATGACAGAGAGGAACCACATGCGGTTGCTCCGGCACCAATGAGCCCAGGGGCCCACCCCAGCACTGCCAACCAGGACATTTGGGAGTGCTGGCTTTCAGGATGGGAAGCACTGGTTCCCTTAACCTCACACCAGCTATTATCCCTGGGGAAATTGTGAGTTTGCACTCATTTACCCCAAACTGGCAGAGCCTTGTGGAGACACAAGGACGCACAACGTTATTAGGGGCACCGTAGCAGTGCCGTGCCTCAGACTGAGCCACAATCCACATGGTACCTGTTGTCTTACTCAGAATCCCAGGGACGAGTGTTTCACGCTGGCTCAGAGGGGTTTTAGTTTGTCTTCTAAGCGAACATCAACAAAATGTTCTCTGATAGGAAGTTACCCACACAGACACAAACAACCCATGTCTGAGTAGCCTCGGCAATAACTCACTGCAGAAGCCAAAGCGGTTCTGATTCAAACTTCACTTCTCATTTGGAACCTACCAAGCTCCAGAGGAAACATTCAAAATAGGGAAGCTCTGAAATACTCCAGTACAAATCCCAGGTTTGTAAATAAACGGGACCTCGGCCACGAGGACACAAGAATGGGCACCTGCCAACATGACACGGCACCTGTCACCAGCACCAGCCTGTGCCCTCTACCCCGCTGCTGCTTCCTCAAGATCAGCTGGGGCAGGCACTTTGGGAACCACAGGCTCAGTCAGAGCAGCTCCTCTGTCTCCTGCCACCCCACAGCTACTGAGGATGGTGCTGGTGGCCGAGGAAGCAAAACCTCCTTCTGAAGCAGCAGGCGAGGGTATTGGTACGTTGAGACTTGCTCAGCCCAGAAAAGTTGTAACACTTTTCTGATCTGAAAAAGGCTCAATCGTGCCTCATCCCCATCACCAGAAATCATTAATGGTGAAACCCCAAAGACCTGCAGCTTCTCAGCCCTCTTCCCTTGCTGCCACCCTGCTCCCCCGGCCAGAGCCTGGACACACTGCCAGGGCCGGAGGGAACGTTCCCAGTGGTGATCCCAATTAACGAGCCCACAGCTATTCAAGTTCAAAGGCTTCACAGCTTCCATTGAACGTTTCCCTTTTGTCTTCCTGTCCCTTCCCAAAGCGAGGGCTCATTACTGCTGCAGCCCCGGCTGTAATTGCTTGGGAATGCGGCTCTCGGCACAATACCCCAGAGAAGCTGCTTTATGAGGCTCCTCATGCTACTGAAGAATGCCATGAAAACCCCAATCCCAGATGTCTGGCTCCAAACCAGGGAACTTGGCTGGCCTGACGAGATTTCCATCGTGCTGCTGCGGCATCGCGCTTATGTAAGGGCGGCACTCACAAAGGGACACTGTAAAACAGAGACGCCGCCGCCACCACTGCCTCAGGCCAGCCCCCTCACAGGGAACGAGCTTCAGCTCTCAGCAGCACCTCTTACCTTTCATGCCCCACACAGGACCTAGAGAGGAATTCAAGACCTGCACTTAAGTTTTGCCCAAGTGAAACCATGAAGGCGCCTTTTGCCCACAGGGAATGAGTAGACAGAGCATCTTAAAACAGGACAGGGTCAATAAACACCCCAGAGAAGGGACGCTGCCTGCCGGGACAGTGGCCAGATGTGCCAGACTCAGGGCAATTTGGGTAGTGTGGATGGCTCCTCCCTCGTGGGGGTCAGGGTCATGAGGGCTACCCGTCAGTTGTTCCTCACGCGAGATCAACAGATGTTATAGGAAGTAAAACCACCTTCTGGGCAAGCTCTTCAGCATCACTGAGGCAAGTGACAACAACCTTCTTGGGACAGGGAAACAGGTCAGGACACAGCCTCAGAAACACGGCGAGAGAGTTACTGTGCACCAACACTCCCCCAGTAACAGGCGACCAAGTGACATGGTGGAATTATCCACATTAACAGCTCTCATGTGGCTTAGAGCACTTAGAGCATGGTTTGGACCAAAGCTGCATCTTCCAGTTTCTGCCTGAACTGGAAGGGATGACCAAGGGCAATGAGAAGCAGTATCACCAGAAAAGCACCGATTTCTCTGCAGCAAATTGTCACCCTGCAGGAATCCTGCTCCTGCCTGACTGTCCAGGACAGCCCTACATGGACTGGTGTGGTCCATGCAGCAGAACACAGGAGAATGCTGCCACAGGAACTGCAAAACCCAGGGTGTCTGCAGCCACACTGCTTCAGTGCCAGCAGCACTCTAGGAACAGAAAATAAACACCGTGAAGCCTCTTAGGGAGACTGCCAAGCTCGGAAAGCCAGCCCTCCATGCAGCACCAGGAGCTTCCTTTTCGTCCCCAGGATGCTTTGGCACACCTGGAGACACGGAACTGCTATCCACCACCAAGAAAAGGATCTTTCTGAGTTCAGCACGTCTGCTGTCATTACTTTTGTCACCAAACACAACCCACATAGGACGTGCCAATGAGTCACAGGCACTGTGTGCCACCTGCAATGTGCATGGGCTCCCCAAGCCATCGCTTCCCGATCCCAAAATGCACCTCCTCAGCAGCACGGGAGGGAAAGCAGCTCTCCTGGCTCAGGGGGCAAAGCCAACTTTCCCAAGCCATCCCCACTGTCCCAGTGGAGCACTGCAACCGTGCCAAGGACGGGGAAAAGGAGAAAGTAGAATTGCCGGGGCAAGGACGTAGGGAAAGTCCTTAGCCAGAGGCTCCAGACCACAGGAAATGCAGGTCTTTACTCATTGAAGACAAAGGTGAATTTTCCTTGTTTGTCAGCTCGGGTCCTGCAGTCACATCCCCCTTCCCCTGGGGGGTTACAGAGAGGAAGGTTTTCTGCCAGTGACACCCATGGCGTTTGACAGATTGTCCTTCTGCGAGAGGGAAATGGAGGATTGGGTTGCTAAAAGCATCAGCCTGCTTATCAATCTACGAGCAGCATCTTTAAAGGTCACAAGTGGGAAAAAAAAAAAATCAGCTACTCATTCTAATTCCTTGCAAACAGGAGCTCGTTTTTCACAAATCCACCCTGCCGTGCTCGGTAACGTGACCTTTCACTTACAAAGAGAACAGCCAATTTCTGACTCTCATGCGTTACCCTCCCTTTTCCATAAATTAAACACAGCCTTTGTACCATCCTAACAGGCTTTTCCAGCAGTCCCCTAAAGCTGCCACAGCTGTTCTGGTTTTGGTCCTGCTGAGGGTCTGGAGGCCACTCAATGAGCAAACAGGGAAAAGCCAAACTTCAATGAAAAATGGTGTCTGTAACCACAGGAGTGCTGGATGCCAATCCAGTCCCCAACTTTGCCAATGCTTTATCAGCATGATACTGATCTCTCAAATGGGAATTTTTAATGGTACGTGGTATATATGAAGACAATAAAAAGCGGGAAAACTTGACAACACGAACATGACCTGTCCTCTCCAAAGCCTTCTGTTTCTCAACGTCAGCAAAAAAACCAAATCAAAACTGGAGTCAATTTGGAAAATGTGGAAGTGGAGCCAAGTACAACCTGGAGGACAGAGCTACTTGTCGAGTCCTCAGGGGGGACCACAGCATGCCTTTTTTCAATCCTTGTCCATTTTTAACTACTCTAGAGTGCCAAACCCAAACCAGAAGCACCCCAAAAAGCCACTTTAGGGCTGGGGGTGGTGACCTGTGCTCCCACCTGAGGAGGCAAAGGAACAGAGTTATCACCTCCTACAACACAGTACACCCACAAAGAGGTTTAACAGGATCTGCATGAAAAGCCACGTATTTAACACCATTGCTACATTTTGGCAGCAACAGAAGTTGGCAATGGGAGGAGAGGTTGATCTTCAACTCCTGTACTTACTCATAACAATCATTGCTCGTACGCTCTTTGCCCACTCGTTTGCATGGCTTCAGCTCTTGCAGGAGCAGAACCCACGACATTTACCACGGCTGCTCTGCAATTATCTCTCATTTCAGATGAAGGTATCTGAAATGTCAGCACGGGATTCCACCCACACCCATCGCTGCCCAACTTCACTTTGGCCAGAAACGCTCCTGCATCTCCAGCCTGCCTGACAATTCCGCCTGCCTGACAGATCAGCTTGAGAAGGGGCTCATGCTCTCCTAGAAACCATCCTTCAGCCTCCAGATGACCAAAGTGTGCTCCCAAAGCACGAGATAACCACCACTCTCTCCTGGAAAACTTTACCCTGGTCAGTGCATGCCAGGCGGGACAGTGGGGGAGCACCCAAAGCAAAACTTCAGCTGGTTCACCTTGCACACGTGCAGGGGAGAGTGAAGAGAAGACCATCCCAGTCCACCCAGGTTGTGCTAATAAGCAGATTCTGTAAAAATACCCCGTATTCCTCCTATCACCAAACATGGGAAGGTAGTAGCAGCCCTCCCTCGGCTCTGCTCGCGGAGGAGGGCGGTGAGTGGGTTCTGCTGAGCCATCAGGACCAACACCATTGGAGAGCCGATGAGCGACGCGATTGCAGCCCAAGGCAGCGCGTAAGGAGCTGTGGGAGGGGAACAACTCCATTTGCATCGAGTTGTGGGAGCTCTTGAAGGGGATCTGGCAGATGACTGTGATTCTCTCCACCCCCAGTCTTCTGGAGGTGAGTCAAAGATGAGTCAAGGGCTGCGGGCAGAGGTGAGCACGTAACGACCACGCTCGGCTGAGGCCGACCAGCAACATCAGCACCTTCCCCAAGTCATTGAGCGGCCTCGTCTCTAGAGCTAATGCCCTTCCATATGTCCATGAATTATTGATCTCAGTCGCTCTATCAATTGCAGGAGGCAGAGCAGATCAGAGGCAATCCACCCTGTGCAAAAGCAATGCTGGAAAACTCAGTACAACAAGAGAAAAAGCCTCATTTTACAGATTTCAGTTTAGTTGTGTGTTGCCAGCAATTCCCTTCATCCATATCGTTATCACTGGTATTTTATGTCGGCTCTGTGCTTTTAATCCTAACTTTGTCTGGAAAATATTTCTGAGAGCAGCCTTTGTTTGCCACCCACCACTGCAAGGCTGCTGCCAGCTCCCGTAGCGGCACCGCTGACAGCATGTGCCAGATGAAGAGAATGGCACGTACCTGTCAGTCTTTGTCAGAGCAGCTATTTCTGGCTTAGGTTTACATGCACAGCCTACTGCAAGCTGCTTGAAATCTCCATTTTATAGAGGGATCTGATGCTACCTGAATGCTGGCAGGTATCAGTACACTGACAGTGAGGAGCCAGCACTGTGGGGTCCAGGCTCGGGTTGGAAAGGGCTGACTACAATGCTCAGCTCACAGCTCATTTCTTCACAGATTTAATTAACTCAAAAGCCTTTTGCCTCTGCATTTGCAAAAAAAGTATTTTACATCTTAAACTAGGGATAACAAGGGCAGTAGGGCTAAATCTCCAATCGATGCACAGACACCGCAACGCTTACGAAGAACTGATGAGAAACCAAATAAAAATGCTCTTTTGTGTTCATCAGCCCCATTATACTCCAACATTTCATCCTCTGTTGTGCTTCAGAGCTCCAGCACAGCAGTCTGTCCTGGGGAAGCCTTTTGGACCAGACCTTTTGATGTACTTTCCTGAAAAGTGGCCTTGAATGACTAAACACTGCATGGAGAAACACAACCACACCCCAATGCCTGCTCAGGGAAGGTCCAAGGACGAATGTCTTCCCCAGACTGTGCTGGGCTGCTGCCGAGGCTCAGCCTGCTCTGGCTACCAAAAATAAAAATGGGAAACACTAAAGATTTGGGAACCTTTCTGATGGAGGTGATGTCCAGCACTGGGATATGCTCACTACCACCTTATCAGAAGGGTTCTCTTCTGAAGATAGAAAGAGACTCCTGCCTGGAATTGGGAACACTATAAAACAGGCAGAGGGAAAACTTGTTTTTGCATTTAAGCATGTGCAAAGGGTGCAGAAAGATTCAAACCTGTCTGAGACACCTGTGTTACAAAACCAGGAAAAACATCTCGGGACAAAGCTTCCCACTTTACAGAGCCACCACAACTTGTGTCCACCTGAGCAGGTGCAGGTCGTGGGTAACACAGGCACTGTCAGTAGAACTTGGAGTTGCTGCAATTTCCACTTGGGCAAGTGCCTTCACCAAGTTCCCACCCCAGGAAAAGTAAATGATTCTGGTTTTCTCAGCACAGAAACAATGCTCTGTTCCATTTGCACAAGAGCAACTTCTCTTCAGTAATGGCTGCAAACTCTGATCTTTACCACAATTCACACCAGCATCATTTCAGGATGAAAGCTGCAAAGGTGAAAGAGTTTCCCAACTGAAATCGTGAGAGAGGCCTCGAAAATAGCATCACACTAAAGCCCACAGCCAGTGAAAAGCCTCAAAAGGCATTTGCTGCACATGGACTCTTTGAATCCAGTGACTTCCCTTTTCATCCCCTCGGGTACACTGAGCAGCAAAAGGAAAGTCTTCCAAATGCAGTAAAATAAAGTTCAGAGGGAGGTGCTGGATGATTTTTACTGCTCGAGTCAGACATTCCGATACTGGAGCTGGAACATCCTTAAAGTAATTGCAGGAGTTTTCTCTCCCACCTTCCCGCAAAGGCCAGAGGCCACTGCCGAGGGGCTGATCCCTCGGAGTACACACACAACTCATCACATATGTATTTTTTAAATTATATGCCACCAGGAATGGCTGAAACCCATTATAAATGCATTGAGAACCCATCAGTACATACAGAAGGTGATGTTGAAAGCCAAGAACTCTCTGGTTTCCATCTGGAGGAGAGCTTTAAGACAGGCTGTTAAAGAACTAATCCACCTTTCTGCAGCAGTCGGGTATCTGGGACAGCAGGGGACTGGCAGCTGCGGGCTCTGCCACTGCCACACCCCCAGATGCCAACTCCCGGAGCCAATAATCCCAGGAACGTCAGCAGCTCGCGCAGGGATATTTTATGCTTCGCTCTGTCCCAGCTGGGACTGCTCCTGCAGCCCTCAACGCCACAAAATGTTTATGAGCTGGAAAAGGAATCATCTGCTGGTCTGAAACTGGAGGATAGCAACAACAAAGAACAAAAGCCGAAGCCAAGTTCCCGCGGCTGAGGTGGGAGTGGATGCCGGGAGCACCAGGAATGTGCGTGGGGAATGCAGAGGCTGCTGTGGCTCCCTGTTCCCTCCCGTGGGCAGGGAAGAGCCCACCAGGCAGCGGGACAGGGCACACGCTCAACAAACAATCAGGTTTGAGCATTCCTTCCCTTGTGGAAGCCAAACACGGGATTCCAGGGTAAGAAAACAGGGATCAGGGCACCCCTGGGGTGGGGGAACCATCCTCAGCACGGCACCCCCCCCGCTGGGAACATCCCCCTGCACCGAACAGCGTCAGGGAGCCTTTTATCAGGGATACGCCGGATAAAAGCTCCGCTTCTCTACGAGAGTGACCGAATCTACAGGGATATTCCGTGCAAATTGTCTGGTTAGAATAATAAATAGCGGCTTCGCCTCATAATGTCGGCCGCGCACAACACGTTCATTTGTGATCCGAGGCTCCGATTTAAGGGAGGAAGAAAGGATCCTCGCCTGCCTGGAGATAAACTTAAGTAAATAATGTTTGCCATCAACTCCAAATGAAGAATGACAGTTAAATTTTATAATCATCTTCACAGCTCCAGGACTTACTTTATATTTTCTCAGGCTCATGACCCAGGGGTTGTCATAGCAACTAGGAAATCCTACCTTATCAGCCTCTTACATTTACATTCCTTACGGCTGCTTCCCTTTATGAATTAAATCCATCACGGTCTTCTATTCTCCAAATAAGAAGTTCTTAGGATTATCTCGCAGAAACAAGGATCAAATGCTTTGATTGAAACACTATGCAAAAGCTAATTCGCTGGTGGTTTTCTTTAAGGGAAGATTGACTGTGCTACAAATAAATGGCTCCCATCCAAGCATGCAGTTGGCAGCCGTTCGCAAAAAAAAGTTTAGAGAGCAAACACGGTTTCTGCAGCGTGTTCATGTCACTGGAGAACATTTCTACATCTGGACACTAAGAAGGGCACCTGCTCGGCCAGGCGCTGTCTCCGCTTACAGAATGTAACAAAGATTCAGTGCTCCAGAGGAAGGAATCTAAACACACCAAATAAACGTGTCCATCCAGCATGGGACAGATCCTGGGCACTGCTGAGAGCCCGGACACTCCATGCACACACCAAGGAACATGAAGGTGTGTTGGCTTACAGACACTGAGCCCATCAGCAAGGGTGTCTGGTCAAAGACAAGATGTCACCAGCAAACTGCATAAAGTCTCCTTATACATAGCTATATGTATATTTGGGTGGGGGGGCGAGACCATTTAATTGCTTAAATTTGATTTTTCCACATTCAGTGGGCCCAGGCTGAGAGCCCACTTCAGTATTCAGAGGGAGTAGCAGCAACATCACTTGGATCTGTCCTAAACAACACAGAAATAAAATAAACTTTAATTCCCAGAATGTTTTCTGCAGGAGTCTCTTGATTAACAGAACTCCTATAAACTGTAATGAATTTCAGAAAGGCAACTCTGCAGTTACAGACCTACAGGCATCAAGAGTTTAATTTACTTAATGTACTTTTTATTCATTACTGGTCCTCCACGAGAAGCTGATCACCAACTTGCAGAGTGCATTGCTTAATTATCCATGCTGCACTTCTTCAGATGAGAACTATTGGAGCTGCCTGTCAATACGGCAGGCGGGGATCGATTGATGCAGCCAGAGCCACGCCGCTGGAATGCCAAAGAGCGGCAGCAGCCCTGCGCCGTCGTGCTGCAAGGCCCGTGGAGTGTGCATGGAGCAAAACAATCAGAAACTCATCCCGCAGACTGAAAATCCTTTCTGTTCCCAGCGATGGTATCTGCTGCATTCACAGATGGTGAGCAGACCCCAGGACTCTTCTTCATGCGCTGTGCGTCTCACTCAGTGCAAACAGCTCCTCAACACCTTGTCCTGCAGCCAGCAGTACCCGTGTTTCTGCTTTATCTCTGTCCTCCATACAGGGGGGACAATGGAAATGTGCATTCCAGTCTCTGCCAGCTCCCTCAGTCCCCCAGCAAACAGGTCCTGAAGTCAGAACTGGTCCCTCAAGAGGTCCGCTCACCTACACCTGCCTGGTGAGGCTGAGATTAAAAACAGCACAGAATGTCAGCACAATGTATCACCTCAACATCAGCAACTCAATAAACACAAATTACAGTTCCTTTGACATAAGCCAACACAGAGAAAACCACACTTCCTGGGAGAAAAGGTCCTAGGAAGCTCCAAAACTGACTAGGGTGCCATTCTGCAGAGAGATCTCTCCATACAGACCAAAATCCTGCCCACTGACACCTTCCCCAATGACAGGGTTTGACACCTCACCTCTCCCTTCCCAGCAACTGCAGCAATGGCGATTTCAGGGAGAGCTATGACAGTCTGAAGGGTGGTTGAGGATCTGTGCCTTTGGAGCCACGTTCCAAGGATGGTGCCCAACCACCTTTGGTCCGAGATGCAGCAGTGTGAGCCTGGGACAGGCCCCGTGTAGGACAGGAGAGACTCCACTGAGCCGAGGGCAGAGCGAGGGCAGGGCTGGATTTGCCAGCAGCAGCCTCCATCAGCGTGCCTTCTCCAGAATATTCACAATCAGTGGATCAATAATTCATTATATAATGTGATAAAAGGTAATCCACTGTTTGAAGTCAAAGCTTAAACAAACTCCACTCAGTTACAGCATCGCGAGGTCTCACTGAGCTCAAGATACCCAGCAAAAGGCAGGAAGAGGCACTGGGAAGGAACAGATACATCCCTGCCCCTGCTGAACATAAACTATTCACAGCTCCAAGTTAAGCCAGAAGCCATTTGCAAAGGGACACTAATTCAATATGAAGTAACATAAGTCAATATTCTTGTTTCCCCTTTCATCCTTTCAGCCAATATAAACTAATACAAATGGTAATGACATGGCACCCATGACCCCTTCAACACTCTCCTCGTGTTGGCAGTCGGGTGTTGATTCTCCCCTTTAACAGACAACTCAATTTGAGCAAAAAATTAACTCTGGGCAAAGGAACACCCAAATCGTGTCAGTGCAGAGCTGCTGACACGCCCCAAACAGCAGCACCACGTGTAACGCCCCTTTTTGAGGCTATATAGAGGATTTTCAATGCCAACCAGATGCTTTGCTCGGGCAGACAAGGCTGGAACTCAAGCACATAAAGCAGGGACACAAAGCTGATTCTGAGGAGATCACACCAGCCTTGCTGCCATTTCTGGACTGTGTGTCAAAGGTGTCAGAGCTGGGAATGTGAAAGGTGCTGAAGCAACCAGACACTGAAGTCCCAGACTGTGAGAGGCAAATGCAACCTGCACTTCCTTGGGCTCCTCATCTGCCTCAATTCATTAGGAATAGGTTAAAAATGTAAATATCTAAACTAGAAAACTTCTCTACATTCCAAACCACCTCACGGGCACAATAAGCACCGACTGAGAGATGCACGTGAAAGGGAAAATCAAGCCTCCCACCTTTGCTGGCATCCTCCGAGCACCACAAATGCTTTAAGCAAAGCTGATGGCCACAATAGGGGCTTGTTCTTTGCATAAAAGGCCACAACAGTGCACAAGAAACCCCGCTGATAGTTAAAAGGCACAGATCCAAGGTCAGCCAGGCTGGGAGCCAAGGCTCCGGCAATAAACCGCCAGATCTGTTCTGAAGTGGGGAAAGTAAAAGACCTTTTAATTGTAGAGCTCTAGAAGTCTTCCATATTAATTTAACGTTCACCTTGAAAGGTGATCTCTCTGCAGACCCTCTGCAGAGCACAGGGAATGAGGGAGACCACTGGCAGGAAGGAGGAATGCTTCTCCCCTAGGTTTAACCATGTGATAATCAAGATTATAAGAGAAAGGCCACCAAATTGATGTCCCAAAGCCAGCCATCATAAAGACAGCGTGCTCAAAGCTCCTGCAAGCCTGCCCATGCCTTCACACCCTGCTGCATCCATTCCCAACATGAACATCAATCCTGCACCTGAGGATCTGTACATTCTACAAAAATAGTTACCGTGGGAGAGGCTTTGTTCGTAAACTGAGTGAGAAAGTTCATTACATGATAAAAATTCCAACCGTGCTACCGGGATGTAAATTGCCTTCGTACCCAGAGCTGACATCTTAAACAGTTTAATTTAGGTACCGCTCTCAGCAGTGTTGGGTGTCTGCAACAGAAACAGATGCCTTGAATCATTTCAAAGCATGCTCCTGTCAGAAATGTCCTTTCTGACACCAAAATCAATTTCCTTCTCCTTTACTAACTACTTTTCCAAAAATAGAAGGGGAAAAGTTGCCTCATTTTATCTATTGTGAGCGGCACAAGACGTGCTTTAAGCTCCAAGGAGGAAGATGGCAGCGCGCGGCACGTGCGGCTGCGGTAATTAGTGCTATTTTGATAGAGCAACTGGCAACAAGAATGAACCTGATCCATCTTCATTATGGAGATCTATAAAACCTTTGACAAGCCTCGTGTAAAGGCAGACAGGCTGCTTCCTCGCACCCGCACCGGCGCACCCGCACAGGCGGCGGGATCCACGGCGGCTCCGGGAACGCCGGCGGCGGGAACGCAGCCCTCCGAGTTCTCCCCCTCTTCCTGCACACTTCATGGAGCTCAGTTTGAGCAAACGGAATGCACGGGGCCGGAATTACTTTCCGCTGATGGTCAGATGAACACCTCAGCAGTCCCCAAGACCTCGCTGTGCATATTTGAGCAGCTGTTGTAAATCACAGCTCTTCAGCGGGCTGCAAATCCAATTAAAACAAGAGGCACTGCTACCCAGCGATGTGCTGGGCACAAAAACATTCTTCCATCTCTAACGAGCTGCACTAACAAACACCCTTCCTTGCTCTGCAGAACGCTGGCTGCTACTGTGGCAACCCTGTCCTGCCCCGTGGCCATGGAGCAAAGGGATGGGGACAAGCGGAATGGAAATTTGCTGGGAATTTGGCTTGCTTGGAGCCAACCTGGCACACAGACATTAGCAAGGCGACTTGGTACCTAGAGTTCTTGGGAAAGCCACACCCCTCTCATCAACGAGAGGCCCAATCCCATCCCTTCTCCCAGGATGGAAAATCTGCTGATGAGCCCCACAAAGAGCCATAAATATTGAAGGTTTGGGTCATGCAGAAAACACAGCAGGCTTCTGAAAGTGACTTCCCTGAGAATGCCAGCACTGACATCATTACAAAGGCTACTGGTGGACTTGGCAGTGCTGGAGAAATGGTTGGAGTCAGTGATCCTACAGGTCTTTTCCAACCTAAACAATTCCCTATGATTCTATGATATTGGCTTCAGGAAGCCCTCACAGATCCTCATCCCACAGACAACGTGTCCATCACCAGCTGCTTCCTCCAGCATTTTAAAATGCTCTATTAGTTTAACTCTGCCCTGAACCCACCAAAATATTTCCAAGACTGCTTCCCTACAAACATGCTGTGCCAGGCTCTAGAGCCAACATCCTGTCTGCACTCAAACATGCAAACAGGGCAACATTTCCTAATATTAATTTTCTTTAAGCCATACAAAGGAAAAATCTGTGAGGGTTTGTGCTCTAAAAGGAAACATGATGTGGAGAAACAAGCTCAGAACAAGCAAAGTGACAAAAATACAGTGCGAAGTACATATTCCTGACAAATGGCTTCAGAGGTTCGGAATTGCTCGGTGGATCAGCTGGGTAAGGGCATCTGCATATCCCATTAACGCGGCCGGGAGAAGGGGCCCTGGGCAGCCACGGCGCTGGCCATCATATTTTAAGTTTATTTTTCCTTGTCTGACCAGTTCCCGCAGGGCAGGGGGGTAATGACGGCACTTCATCACCGGCAGCGCGGGCCTCCACATCCATCCTGCCAGCGCGGCAGCTGTGTCCCCGCGTCCCCAGCCGGCCCCGCGCCGCGCGCCGGGCCGCGGGATGGAGCGCCCTGCAGTCATTACTCACCAAGCACTTCCATTAACAAACTGCCCTTAATTACAGCGGTAATTGCAAAATTATTTCATAGCAGCAATTATTCTTCTCAGCCCAATCCAGGCTATTTAAGCGGGACATTGTCTCCGAAAATGGCACCGAGCCAACTCATCCAACTCATCCACAGCCCAGGATTCTCATTGTGTTGTGCAGTTCTGAAATGGAGCATCCCAGGATGGCAGCTCTGGGCGAGGGGAGCGCTCCCCGTGCCCGTGGGGGTCCAGCCTCAGCGTGGGACCCGTGTGCGTGAGGGACAGAGTGTCCCACCACAGGTGACCACCCTGTGGCAAGGGGGAACAGGGAACTGGCTTGTGAAACCAGTGGAAAGGTCGAGAAGGGACAAGGCCCTTTGAAACCCCAACTTGGAGCTTTCCTGCACAACTGCTGGTTTTCAAAGTTCACCATTTAAAGGATGATCCCAGATCATCTTGTAACAGCACGAGAACAAGACAAATGGGAGATTTTCTCCAAAAAAGACTACAGCTTTGTTAAAAACTCCTCATAGATCATCCTTGTAACAACTTTACAGCCAGGAAGTGAATCTACTTCATTTTGATCATTTCAAATACTCCATTAATGAGAAAAATTGAGGCATATTAGTCAATGATCTGAAATACTGAGGAAGCACAAGTTCAGGGTGAGGCTGTGAGCAACTCCCATGCCTGGGGAGCCAGGGATAAGAGAAAGGGAAGCTGACGATGTGCCAGTAGGAGAAACTGCAACTTGAGTGTTTTAAACTACCAGAGGGTGGGGTTAGATGGGATACTGGGAAGAAATCCTTCCGTGTGAGAGTGGTGAGGCCCTGGCACAGGCTGCCCGGAGCAGCTGTGGCTGCCCCATCCCTGGAAGTGTCCAAGGCCAGGTTGGACAGGGCTTGGAGCACCCTGGTCTAGAGGGCGGCATCCCTGCCTGTGGCACAGGGTTGGAACGAGATGATCTCTAAAGTCCCTTCCAATGCAACCCATTTTGTGATTCTGTGATTCACCGCCTGGACCCTATTCCAAGAGCCACGGACTGGCCACATTTCCTCAATTAATTCCACACTCTTCCTTGCTTCTGCTGCTTTCTAACATCTTCTCAAGTAACTGTGGCAGCTGCCAGCGTGCAGAGAAACACCCAGCATAGACAAATTCATGCAAAGTTCTCATGTAATAGAGGGAAAAAAAAAATCAAACAGCAAATCAACCTGCCATGACCTCAGCTCCTCTTGGCTTCCTGAGTCCTACACACCAGCCGTGCTACAATGCATCTTTAATGCCTGACCTGGTTATGTATATGCAAATACTGGAACAGCACCATCTCCAGTGCTCTGGGTGTACCTGATCTGCAGACACAGGAGCTGGCTGCTGCTTTGGGTTTCCAGCCCATTGCGTTTCTCAGTCCCTCTGTGCTGTGCTGCCGCCAACACCATCTCACCAGGCTGGTGATTCCTACAGCGAGATGTTTCTAAAGATTGAATCCTGGGGGTTTGGGGGCTTTTCGAATCTGTGTAATTTTGGAAATTCTAGGGTAATTTTGGAAATTCTAGGGTAATTTGTTTGTCAATTTTATTAGAACACACCACAGACCCACCTCTGCTCAGGACAGTTGGTACGACAAGGACATTTCCCTGCAGAATCTCATACCTGGAAACTGCAGAGGGGGAGCAGGTGACTGCACTGTCACACCCAGGCAGCCCAGCCACACGAGGCAGCAGCTTGGCCAACATCACCCAAGCACCTTGGCCAAAGAGGATGGAAAACATCAGCACCCACGTGGTGAAACACTGCAGCAAGCGCAGAGGGGCGGGTGCCCAGTGGGCAGTGCGGACACACAGCTACAGACACGTGTTCTAAAAGAGCTCAAATATTTCAAATCACAACGCATTTATGACCACGGTGTTACTGCACTTCTCAGTCAAAGCAGAGACATTCAATAATCACCCAGAAAAGCACCATCTGTTATGCCTTATAGCTTAATTAAACTAAAATACAGAACTCCTTAATTCTCCCAGCTCATAAAGATAAAGGTCATCCCACAGCTTTACCGTCAGGTATCCTGTATAGAAAATGCAGAGGTTGGAATTTTTCTCACCCAGACATCACTCAAATGTGGCACCATCCGCCCAACACACACAAACGTAATTCCAGCAGCATGACAGTGGATCAAAGTGCGGCTGCCAGACTGACAACCAGAGCAAATGGACATGAGGGTGCTGCCAGGCTGGACCAGGCCAGGGCGGGCAGTCCCTCCCTGCCATCCAAACCCCTCCTCATTCTGGCCCCGAGCACCTGGAGAACACTGCTCCAAAGAGCTGGAACACCAGCACCAACACTGTGCCTACCCACTGTATCCTGTTAAAACCTCTTGCCCATGGGCTGTTGTCCTGTGGAAGTGTCTGCAATGGCAACACCAATATTTGAAAGTGTCCAGCACCTCAGTGTGCCCCATCCTGCGAGCCCTCCATGCTGGGACAGACAGAGACCTGTCCCAGAGATCTGTTATACTGGAAAACCATCCCGAGATTCAAACGAGAGCCAACTCCGTGCCCCTGAACGGGAGCGGTGGCTCCAACGCGGCGCTGGGAAGGGAGGAAGTGACAGACCCACCTGTCATTTTGGGAGTGAAATGGGAACTGAAAGGTTCCCTGTGGAGAAGCCATGGAGGAGCCACCCAAGCTCTGTTTTTTTTTCTCTTCTGCATTCACATGCAGAGAAGAGGGAAACAAAACTCAATGTGGAATAAGACGGAACAGGCACAGCCTAATCCAGCCTCAGCCCCGCTGCAGGCACTGCCAGTGCCCCTCCCTGCCCCAGTCAGCTCCATATGATTGGGAAGTTCTATCCCTTTCCCTTCCCTGAGACCTCTGCCCAGCCTGTCCAGTGTGCCAACGGGAATCAATCCTGGTCCTCTTCTCCTGTGCTGCTTGCTGGCCAATGACTCCACACTCCACACTGATTTCCCCAAACCATTCTGCTCTCCTCAGAAATATCTGCTTTGTCTTTTAACATGAACCCCAGCAGAAGCCTCACTAATGCAGCCAAAATTCAATTACTGGCTTGTCAGCTTTCACAAGTTTCCTTGTCGAGGCCTGGGTACGAGGAACGGGAATTAAAACCTGTCTGAGAGGTACGAAGCCTTCAGGCTGCCAGAGCACCTCCAGGAGCAGGGCTGTGTGCTGCACGGAGATGGATGGGATGCTCCTCTGAAAGATGAAGGCTAACAGAGAGTAAGTATTGTGTGATTATGGGGGGTTTTCTTGCTTTCTGCTTCCTGTAGGTGGAGGCAAACTCCTTGCTGAAAAGAGGACGGACAGGAAAACAGCCCAAAGGTACCTGCAGCAGCTGCCAGAGAAGCGCCCGCGCGTCTCTCCCGCCGAGTGACAGCTCCTGCAGAGGAGCCCCCTCACCACGACACCCACCCCCAACCAGCGCCCAGCTCGGGGCTTGTGCAGCCCCACCTGTGGAGCAGCAGCCCCAACTGCCCCAAACTGTCCCCACAGCACCCGCTGCAGAACACCTCGGGCAGTGTTTTTGCCTCACTGGCCCACGGCTCACCACAGCACCTGTGCAGATGTCGTTTACTCGCCCAACTTTCGCCTCCATGAGATTTTCAAGTTGCCCAGTCTCTTTAGGGGTGTCGTGCCCTCACTCCCTGGCCACTGGCATGGACAGGCTCTTGGCAGCAGAGATATCCCATCCACCAGCCCCATCCTCCAGCTGCACCAGATCCTCAGTGCTCAGGCACAAGGGAGGGATGCCCAACGGAGCAGGCTCAGCCGCAGGGATATCGCCAGATCCCCGGGACTGAGGGCTCCTTCCCCTCAGAGCCATTCAGCTGGCTGTGAGCACCACCACAGCCTCTAATGAGCTGCCTAACCTTGCCCCTCTTCTCCACCCAGGCTTTAAAATTTAAAGCTCCAGCCAGCTCAACATGAATAGATGAGCAAGAACATCACACTGCTCTCAGTGTAGGTGCAGTGCTTTATATCTTCATTAATATTTCAGTCTCTCCCATCTCCTCCTCCTCTTGCAACTGGCCTCGTTTTATTTATATCTGCAGGATACCACTCTTACTTCTTCCAAGTTCTTGTTTGCTTGGAGAAAGGCTCCCTGCCGAGGGACTGTGCCTTCCAGGCACTGCCTCAGTGTTCTGGCACAGGGAGAACTCTGTCCCTGGGGCCAGGGGGACCAGTGTGGAGCCTGTGCCTCCATAAGGATTGTCACGTTAATGCCAAAGGAGTGACATGTGGGGTGGCAGAACCGGAGTGTGGGTCAGCCCAAATCCAAGGGCAGATCCAGGTATCCCAGTTCATGCTCCACAGAGAGGTCCATTGGATGAATGGCACAATGGAGGTCTCTGAGCCCTGTGGTCAGTTGATACTTTTCTGACTTGATTATGAAGAAATTAAATTATACAAATATTTCATTAAATATCTTTTTAAGCCTATTAATATTAATATCAATTCCGCCTCTTATGTGCCTGGCATTTAAAAATCCATTTTAAAATCTCGAACTAATTTAAGATTTACATCTAGAATACAAATCAGGGAGCAAGACTCCCCACTCTCTATTTTGCCTGGCACCCATATCTGCCCAGTTACTCTTAGATGTCACTCGGTGACACTCACAGAAGATGAATATTCAAATCATGCTCTTGCCTGCAAATGTTTTACAGCTTTCCGGCCACTGAATTTGTTTAAAGCCGCAATTATACCAAGCAGCCAGTCCCTAGAAGACCAAAGTATTCTGTTTGTCTGCACGTCACCACATCACTCGCACACTGATACGGTTTCAAATTAATAATCAGAATTCTGTGCTGAGGGAAATAAGTGGTGTTACAGGCGCGGGTGAGTTTGCTTTTCTGTCAGATGGAACCTTGAAGGGAGGCAGTCAGAGATGCCACCACCTGGTTCCCATGTGATAGCCTTGCCTTTTCTCCTTTCCTACTGAACTGCCTCAGATTTACAGGCGTTCCTTATTTATTCCAAGAGCCACTTTTTCTGCAACCATCTTGCACGACACACAGCTTCTTTTTAACCATCCAGAAGCCCAAGGAAAATGAAAAAATTATCTTTTCTGAGCAGCCATCCAACAAATGAAAGGCGAACAGAAAATTAGCATCATTTAAACACTGGTACATCAAGGAGGACAACTGGGAGACGCTGCTCACGCTGGCCGAGCTCTCCAGTGCCTGAGCCATTGCCCAGGTTCTCTTGCAGGTCGATAATCCCCAGCTGGTACAAAACAACAAAAAAAAGCTATTAGTGGCCAAGGGCCTTCCGCTGACACTTCTGTGTCTCACAAGCACTGCAGGCAGCAGTGAGGAGCATCCCCAGCGGAGCACAGACACCGAACAGTGCAGGAACCCAGCGGGGTTATCCGAGCTTGTGTCCTGTGGTGGCAGGCCCATCCCAAGGCAATTCCCATTCAATCTACATGCAGACAAATGATGACGGAAGAACCCTACAGGCTGTGCTTTCTGGAGGGCACACCTGTACAGATGAGGAGGGGCCTGCAGGGTGGTCAGCCGTCCTTAGGGAGTGCACATTGTTATTGTGTACAGGGAAGGACCCCGCACCAGGGATGAGGGAGAGATGCCCAGCATCCATCCAGAGGCTCGGTGTCAGTCCACAGCTGATGCTGCAGCCCCACTCACTGGAAAGACAACAGGGAACCCCATGGGTACCACATCTGCCCTGGTCTGGGGGCACCAGCAGCAAGTTGCTCCTCAGGCCACAGTCCCACATTTCAGACTCGGCTGCTCGGGAAGCCACAGGCAGCTCTAGTGCTGAGACTTCCTTCCTTCTACCTCCGATGACTCACGAGCTTGTATCAAAATATTTTCTTTATAGCTGGCAAAATCCAAAGCCAAATTTTCCTTCCCCCTTGCAAATGCAAGTGTAAGAGCTGCAGATGCAGTCAGGGAGCCGCTCCTCTCTCATCCAGCTCCCAAACCTAAAGGATCACACAACATGTTTTGAAGGGCAACACCCAATTAACATCACGCTAAATAAAACTTCCTTTCATGCAGAAAAAATGGCATATCAGCAAACCCATGGACCTCACACCAGTTTGCCTGGCTCAGAGTCAAGGCAGAAGAACACAAGCAGAAACACTGTGGGAGAAGCTGAATCCGTACTCTGATCTCTGTGCTGACCACATCCACTGGCACTTTGGCAAAGAAGGAGAGAAGCCAGGCAGGAGAGCATGGAGCCAGCTCAGGACTGAGGGAAGGGGCTTATTCCCATCAGCACCACTGGCAATCCTTAAGACATCGCTCTGCAGCTTCGTGACAAGTCATTCTGGTTTCTGGGTGTCCTTCCTGCAGCTCCTGTCCATACCAGTTAGCCAAGAGACAGGTAAGGAAGGCCCTTCTCTGTGTGATTTGTACCTTAAACCAAACATCATTATCCTTCTGGACCAGAGACGCGTAGCTAAAGAAGATATTGCTGGAGAGGAGACTCAAATGCACTTTGCCATTTGCTTGATACAACAAGGCCTCCCCAGGGCCTGACTTGGGGACATCTCAGCGTGTGTGCCCTGCCCCAAAATCACTCTGGGAGTGGTACCAACACCCTCACTACAGCACCCAAAACACCCAGGATGCCCCATCCCAGGTGAGAGGCAGCATCCCTGATTCAGCATCCCTGTCAGACTGGCCTGCTCCGAGTGCCTGTCCTCCGGTCAGGGTCGCCCTGTGAGACCCACCCACCCACTGGATCCCACAGCTCCCTTCTCATGGCAGGAAAGGCAAAACAAACCCCAAAAATCTTCACCTCCTGGATTCTTTCTCCTCCCATCTAAATGACACAGCAACAAAAAGCTGCTGACAAAGTTCACCAACTGAGTTTCACTTTATGGCACCAACAAGATCAGAAAACAATTCTCTGTCTTCTTGTCACGTTAAGTGTTTCAATATCCAAGTCAGTGTTTCCAGTCTAAAAATTTATGAATTCAGCGAGCAGCCCATGCAATATCTTCCCTTTCTATCCATCTACTAAGGAAAGAAATTACACTGGCCATTTGTCATGACCGTCATTCCAAAGATAAGTAACAACTGAAATAACTTTAACTTACCTTAAGAACTGCAGCTACCATAAAAAACAGCTGCATGTGCAGGTTCTGCCATGCAGTAATAAGAGATTACTTTAATTTGATTACTCAGAACAAAGGTAGTAGAGGACCTAAAACCCAGGGCCAATTTATCATACTGCAGAGCCACTGTTATGTTTGGCTCACAAATGTTATCAGTGTGCAGCTAAAAAACACATCAACTGTGTAAGAGAATTTACAGAACTCGTAATTTTCATCTAAGCAGCACTAAGGAAATGAGATTTGGGTTGGGGAAACTCAGGTTTCAATCCCAATTGGAAACAGCCCACACACCCCTCTGGTTTCAAAAGTAAAGGGCACAGGTAGTGGTTTTTAACAAATAAGAAGCAGAAAGGAAGGACAAGGGGTGTTTGGATGTCCCACCTCACACATCCCACCCATTTATCTGCCCATTCCCAGGCTCAGTGGAAGAAGCTGTGATTTGTTCATTTGGAGCAGAGCCCACACCTATCAAGGGTCAATTAATCTGCTTGTCCAAATGCAGAGACAAGAGTTCAAATTAAATCTTGAGGCTCAACCGCCTTAAAAAACTCCTTCCCCCGAGGCCTCAGCTTCGAACAGCCATCACAACACAGCAAAATAATTAATCTCTGCTCAAACAGGGACTAAATGAGACTATGGGACTAAATGAGTTGGGGAATGTCTGAGGAGGGTTCTCGGAGGGGCAGCGAGGACCAGCACGCACAGTCTGTCAACACTGACACTCGCCAGCACCAGCTCTGAAATTTCCCCAGATCAGTGGCTCCATCCTGCACCAGCAGATGCAGAGATAAAGAAAGTCCACCTCTCTGAAGCACAAACAAGGCAGAAGTGCCAAGACAGAAAGAGAGTGGGGTGCAGCCCAATGAGGGGAAACAGAGCCTCCAGACTCACTTCTGCAAAGGACTGAAGACACGCCATGCCCAGGGCTCACTTCAGAAAAAACCCAGGCTTCTCGTCAGCATCACTTTGGAAAACTTCACATCTGAAGCAGAAACCAAGGGCAAAACTAATCAAAAGGATATGGATGCTACGCTGCAATGGGTAGGGTGGGGGGAAGGAGGGATGGGGGCTCTGCTCCCTGCTAAATTTAGTCTGATTTTCATCTGCCTTGAAAGTGTCAGCACTCGGCAAGGAATAAAACAAGGTTAAAGAATGTGAAGTTGAAAGCGGATGTCTTCGTGTTTATCTACAAAAGCAGCACAACTTTTAAGAGCATCATCCCAAGTGAGCGCGACGCAACGCTCAGCTGCCAATTTGCATAGCAAACCAGCCAGAGAGAGGCTCTGCCAGGATGTCCATAGCCCACAGCCTCCCAAACATCCACACAAGCCTCCTCTTCAGTGAAATCCCCCTGACAGCCACAACATGGCCCTGCTTAACCAAAGCAATTCCCGGGGCTTGGTTCATGACCTCCCAGTACGGTGCAAAGGCACTAAAATAAACACCAACAAGAAAACAAACTGCTCCCCAAGTCATCTTGGGACTTTCGGGAAATTCAAGGGACTTTAAGTCCCCATCACCAGCTTGCTGCACACCAGCACTGCAGAGCCAAGGAAACTCCAACAAGACTTGGGAAAGTTCTGCTCCGCAGCTTCTCCCAACTTTCAACAAGACTAGACTACATATGGCTACTATTTTCTTCGCAGCATGTCTCATACCACCACTTGAGAGAAACCCAAAAATCCCACATAAAATCTGTGGACAGGCTCTAAGTCGTGGTTAACCAGCGACGATCATCTCAAAAAGAAATCTTGGGTGATTTGGCAAAGCAGGCGGAGAACCACCAGGAATCAAAACAGGCTCGTGACTCATCTGTGGCATTTAACTGGTGAGAGGCACCATGTACCAGTGAAACAATCCTGGAGTCTTAACAAGCTTGACTCAAGATAGGAATGCCAGCACTTCTTTTCCTGGGAAAAATGACACCAGCTGCAATAAAGGTGTCCAAAATAAAGAGCTTCCAGCGTTATTGATAAGTTCTACAAGTTTGTTAATAAAGGCTGCAAATTACCAGGCTGAAACTTGTCATTTACTAATCAAATTTAAGACTCATTTTCCTCCTACAGATACAAGATGAATTATTAATTCCTGCATATCTGGTTGAGGAGCAGCCTCCAACACTGCAGAAGGTGAGATCTTGGGAGCTTCCCACCAGCAGCACTTGGGCTGACACTGTGGTGAGCCTGGGGTCTCACACTGTGGCACCAAGGGGTCCGTGACACCACTTTTCACTGGATGAAAGTTTCACTGGGATTTATAACCAAAATCCAACACAAAGATGAAGTGCCAAGAAGAAATTCCTCCACCTGTGTACTTCAACACTGCCAAGTGTTTGGGAGTCGTCAGGCTTTGGAGGTTGTTTTATTCCAGCTACTAATGAGCATCCTGACATCATAACACCAGGATTAACCACCCCGGGCAGATCTCCCTGATTCACGAGCACTTCTGAGGGAAAGGGAAAGCAACTACTACCCAAGGATTTCCTACAAACATGCACGTAGAAAGGCTGCTTTAACCAAGACTCTGCTGTAGCAAAGCCATCGGATCCCGACGTTCAGGGAAGCCCGAACGACGGTCTCAGCACCGGTGTTTGCTCTCGGCGTATTAGATGAGAAGTTCCATGCTAATGTGACATTTTACTATCGTGAAGAAAGCCCAATACTAAAATTAGAACATAAATCAGGCACAAATATTCTTCCAGACATGCAATCAACTCGGCTTTCCACTCATCCTCCTCTATCCACCGGGGGGTCACAGTGAATTCCACCATGTATCTGTTAACTGCGCGCGCCGCTCCTTCCGAGCCCCAGCGGAGGCAGCTACAAAACGCTGCAAAACACACCAGTAGGCTGCAGATAAAGCCAGTGATTAGAGCGCTTGGAAATATTCCTTTAAAATCGAGATTGGAAGATAAATCCTGCAGAGTCTGGGATATTTATCCCAACGCATTCCAACCGCAAGGCACGCCGGGGAAGGAGCGACTGTAAATGCAGCATCAGCTCGTAAAAGCAACAGTGTCTGCCCTGAAAAGGCCGTGGCGAGCCCAGGGGCTGTTTGGTGAGCAGGAGGCAGCCCTGAGCATAGACTGCACATAGAGAAACCTTGAATTAATCCAGTCAACCTGCGCCAAGCCTTATAAAATATTATCCATTTCTGCCCAGACCCGCACAGCCAGCCTGGCTGTGCCCAGATCTGACAACGGAGTCCACACCAGGGGGAAAAGCCCATAAATCCAGCTGAAATTTCCAGCTATCAAGGAAAAACCACCAAACCACATACAAACACAAACTTTGAATCAATATGCAATGAAATACAAGCAGGCCACCACAGGCCTTGCAAATTAAACAGCATGTTCACAGCGCATCAGAACTCGGCGCATTAATAATTAGCATGTTCTTTGTTTCGAATTCAATGAATTTATATCATCCTTCAACACTGTTTAGCCAAAGCAAATAAAAAACAAGAAAATCACATTACTTTTTCCCATCCATACAGAATGATCTGGATATTCACATTCAAATTTGCCGTCGTGGATTAGCTGAAGGCAATTACTCGACTTGCTGAATTCTTTTACAATAATTTAAAAAGAGAACTCCAGTCTGTTCTAATAAGAAAAATGAAATCCCATTAGCTGCGTCTCCAATGTATATTAACATTTCTTTTGTTTAGAAAGGTTAATATCCCCCAAATAAAGGAGCACAGACTGCCTGTTGAAATAATTACATCATGACATTTCCAAAGGGTTGGCAGATAGACATGGTTTCCAGCAAAGAAACAAACAAAATAAGAGGGCTTTTATAAAATTACCCAGACTTAAAATACGGGAGGAATCGGTGACTGGATGCTCCAACAGCTCTTTGGGTGGTTGGACTTTCCTAAAGGAAACACTTTCAGATCCCTGCACTCACGATACATAATCAGTCTTGTCTAGTTATGGGGTTTGGGGAGGTTGGACCTTCAGCAGAACACCAAAAAGCCCCAAATCCACTGGTTTTCTGTAAAACTGTACAAGACAAGAGGGGAGAGGGCCAGGCTGAGCTCCTGCTCACTGGGGAAGGAAATCCTGGGTCCCCTCAACACACACAACATTCGAGCAGCACGAGCCAAACACTTTGTAATCACAAACCCAGAAACATTTCAAACATTCTGATTCCAGGAATTCCTAATCTGAGGGGTCAGAGCCTGTAAGTGCTGCTGAAGGTGGTGCCAGCTTCTCGCAGCAGCACTGTGAGAAACGTGCCCGCAAGAAACCCACTTCATCTGGAGCTGGGAATGTTTCCTGGTCATCTTCCCACCACTTGTTCAACAAATTCCAGATGGAGAGAGCAAACAAACTCTCCACCTGCTCAGTTCTCACCTGTGATTACACACTGGCACCAATCAGGGAACCCTCCCTGTCCTTCTCCTCCCCGCTCCTTTCAGGGGACCCAGTGGATTTGCTTTGGGCCACCTCTAAAATCACATTTGGCTGTAACACCATTTGTGGCTTCTTGCAAAAATCAGCTCTCTTCATTGCATGAAATATTTGCATATTTTAAAGCGCTTGAAAAGCAACAAATGTTACAGTTTCCAAATGATTTTGGAACAAGCACATGTAATTAGCCCTGTCTAACAAATCTGCTCCCGACTGCAGTAGTAAACAACTGAATTTAAGCCAAAACCTGTTTCAGAGACATCAAATGTCAAGGTCTGACTCCTGTTCTAACGCCCCAGCCGGAGCCTGGCAGGTAATACCTCCTTGGGGCTTATTTGCTTTGACTAAGCCGCGTTAGAGGATGAGATGCCCGCAATTTTGCAGAGTCCTCATGCAGTAAACACACTGTAGGGTTCCCACAGTCTCCTGTGGCGATTCCACTGCAGCTTGCAATGGAGCAAACATGATATCTGGGTACCAAAACTGCCCCAATCCTTCCCAAAGTGTCACCCCACATCCCAAGCCCACTCTCCTCCTTGAGCTCCCACCTCAGGGCACGAGTAAGCCATGAGTATATTGCTGTGAGTTAACTTATCCTGGCAAATTCTGGAAGTTACTTAAACAAATCTGCTTATGATGACAGCAGTCAGCAACGGATTTGAAGCCAGACCTGTTTGTGAGCCCTCCAGTCAGGCTCCCACTCCCACGTGGCAGCACCTCGAGCGGAAAAGCAGGGTGACAGAAGCTGACCTGCTCCCACGCTGAGCTGGGGTGGTGACAGCAGGGCCCTCCCATGCACCCGGGCATCTGTGCCCCACAGGGCACGGAGACGGAGAGATGCAGCTCCCAAGCCAAGCCCCTGCTGCAGCAAGCAATGGGAATGCAGCTCTGAAACCAAGACAGCCTCCAGGCTGGAGACACCCAAACAGCCAGGATGAGACGTGTTCATCATCCATAAGAAGCCAAAACTGCTCCACAGCTTCCTCGCTCAGGAGCCTGCAAGGAAGGGGATTCTCCTTGGTGTGGCATTCACGACACAGGCACAAAACCAAACCCTGTATCTAATTTAACCAAGGGTTCTTGATGACTCCAAGATGGGCAGAAACATTCTGCTCCAAAACATTCTGGAGAAGGTCAGATCCATCACCAGGTGAGAACAGCTTCCCAAGGCAGTGCCAAACCCAAGCCTTGGGACAGATGGTGATGAGCAGGGAGACAATCAGGACACAACCACTGGCCCCCTCCCCTTTCTGCTCTGAAACGAGGAGAGAAAATTGGATTTTTGCAGAACCCTCTTCAACATGATTTCTGCAAGAGCATCAGACCACAATACTGCACTGTAAAGAGGTTTAATACTGATGATGAAAATCCATCTTTTCTTACTGCCTCTTCCATGGGCTGGGAATAAAGACTGCCTTCATCCCGAAAAGGTCATGTTTGCATTTCTGGTAAACACAACACTTTGTTTTTTCCTCTCCACCCAATATGCTCAAGTGAGTCACATCTGGCTGACTTGTCAAAAGATAGTGAAAGTTTGAGGAAATGGTGTTCCACAGATGTTACTGCCTAAAAATAGCCTTGCCACAATTGATAACAATTTTCCAGCTCAGTGGCCAAATATTCTGCTCCAAGGCACGTATTGCCAATTGAGATTATTGCAGATGGCAAGTTGAGCAACTTGTTTCTTGTCCTGTAAAAACTTTTGTCTCCTACCATCTTCTCTCAGCACAACCACATGAAATCATTCCAGAATTTCTACACTCCTACTGTTCCATCACATTGCTGAGACTTATCTATCATAAATATAAATTCAATGCTGCTTAATCTTCATCTTCCAAAGGAATAATTTTCAAATCAGGTCCCTGTAATGAACAGTTGTTCTCTCACAAATTCATCTGAAGAAAACTGCAGATTTGGCATCTCAGGGTAGCATCTTTCCAAGCTGTGTCTTTAGCAGGGACACAGAGAAATAATCACATTAGAGTGTCAGCCAATAAATACTGGAGGAGTAAAGCACAGACAAAGCAATTTCTGCAAACTCTGCTCGGATTGCTTCTACAGTTATTGATAACGGAACAACTGAATGCAAACGACGTCAGGCTGGCAAAAATAAGAAAAATATCTTCCGGAAAAAATTCTATAAAATGAATACTGATATCCCATTGCCATCTAAGTTAAAACTCTGCAGAGGATAAAGAGACTTCAAAAGCCGGTGCATTTACTGTTGAGAATTCTTTACATTCCATGACTAAATCACCAACGCCACGGAGGTATTTCCATCTCCGATTCTGCTGATGTTCACAAACTGAGCCGTGCTCGTGTGGTTCACGCTGTCAGCAGAACCCCCTGACTGAACACCGTGTCATTCACGAGATAAAGTGTCCGAGAGGCAATTCACCAGGTCTTAAACAGGAAAGAGCGATGACCTCAATCCCCTTAGGAAGAATCTCTCCCTAAAATGCCTTCAAAAAGTGAGAAAAAGGGATTCTGCAGGAATCCATCATCTCTTCCTTAAGTAGCCAGCCTTAGCGTCTCGCCCGCTGCACTCCTGGCCTCCAATTACTCAGCATTTAAATGGATCCCTGTCCCCTGGAAGAACTGGCGCACGGCTGCCGGCGGCTGCACAGCCCAGGGGCTCTGTCTGGGCGCTCCAGGACAGCGGCGCCAGCGGGGCACAAGGGCCCCACTCGTGTCTGTGCTCTCAGCAGCACTGTGGCTCTGGGGCTGGCTCCTAACACAGAGCCAGACCTGCAGTTATTAACACAGCCCCCCAAAAAAGTCAACTTTGCTCCGTCTGATTTTCTTCTCAGGAGAGGAAACACGCTCTGAATGGCACCACAGACACCAAGACAACTGAAACCTAAACAGAAGGGACATTTTACTCACAAGATTCTTTCTGATTACTGCTTAAATTCACAAGCCTAATAAACAGATGGGAAGAAGATATTTGCTATGTCTCTCACAAGGATCAATTTAAACTGATGGAACCAAGCACGTATTTTTCCTCAGCACTGCTGAAAGAAAACATAACAGAATTAAAAAATCCCACAGCAGTTCCTTCCCTCCAGACAAGGTGGCTATTTGATACTCTAAGTCTCCCTACAGCAGGACTGTTGGAAAGAAGAAGGCAGTGTTCTCAGGGGTGCTGATGTGCTGAGGGGCAGAGGGAAACACCCCGTGCCTCCATCTGAGTTCAGCTCATCCAGGTATTCGGATGGCGTGGTAACAAAAGGCAAGGATGGAACAGGGGCAGGACCTGCAGCAAGAACTCAGCAAAGCCGCAGTCCTGACGGGATTCTCCACTTCCCACCCTGCAATCCTGATCAAACACTCTGGTTCCTACCCCCAGCCTCGGACGGACACCCAGCACTGCCAACACATGGCAAAAATTCAGAGGGCTTCTGGGAGGCTTTCTGCAAGTCAACAGAATTTCAGAGGAAAGGAAGCAGCGCTCACAGCTGCTGATGGCCCCAAGAGCACACGGTGATGCCTCGGCATCCCAGCCAGCTCCCCGCAGCAGCCGCCCAGTGCGGGAGGCACGGGGACAACCAGAGCAGAACACGCCAGAAATAAACATCTTGCAGAGAAAGTTTTGTAACATCTCCTATGCCTGTCACATCCAAATGTTCTCTGCAGAGACAGATGGTCCAGGCTTCTATTAGCAATGAATAATGAGATGTGAAGTGGAAGGTGTGAGATGCTGCTTAACCTTGCTTCCCCCCAGCACCCTCAGCCCTGAACCATACAGCATTTCATATTTTTGTGTAGCAAACCTCCAAGAAACACCACAATAATCACAAGTTTGCCATGCACCGGTTATTTCCCTGTCTTTAAAAACAAACCTGTTCCTATTTTAGCCTTCCTCGAGACTGGCAAAGCTGAACCATCTGCTATGAAATCATGCTGGAGCCAGCCACAAATCAAAGGAGCACCCCGTGAGCATCCCACCCTCCTGCCAAGCCACACCAGCCACCTCCTCACCCCTCGTAGGAAGTTACCCTCGCTAACCAAGGGATGCTGGACTGCAGCGCGGGCTGGGGCAGCAGCAGCAGCAGTGAGACGTGGTCACTCAGCTCTCCTGGGCCCCAGCATCGGCGGGACCGTGCAGGGGAGCAGCACCGTGGGCTGGGAACGAACCAGGGCACAACCAGGCGCTGTTCTCCAGCTGGAGCAGCGCCTGGGCCGGGCGCCGCAGGCGCGGAATCTCGGAAAGACACAACCTGCACGGAGAGACTGAGCGAGCTGAGCTGAGTGGAAAGAGAACGCTCTTCAAACACCTGAGAGGCAGCTGTGGAGGAAAGAAAACACATCCCTCTGCACAGGCGCCACAGGCCTGGCAAGCTGCAACAGGTGAAACCGCAGCATGGAATGTTTACGCAGGTACAAAGAAGCTACACACCGAAACAGGCGGCTCGAGGCAGGCAGGGCTGTTTGAAAGGCCCCTGCTGGCGGTGCTGGGAGCAGATCAGGCACGCTCGGCCCCAGCCCAGAGCTCAGTGCACCACTCACCCAGGTTTGCCCTCTCCAGCCCAGCCCCATCGGCGAGGAGCAGCACCGGCACATCTGCTCATCTGCCACTCGTCACGTCGGAGCAACGAAGCTTTTACAAAGAATCATCTAAAACTATTTAAAACATTTTGTTCAAATTAGTGGGCTATTTCACATAAAAGCGCATTCCCTAGAGCTGTGTACATTTGCAAACGTGCTTGCATAACCGGTTTTAGCAATTTGTAGACAAAAGTTTGGCAACATGATACATTCATCTGGGGAATACACATTACGTCTTACTTAGACAAACAGACATAATCGCTATTCCCTGTCTCTTTTCAGCACCTCTGCTACCACTTGAACTGAGTAACACCCAGAAAGGGTTGCTGCCTGCACAGGAGGAAGGTCAGAACAGCCACGTGGGACCTGGTGTTTCATCTTGGAAGCACAGAGAGGCTTCAGCAGTGTTTCTGGGATCACCAGACCGGCGGACAAGGCTGTAGATAATCTAAGTTGCCTTCAAAATCCACTTATAATGATGCTGCCTGCAGCATCCCTGCTGCCCTTTCTCTCTCGATGACAGTAATCCGCAGGGTCTGCTGTGCTTTGTCCTGTCTTTATTAAGAAGTGGTGGTTTACAGGAGCAAGAGGAATCTCTACAGGAAACCGAAGGATTGCCTCGACTGCTTTAGAACAGACATTGGTAAGAAGCCACACAGTGAGTGCCCTTCATCCAAGAAACTTTTTCTATTGGACAAGTACAGCGAGATCGCAGGAAACACGGAATGAAGAGCCCACCTGTGGTTATAACGACAGTATTAACATCACCGTGTTTTGTTTCCTTCCCAAGTGAGATGAGATGCAAGTCTGATGCCAACAAATGACCAACAGGAACTCTACACCGCAATCAGGAGACACTGGGATTAGGGATGACTCCTGCTCAAGCAACCTGCATCCCAAAATCTGACAAAGCTGAGACATGAGAACTAGCAAATCTTTGCCTTCTCTATCCACATACACAAACACAATATATATATATATCTATCTATCTATCTATGTGTCTGCATGTATTTGTATGTGCACACACAGTGATTGGAGCAGTGGAGGGCCTCAGCAAATCCCTTCTTCAGGGCACATAAAACCCTCTCGCAGGAGCAAGTGTTTAAAATCCAATTTGCCACAACAAACAAAGGCATGAAATGCCGTGTTACCCTCACACAGACATTTACATTCCTTATTGTTAATTTGAAAAGGGAAACCACATTTCTTCCAGGCAGATGAAGCTGCGGTCTCGTGATCTGAGGCGCGCTCGCAGCCGAGGTGTTCAGCCACAGGGATACTTCCTAAATGCTGCAGTCAGTATTAATAGGTTTGGAAGTCTCACGGGATCAGAAGCAAAAATTAATCCAGTTTAACAAAGTCCGAGGGCACAGTGCGCTGCTATAAACTCCTGGAAGTTCATCTGAAGGTAATCAATAACTTAACAAGGCACTTCCTACCTGTTATGTATTAGAAACCACAAAAATGCCAAACAAAATGTTTTTTTCCCTGCAGTAGCTTCACTGACACGCTGCTACAAAAATTCCGTTTCTGAGCAGCCTGACATTCAATACTGAGATGTTCAGGTCTGACTTACCCTTTCCAAAGCAACCTCCTTGCCAAGGTACCTCCCTGTGCCTGATCCCCTTCCCACAAAGCTGCTCATGATTCAAGCAGATAATTTCTTCTGCAATCAGGACCCCAGTGGAAATTAACTTAACTTCTCAGGGCCTCCAATGGATGACGCTGCCCTGGAGAACTGGCACCTGAGGAGTTAAGGTTGTCAGATTTACTGATATTTCATAAAAAGGTATTTACGGAAGGATCTGAATGCTCCCAGCCGGGTGCCTGGCGGATGCAGGGACAAATCCCTGTGAGAAGTGAGGGCTAGGAGCAGGCAGGGATTCTGGCCTTTCACAGCTGGGGAAAGAGAAGTGGCAGTCTGGTCAGGACCAGCAGTGGCCAAGCTGGGGACATCAGGAGGACTCACACACACTCGCTGGCCAACGAGAAGCCCCCAGGCCACGGGATCTGAGGCTCCTCCTGACACTAAGCTGCTGTTTTGACAATAGCTTTTTTTTACGAGACATTTGTCATTAACAAACTTTAGACAAGGTTAATGAAAGTTCTGTCACTTTAATGTCTCGCCTGCTTTAAATTACAGATGTCATCTGCCATGACTAAAGAAAGGGCACTGAGCAATAATACCATAAACCATCATCTCCAGGGACACACAGGTAATTGCATAGCTCATTAAAAAACTGTTTTAATTATTAATTGACCGTGTCAGAGTTGTCCTTTGAAGTCAGTTTTAATTTTTTTCCTTGCAAGCATGATGATTCCAAGCTGACCTACACAACTTTCTCTACCACCTCCAGGAACTGGAGGGAAGGCTTGGGACCTGGCTCACAGCACGGTGACCGTGGCTTGACAGCACAAGTGTGGCACACGCTCAAACATTCCCAAATCACATGGGGAATGGTGTGAAACGAAAAGATTTGGGCAGTGAAGTGAAAAAACATCCTAAATGTTTTGGCTGGCCACCAAAGCTGAAAGAAGAGGAAAAATCTGAATGGCTGACAGGCTACAGACACAACAAAAAATGCAGGAAGACTCCTGGTAGTTCCTAGGGCCACAAATCATCCAAGTCACCTTCTCCTGACTAGCCCCAGCTCTGCTCCAAGCTGTGGGGCTGCACTGAGAGGTCCCTCCCACCTCAGTGACTCTGCAACTTGCACAGCAACAAGGACCAAAAATGGATTGGAAAAGTGATATTGGAAATCCACACAGCTGAATCAAAAACTGCACTCAAGAGAGATTATCCTGATGCTGCTGCCTTGGGAAATCCCTGTGACCCAAAGGATCAAGGAAAGGTGTCTGGAAACACAAACAGAGGCAGCTCCGCCAGCACTCTGCTCCTGGCTCGGTCAAAGCTACAAGGAAATTAAACACAAACCATCAGCTCTGTGAAAAAACACCTGCACAAACCCTGCCTAAAATACAGAGAACGAGCAACGCACAGAGCCAAGTTATTCTACAGAGGCAGTGCATCCAGACAAATTCCAGAAGGGGAGAAATCCCAGGCGAACGTGTGTGTGGGTTGGGGTTTTTCGGTTTCTGTGTTGTTTTTTGTTAAACAGCCAAGTGAAAAAGCCCCAGAGAAAGCAGAATGAGCTCGCAAGTCGCAGCAACCTACTGGGGCCTCTTGTCCTACAGCCCGTGAGCCGATACGAGATGTTTGTACTGCAGGGAGGACTCGAGCACAAAACCCTGTACAGGTAACTCCCGGGATGAATCACAGCCACATCAGCCACTCACACATTCCCCACGTCTTAACTTAATCCTGATCTCACCCAGCATGCAATCCTGGGCTGTTACCTGGCTCTTCATACATGTCCAAGTGAGGACAAATCAACTGAACACAGAATAGCAACAAGAATTTGGAAAAAAAAATCACCTATCTTCAATTAAAAGAACCACAACTGAGAACAAAAACATATTAACCCTTCCCTGCACTGTAATTCCCCCTGAGAGGGGCATTAGCAGAGACCCAAGTCTTTTGGGGACAGGAGTTTCACCCCAGCAGGTTTTGGGGTTTATTTTTCACACGAGGAGCACCACAAGCACACACAACCACTGAAACACTGTCCTGACAGCCAAGTGCCACACGAGCCTTTGGTCTCAGATATGGCCAATACCTTCCCTTCTCCAAATCACAGCAACCCCAGGGACTGCAGAAGTAGGCAAAGATCAAAGTACAGGCATCACACGGTTCCTTAATTGCCAAGTGCCAGAGTGGGAGGAAAAGAACAAAGTTTCAGTTCCTGTGGTTATGTCAAGATAAGAAAGCACCTCGCCCGCAAGCACCAGGTAATTGCACACCTCGAGGAATGCAGCAGGAAAAGGGGTTTACAGTGGCAGTGCTGGGAGTCCCACTCGCCTCCTCTGAACCTCAAACTGAGGCAGAATATACAGTTACCTGTTAATATTTGTCTCGGGCACCAATTAATTGTGCAAGGAAGCCCCATCACAGAGCTGCCGTGATGCCTTGGTCTTTTCAAGCACGTCCTTTACATGTCAAGAATACAACTCATTTCTTTCTTTTGATGCTTTCTGGGCATAACCAGCAAACTCACCCTTCCCGTCCTGACTGCAGTAAAGCACCTCGGAAATACATCCTGTGAGCCAATCCTGAGATCACCAAAGGGCTTGGTCGGGTTTCTCCCTCTCCCAATTCCGTGTACCTAAGGCAGGGAATGCCAGCATCACCTCTCAGTCACCACTCACCCACAGGCACCAGCACAGAAGCACTTCCCAACACGAACACAGTCAAATGGAATTCCCAAGCTGGTACAAGCCTCAATTTGGGATGCCATCCATGTACATAAACCACCACACACCTATCAACACCTGTACAGTCACACAGAGGCACCACCTAAAGCAACTCACAGGTATGTCCCCACGAAGTACAAAGGTGATGTGAACGGGAGGGTTTAATGAAAACAACGTTTTTACCGTAGAACTCCATAAATCCGCATCCCACTGCCCTACGAGCTCCCTTCCTACCCAGCTCTTGCTCAAGCTATTTGCCAGTGTAATTGAATCCTTCTCCCAGACTCTTTATATCCTGCTCTGGTTTGGGGACAATGCTGCTGAAATACGTTTACCATCCATCTTTCTTAACGTGTTTAATCTAAATAGAAGACTCAAATCCAAGATTGTGCGGTTGATGGATAGCTCACCTTCCTCCACCAGCACGCCTTAAATGCCTCCTGCTATATTGCTCTCAGAAACCTCACAGAAAAGCTGCTTTTGCAGGGATTCCAGCCTCTCCTGCCCAGTGAGTGATCATATATTCTTATTACAGTAGAGTACCATTAAAAATTGATAAGGTTCAAGGAGCTGCCACATGTAAGACAGAGATATGTGAACACACTTAACGGACCCCCAGTGCCATACGAGACTTTCACCAATTTCAGGCTGCAGAACTGAACCCACCTCTCCCTCGGGCACCCCCTCAGTGCTGGCAGTAGTGTTCAGTAGAGTGAAGGACCTTCCGCAGCTCCCCAGCATCCAGGTGTGCTGGGCTGGCGGAAGAGGGGGAAAAAATAAACCACAGGAAAAAAAGTGTTCTCTATTTACTCCTCAAATGGGGCAGACGCAAACGTCCGTCCCACACTTGCCTCATACCAAAATACTACGTGCCCCACAAAGTCCCAAGCAATTCCTAATGAAACTTTAAGCATGGAATGAGCAGAGGTGGTGACTCTGTTACTCGTATCTATACTCTGCTATAGCTGTGAGGGTGGGGAGGCCCTGGCACAGGCTGCCCAGAGAAGCTGTTGCTGCTCCATCCCTGGAAGTGTCCAGAGCCAGGCTGGACAGGGCTTGGAGCAATCTGGGATAGCGGGTGGCATCTCTGCCTGTGGCACAGGGTTGAAATGAGACGATCTTTAAAGTTCCAACCTGAACTGCTGTGGGTTTTTATGATTTATGTATTTAGATGCACAATTGGGATATTTAAAGGTATTACACTGGAACCACCAGAATCCATTACTGATGCCACACGGTGTGAGAAATGGACTCCTATGTAGCTAATAAAATTTTGTACTAGAAGACTAACCTGGGTATTCTGGATGAAATGCCTGTATTTTCCTGTCTCCAAGGGGCCTGGAGTACTGCATTATGGCAGCACACACGACGAAGGGAATGCAATCCTGCAGTTCTCATTGTGCAGTGTTCTACAGAGCCCTGTGTTCCCAGACTTTAAAAAAGCACATTTTTTTGTGCTGCAGAGAAAACTCCCTGCTCTTCTAGCCACGACAGCATGGTCCTCTGGAGCAAGCAGCTGGCAGCACTCCACATCCCATGGATTTTCTACATAATCACTGCTTAATCCCAGCCACACCCTGTGCCCAAAGCCTGGGGATTACAGCCCTGGGGAACAGCAGGGGTCAGCCAGGGTCACTGGTGCTCCCAGCGCCCCCAGCACCCCTGTCCATCTGCTCAAGAGGCTGGAACACACAAAAGGTGCAAGTCTGGCTGCTGCCACAAACCTCCAACCCTCCATCTCTCAGGGCAGTGCTTCTTCATTCCTGACCCTGAGCCAGGGCTGAAGCCTGCTTGGCTGCCCCCATGGACCCTCACCAAGCATTCCCCATGTGCTACTCCCCATCTGTGAGTTCCCACACTCCCACTTTTGCCGTGCTTTACCAGGAGCAGGCAGCTGTGCCAAGGAAGCATTTCCACGTCACCCTTAACACACCTGGCAGCAGACGGGTGTTGGATGGTGGCCCAACGCAGCCAGGACACCTGCCAGCATCCCAGGGACTGCCACCAAACGACCTTTGCTGGTGCCCCAGACTTGCTGGGTTCTTCGGGGAGAAGCTGGTTATGTTGAATGTAAGCAGAACAGGTGTTTCCTAAGAAACTGCTGTGCCTCTTCCCTTGCACACGAGCCAACAAGGACCATCAGGAGAGCAGTGATTACAGAAAGCCCCACAGTGATGGGATTCCTGAATCCTGGCAGAGTAAGGCTGAAGCAGGTCCTTCCCAGGGGAAGGAGAAATAAAGCAGAAGAAGTGCAAGAATGAACTGAAACCATCTGTATTTCTGGGAATGAAGTTGACACACCACTCTCATCCCTAAAAGCTCACCCTCGCTTTCACACCAGAGGCAAGAAAAATCTATGAGGTCAGTGTCTCACATCAATTTTGCCACTTCTCCTCAGTCAATGAAATAGTTAATTATAGTTTTTCTCCTGGTTTAATTCAGAGAGAAGAGTGGACCACTACATTTACTAATTTAGTTGAAATGTGTCCACACGAGAACACGCTAATTTCTCATTCAGTTTTCAAATTGAATCACCATAAAAGCTGCCAACAATAGAGATGCAGAAATGCAACCCCCCCACGCTGACAGCAGAGCAAAGTTCCTCCTTCCTCCTTTATGAATGACTTTTGTCTCAAGGCCTGTGAAAGAAATCAATGTATATCCCTGCCTGCAAACTGTGAACCCACCTGCGCCGGGCAGGAATAATTGAGCACAATTAGACACACAATTCAGAGAATTCATCAAAAAGGACAAAACCAAAGGCATTTCCCACTTAATTCCTGTTCCTTTCCAGGAGCACGCTGCCTGTACCACAGCTGGGTGTTTCACTGACCCTCTGCTGCATCCGTGTTCTCCACCAGAACGGGATGGCAAAGGACCAGCAGTGTGTCTGGAGCCGTGGCTCCAGCGGAACACCGGGATTCCAGCTGAACACCGAGCTCCCTCAACACCCTTCACTGAGCCATGTCACCCTCCAGCTCCTGCCACATGCTCCCATGGAACACACAACAATGATTTTAGATTCTGCTGCAAACCTCAGTGCTTCCCCACCCCTTCTTTTCTAGAAAGATTTTTGCCTATAACTCATTGGTCCTAGAAGTCAAATTAGTTTTGCCCTTCCTCGCAGCTCCAGAGCTCCCTGGCTTTCCTGGAGCCCAGGGATCAGCATGCTGGCAGAGAGGATAATACGAGGATTGTTTGCCAAGAGGTGTTCAACCCATGGCTGTGACACAGTTTTGGTGGCTGTGCTCAGCCTGTTCCATTCCATACCATTCCATACTTCCCGTGCCTCGGGTTCAGCACTGTTTGTCACAACACCTCACACACACCCACACCCTGCAGATCTGACCCGAGTGCTGACAGTGTTTTCTATTCAGGGGTGGTAGCTGTGAATTGACTAACTTTGCATTGCATCCTTCAGAGGTAGTTACCGTGTCTTTTTAAAGCACTGTCACACATTTGGACACAAGCAGGGAAAGAGTCAAGTTAAAGGTAAGAATCGCTGCTTCCCAGGTCACACTTCCCTGGTTTTACCCCTCCATCTTCAACTGGAAAGGCTCAAGACTAAAAACGGGCAGAACACTAAATGCAACAACCCTCGAAGTCTTCTGTAACTGCCCCGTGTCCTCAGGATCTCCCAGGAGGTGCAAATCCGAGGTAGCCTTACAGCTTCACATCCTCATCTTCCTGAACAACACCCCTGGCTCAAACACGTACAGGGTAAGAGAGAACTGAGTCAAGAAGTAAAGACAAAGGGCACTCGTGATGCCAGCGCTCCTCTTCCCATAAATCTCCGTCCTTTTATATTAAAGGAACCCATTGACAGCAAATGCATTTTTCAATATTTCAGCCAAATATAGAATCGCAGTGAACTCGGTCATAAATTCCCCAGGAGGCAGAGGGCTGGCTGGGGAGGAGAGGGAAGCTGCTGTTACACAACAGCACCAGGATGCCCTACTTTCACAGCACCCTGTGCTGCCAACTTGCTCCCTCCCCTCGCCTGCGCCGCACCTGCCGCGGCCTCTCCAAAAAACTTCTCCAGCGGCAGGAACCGACATCCCCAGTGCTTGCAGGAAGCGTGGCAGCACGACCCTCGCACAGAGCTGCCCCCAAGACGCTGCGGGCTGCAGCCAAACCCAAACTCCAGCACCGCACGCTGCGAACGACCCCCGGAGGAGCAGAACAGCCCGAGCAGAGCTGCTGCTGCTCCCTTTTGAAGTGGCACTTCTCATGGCAAGGCAGAGCCGACGTGCTCCGAGAACAATAGGGTTCCTTACAGCCTCTTTTTAAGTCTGTCTCCAGAGGGAAAACTCGTGTTTGTTAAACCCCAACACATGTGAGAAGCCACGACAAAGCAAATAAAGCCGTGGAGGTTTAAGTTGCAGGCAGGACTTTACGGTTTATGGGTCGCAAAGATCTGTACTTACTCATCTCCTCTCGTATTACCAACTGCAAGAGCAAAATGATCCTTAAGCTCTTAAGAAGCCAGAGGACAGAGAAATTGCTTAAAAGAGAAAGGCAGTGCTGAAGCACACACTCCACAAAGCAGTCCAGCCCCTCCTTTTATTCCCTGCAGGAAACCTAAGGGATAAACAGCAAGGAGATGCTGCTCCTCTGAGCACTGTCCCAGCACACCACAAGAAATCCCCTCCAGAGGGTTCTTACAGGCAGGCAAGTCTACCCTGCCTTTGCTGAGCTGACCAGCTCCAGACTGGGCTCTTGTCCCCAGTTTCCCACCTGCCCTGTGAGCCTGGTGAGGGGTGAGGTCACGAGCTCAGGCAGCTGTGCCCCAGCGTGTGCCAGAGGAGTGCAGGGACAGGCACAGCCCACACACGTCCCTCCGAGTATTGCTACAGCCACCAGCTCTCACTGAAGCTCGAGCTGCACAAAGATCTTATTAGTGCTCTAAGATCGTATTAAAAATACATGAAACATGCAGAGAATGGCACTTCTGGATGCAGCTTCGCTGCCTGGAGCACCTGGACACAGAGATAACATTGGAGCAGCACTGGCTCTCTGCATGAGCCTCTCTGTTTTTGTCATCCTGATGTTCAGGAGGTGGCCAAGCTTGAGGCAGTGTCACACCAGCACCTGCTCCGAGCTCCACTCCTGCAGGGCCTGGCAACAAGGATGCAGCTCCCACCTTACAGCAAGTGGCCTCTTACCTGCTTTGAGGCACGGCAAGGAGAACCAGCCCTTCCAGGGGCAATCCCCTGCTTTGGGAAGTGTATTGCATCAGTCTGGGGCCAGCACAAATGAGCAAAAAGCACTGTAAGTTACAACACCCACTGGTTGATACCCCAGGTGTGCAGAAATTTCTGTTCCATGTCACTGCCCCGACACATTACCCAGCCAGTATCTCCATGACAGATAATCAAACCTCTTGTCTACCTTTCCTTTATTAATCCTTGCTTAATCCTCTTTCAAATTTTAGCTGCAGCTTTCATTAAGGAAAGTCTGATTTCTGAAAGGCATCAAAAAGCATCACCTTGACACCTGTCACTCCAGACCCTCACGAGCACACCTTCCACACAGCAGCAGTGCTGCAGCAAACCCCAGGGCTCTGCTGTTCCCTTGCCCCCATCCGACACAGGGCAGAGATCCCAAAAACACAAATACCTGACACTGTAAAGAGGTCGAGTGGACACCCAGCTCCCAGCCCTGGTATTTGACCCATGGGCTGAAGGGAACACTCTGCTCCTCCTTTGCTGTGCTGCTGCACCACAGATACCTGACGGTGCTGGGAGGCGATGGGGAAAACAACAAAGTTAGAGCTCTAAATGGCTCTGGAGCAGAGCTCCTGCACACCAGGATCAGGGTGGGACAGGTGCCTGCACTGGTGATCAGGTGAACGTGCCCCAGCCCTGGCTCCTTCTCTCTGCTTTATTTTGTTCCATCTCCCGAGGCCCGGGGCTGTTTTTCCCCTGCTGCTGATCATTCCTAATGTCGTCTTCCAGCCCACTTTCTCCTCCTTTGCCATCCCGTTGTGAGGTCACGATACATTTGTGACAAAGTTTCCATGGCAACAGACTGATGACATAAACATAAGCTGAGGATTTCTCTGCAAAGCGGGAGGAGCAGGAGATGGGCTGCGAGGGAGCGGGCTGCTCCTCACACAGCTCTCTCCAGTAATAGCTGTGGGAATAGAGAACATTACTGGCAAAGTAAATTGCTTTTTTGTGAAAGTGTTCTTTTTTTTTGAAGTTTGCCCCCATGCGAAAGTCTCTAAGTCAGAACCTGCCCATTATTTTAATGTGCTGCTCGGTATTTAATAATCTTCTGCCTCAGACACCAGTCTGTTGCCATGGGAATGACAGCCGCACAAATACGGGATTAGGGCTATCAGGCAGGAGAAGAGAAATTATGAATAAGCAGTTATGTTCAATAATTAGCAACTCCAAGAAAAACCCCCAAATCATGAGTTTAGATGGATGTGTTTCTCTCAGTGTATGAATACAACCACGCGGGTGTTGCTGCTCCAAACTGGGATTCCCACATCACACACGGCTTTTGGGCTTCAGTGGGCCCTACTTGGAACAGAATTTATCTTGCTCCTGCTCCTGTTTTTCCCTTCTCCCCCTCCAGAGACCTCTCCACAAGCCCAGACTCCCCCGAGACAAGCAGGTGCCCAGCACCTGCCGAAGCCCACCATCCCCATTTCTCTGGAATAATGCAGCTGGAAAATGCAGCCTGGCTGTCAGCACTGGCTTCTGAGCTCAGGAGGGCATTCCTGGAGCAAGGAACATCTCCTGCATGTCCAGACCAGTCCTCCCAGGCCATGAGCTGCAGATCACTGCAGCAAATTACAGTTTTTAATGCTTTCTTTAAAAAAAAAATGGGAAAAGCTTTCTACTTTAATTGGAATTAGTTACAGCACTGCCAAATAACCAACCTCAAATGGCACCTGCAGCAAAATCCTGTTATTTAACCAGATTCACAGGCAAAAAGGAGCATCTGTGTCCATTATGAGAATCCCCTGTTTTCCTGCAATGTGCCCTCAGGAAAGGGAGGATCTTCACCTCTGCACTCAGCTGGCTGGTGGCGGTGGCGTGTCCAGTAAAATGCCACACACCCAAACAAGGAGCTAAAGCCAGGGAGAAGTGTCCCACAGGACACTCGTCAAGGTTAAATGCTTTCCTTTAACCAGAGGAGTGGGTACTTGAAAGTGGAGTTCCAAACAAACTCACTGCCACAGATCCTGCACAGCCAGGAGCAGGAAGCTTTGGGGATGCTGCTTCCTCCTGTTGATTCCTGGTGGGAATCTCTCCCCACAAGAGGCAGGGACTGTGGGTCCTCACAGCCCCGAAAACCAAAGGGGGCCAGTTCCTCTCCTCTGGCTTCCCTGGGGAGGACCAGGTTTGTGTCTGTGTCACAAAAGTCATGCTCTTGGAGCCAGGAAACAATCTCCTGCTCACCAGCCTGTGTTTCTTATTCACCTGAGACACCTCCCTTTTTGCGTATCCATTGCCATTAAAATTCCTCTTCCAGCATGTAATTCCCTCTACTAGTTTTTCTTGCTTATTAGAGAAGACAAAAAGTATTCAGAGAATCTGATCAGAGAGATCTCATTTTCTCCAGGCACTCCTCTGAATTTAATTCTAGATTAAGCATTATTTAAAAAAAAACAACAAACCACCCCTGCTGCCTCCTACCTCCTCACGCTCCCTTTCAACACGAGGCTGGAGAACACTCCCAAGCCCAGGAATCAAGATGTATTTAAAAATTACTCCTTGAAGGGTTACACTGCTAAATATACTATGGGAAATCAGAAACAGAAATCACGAGACAGGAAAGGCTGTTTGGGTTTTCCCTACAGTGTTGTGAGAGGAAAAGCTCTGAGTCTTCCTTTCCTCACCCAAACAGAAGAATCACAGAAAATCTCCAAAAGCTGTCGAAGCATTTTTTCACAGCTTTTTCACATGGCAGCATCCATCATTTCTAGACTTACTAATGAAGCATCATCTCCTGGCTGACAATTCCCTGATCCGCTGTCCGAGCCCGGTACCTGTCCCGTGCCGAACATCAGCATTCAAATCCCACCTCTGAACGCGTTCACTTACCTAAAAAAAGCCATGAAAACATGAAATTAGCTAAAACGTAGCAACTCAGATATAAAACCCTGGACAAAGACAAGATTCAATGCAGGGAGGTACTGACAGCTGCTCCTCCAGTTCCACAAATTCAGAAAAAAACACCCAACCAGATAAAGCCTTGGCCAAATAAAGCCCCTGAAGAGGAGGAGAGGTTAATAAATACTGAAGCAACCTTTGAGGCCTTTTTATTTATACCTACATACATATGAGCACAGGGATTTGACGAATAATACTTCTCAAATCACTCCTACGATGTTAACACTCCGGAGTATTAACTTCCCCGTGCCTGAAGGAAATGGGTCAATTTTAATTCTTCAAACAATTCTTGGCGGCACAATAACTCATTCTCCAGGCTGCAGAGAGGGAGCTGTGCTCTGGCGTGCTGGGTCCCAGCACGATGCAAGGAAGGGGGGCTGCACCCCCAAAAGAGGGGCCACCAGAGGAGCCTCGCTGCCTTATCAGAAAAAAACAACACAAAAATCCACTCAAAGCCAAAAATAAAGGAATTGTGAGAACTCTTGATTGCAAAAATAAAGCAAAGACATTTGAATACCCTCACCAAGGCATCCTTCCACTGCTCACAGTCACCTCCAAAAGCACAGTGCTGTGAGCGGTGACACTGAAACCTTGTCCCACCACGGGGACGCCACCAACAGTAACAGACCCTTCCAGACGCTCCCAGGGCGGCACTCGGGTGTCCCCAGCATCGGAAAGGGCTCAGTGCCACCTCCGTTAGAGAGCCGCATTTGACTGCTCGCCAAGAGGACAAATCTGGCAGGTACCTCGAGGTCAGCGTTTCTCCTTCTGAGCTTTTGTTTTGGGGTTGTTTTTTTGTATTTCCTCTGCAGCACCAGCTGCAAATGCAGCGAGGTGTCACACAGAGGGAAACCACCCGCTGCTCCAACGTCACCAGCCACGAGCACGGAGAGATTAACAGGAATTACAGCAGATACAGGCAGCTGCCTGGGAAAGAAGTTTCCTTAAATATAGTACTTCGAAGGTTCCACGTGCTTAGGTGGGCAAAAGGAGGAATGCAAGTGGAACAACTGAAAATTATCCAGTTTTTTACACTGGGCAGCACCAGGATGCTGCAAGTGCATTCCCGTGGTCTCACGCTCCCTTCCTTCATATATTTTGGATACTGGATATGTTAGAGCAGCCCCAGGGGCAGGACCCCAGCCCAGACCCCAAACTGTGCCAGCGCAGCACCCAGGCTGCTGCCGCCCATCCCTCACATCACAATTACACACAGTAATTACGTATTTAATCGTTGCGCATTAATATCACCTCAGCCTACAATTACAGCTTATTCATGTAAACCTAATCAAGGAAAACCAGAGTATTTGCATAAAAGTTGTAATGAAAAGTATAATGATTTCACTAACAAGACGTGGATAAGAACGCGTATCTGTGACAAACACTTTGTGTCAAGGAGAATAGAAAACGATTTTCTTTCCTGAAGATTATTTCAGGCCCATTTAACACAATCTGTACCACCCCAGTGATGTGCAGTATCTTACACACATCAAGTCATATCTCGATAATGTTCCTGACTTCAAATAAAATTTCATTACTATATTTAGTTCTAGGATAGTAGGAAACGGTTGCATTGTTAAACTTAATAAAATTTGGAATTTGTGAAGTATTAGGCAATCCTTGGTGCCAGTTTTCCTCCTCGTGGTTGGAGCACAGCAGCGGCTCCATCCCAGCCCCCCTGTGCTGCCGTTTACATCCCAGCTTCATTCTCACCCATAAAACAAGCAATTAAGAATAAGTACAACTGCTCTGGAGTTCCTGAGGCCAGAGATAAAAATAAATTGGCTTTTATAAATTCACTTTTTGCAATGGTAAAACAAAAAACAGCCCTAATTATCAATAATTTGTTACCTCTAATTTCAGCAGCCAGGCTGACGGGCACGCGCATCTGGATCCTCCCAAGCCCTGAGCCAAGTACAGGCATAGGAAGGTGTCTCCTGGGTAATCAAACTGCAGCACAGGGGACAAGCTTTCAGTGTTTTGACTGTCCTTTGCTCAGAGATGTGGCAACACTCACTCCATCCTCGGATTCACCTTGCTCTAACAGCTCACTGTGAAGTTTAAGGCCCTGGACTTAACACCCTTAATTTCAATTTTCTATGGAAATGTTATGGAGATCAGTTAGACCTGTTCAGCATCAAGAAAGCATCTTCAATTTCCCACTTCTTAAATGTTATTTCCTCTCCAATTACAACTTCTCGCATCTTGTCTCATCTCATCTGGTCATTATCAAGGTGGCTCCTTAGAAAACCACATTATCAAGGTAAGCAGAGAATTTCCAGAGCACAGATAAGAGACAAGGGAATGAGTTTGCTTTTTTGTACGTAATTTTGAAATCTACATTGTAAAGGCAGCAGCTGTACACAACATCTGGAAGCCTCCACTGCCTCGGAGTGCTTCTAGAACAAGGAGGAAACGTGCCAGTTCCTCCAGTGCAATCTCTGCGAGTTCAACGGGCTTTATTTGTCTCCTTGACAACGCGCAGCATGACTCAGTCATCGGCTCCTCAGTAATTAAGAATTTCATTTCCAGCAAGAGGTCAAGACAAGGGAGGCACCATCGCTGCCACCAGACGGGTGAGCCTGCAGCTGCCCCGATCCCGGTCCGGCGGCGCTTCCCGGCCGGAGCAGCTCCCCAGCCCCGCTGTGCTCGGCGACAGCAAGGAGGGAAGGCAGCGCCGAGTCCCAGACAGTCTGTGGGAGTGCAGCTCGCAGCAGTTCCACGTTATCTATTGCTCCACCTGCCACTCTGTTTAAACACTGTGGCTCAGTCGTCGCCTGAGCGCCGCCTGGAACAATTAGCACGAGCGCTCCGCGGAACGGCGCGGCCGGGGAGCGCGCTCCGGTACTGGAAAGCTGTAAGCGATAGCACAGGGAGAAAACAGCCTTCCCAAGCCTGCATCTGTGGTCAGCCCTCTGCCCATTTTCTCATTAATCCCCCGGGAACAAAGCCGTAGGAAGCAGCACAAAGCGTTCCTGCTTTTGCCTATCAAAGGATTAAACCAGGAACTGTAGTGACAGGACAAGGACTAACGGGTTCAAACTGAAAGAGGGGAAATTTAGGTTAGATATATGGCAGGAAGTCTTTACTTTGAGGTGGAGAGGCGCTGGCACAGGTTGCCCAGAGCAGCTGTGGCTGCCCTATGCCTGAAATTGTCCAAGGCCAAGTTGGACACGACTTGGAACAACCTGGGATAGTGGGAGGTGTCCCTGCCCACGGCACAGGGTGGAACCGGATGATCTTTAAGGTCCCTTCCACCCCAAACCATTCTGTGATTCTGTGGTTTTATAGGAAACTGGCTGTTGTCAAAAACCAACACAGCACAGTGTGATGCCAACAGCAAGAAGAGCCCAAAGCCAGCAATGGATGCTATCGGAGCACAGAGGTGACCTGAAGGAATGCTGGTTATGGCAAGGCCAGCATCACCTGCCCCTTGTGTCACACCAACACGCAGTTCCCATGTCCTGGTCCAGGACAGATCCCTGCCTTCATCCAAGGCACAACTGGCCGTGGTGACCCAGAGCTCCCGCCACATCCTGCTCCAGCAGCCACCACACCTCGCCCTGCTGCGGATTAAGCACTTTGCACCATCTGTGCTCCCCTCCTGTGTTTGTATTTTGCCCGTTACCTATTATGAAACCGTGCGTATAATCTCACCATCAGTTCATCAAGGGAGAATTTAAACATGACACACCAGTAATTGAACTGCAGGAGGACCTGGCTAATTCGCGGCAGTGATTAAGAGCCACTGCAGACTAGCGAATTTTACAAGCGAGTGAACATGCAATAAAAATCTCGCTCATTTGTTTTGACAAGTGTCACTTCATATTAAAGGTACACTCCACCATGAACTCCAGTCTGGGAGCACAACTCTATTCCCAACATGGCCCCTCATTAAGTCCTAGACTCAGCAAAATGTTTTGCCATGTGCTCGACTGTAACTGGGAGAGCTGGGAAAGCTGCAGGGATGGGGGGATGAGACCCCTGACACGGAGCAGAGCCTGCCAAGTACCACGTGCAAACAGGACACCTTTTTTTCCATTTTCCATTTCATTTTTCTGCTCTTTTGTTCCTTTGCTGTATTAGGGTCAAAACTAGTGAGAAATCCTTGGCGTATGTTACCATTTCCCAGAAAATGAGCCCAAGACTGAAACACAACTTTCACGGTCCCATCCTTCCGGATTTACGAAACATGCCAGGAGCACTCTGTCGTGTTTCTTAGCTCTGAGTTACTCACATCGAAGTGGTTAATGCTGCTGAGGGACACTGCCTGCTTGTCAGCACACTGATGTTCCATCCCTGCCTCAAGACACCACCAGAGTCACAGTCAGAGGAATGTGGTTACCAAAATCACCTTCAGTGCTCAGGAAACACAAACTCTGCAACCCACAGGAGGTTCACAAGGTCACCCCAGGGGGCACCTGCTTGGGCTGCGGGAGCCACAGCTCTCTGCCGTCATGGTCGGTGATTTGGGTTTTTTATTTATTTACACACCTGCCTAAAAGACTTCAGAGCTCTTCCCCCGCCAGTGGAAGTTCCTGTTATTGGGATTCTGGGGACCATTTCCGAGTGCTCGTGTGGGAAGTGACAATGGAACCAGTTCAAGCGTTTGTGACTCAGCTGCAGTCTGGGACGGTGCCGCGTGTCAGGATGCTCCTACTCAGTCAAAACAGGGAACCAGGAGCCAAGGAACTCGCCCGTCACGACGACAGCAGATTGGGGCACAGACAGAGCACTGGAGTTGACGTGGAAACATCTTCAACAAGGCCCACACCCCTGCATTCTTCATCTTTTTTATTCTAGGAAACTTTCCAGTTTCAAGAAACCAGGCTGCCCCAAATTGTACCTGCCAGAGCACACCCCCGAGGGTACTTCCACACGGGGCTGTTCACAGGCTCACGAAGCAGCAGTTGAGCCCTCACACAGAAAATCTCTTCTCAAACAGCAAGAGGAGCTTCAAAAAGCCAACTCAGTTTCCACTGAAAAGAAACTCATTCTATGCTCCTGCCTGAACAAATTGTACAGCTTTCCATCAGGCACTTTCATACCCGTGTACTCAACAACTTCAGAGATCATTTAAAAAGAAATATGTTACAGGAGCCCTGCCAACCACAAAAAGGTCTTGTGACTCAAAAAGATCAAATCTGAGAGGAAAAAAATACTTAAACATTTTAACACAAACCATTTGAAGTCAAAAGTTCAAAAATTAGTATTTTTACATGCCTGCTCACAGGCAGATGCCCTGAGGTTATTTTCTCAGCCTCTCTATCTCCAGCTATCTGCTTGTAACACTCCGCCTCTCGTGCCGTCTGCATCCAGGCAATTAACTTCAAAATTCTGCTACAGGCACGAGGTGCTTTGAAAATAAACAAGAACATCTTTCAGAAGCAGCCATGACTGAGCTAGGTGGGAAGAAGATGAGTTCCCAAACACGCTCTGAGGTGAGCATCCTCACTGTACAACCAACAGCCGGCTCCTGGACGAGGCCGCTGTTCTGGAGATGTAAAAAGCCACTGATCAGCTCCCACAATATATTCCTGCAGGACCACTCATCCACCATAAAGCTCCCGGCGCAAGGTTTAATGCAGCTATAATTTTTATTAGCCAGGTTCACCAGTCGCTGTACAGCCCCGTTTGAAATGGGATTAAAATCTAATGGTTACAAAAAGCAGAGCTGCTGGTGGGGTTCCAATGTCTGTATTCCAAGGCACCGGCTTTGCAAAGCCAAGTTTCCAGGAATTCCCTGTACCACAGCTTCGGCTTGCTGCCTTCCACCCACTGGAACTTGTTCTATTTCACTCCAGCAGCCAACAAACCCCAGATATTTTCTGACGCCTTAAGCTCTGGGACACCACAAGTCCCTTTGGCTTTCTCCTGCCAAGGACATCCAAGACCTGGAGAATCCCTGGCCATGAGGAAAGGCCTGAGGAGCACAAGGCCATGGAGCACTCAGCCCAATGGGGAAAGTGAGCAGCAAAAAGCTGCTACAGGAGGGGTGAGGGGTGAGGCTGAAAATCCTGCGTGTTCCTCACCAGACAAGGCTGCCCAACAAGTTTAAATTCCTTGGTCATGCTTCAGAGCTAAAGCTGATACCCTTTCCTATCCCAAATCCCACACTGCCCTATTTTGCATCTTATGCTTATACGGCACACGGCAACACTAAGTCTTGCAAAATATCCCAAATTGCTTTCAGAGGGGTGAAATGAAAATAGAGGCAGTCACCAGCAGGCTTAAGCCTGAGATCTGCCAGAGAAAAATAATAATAATAAAAAAGGATTAACCTTCTTTACTAGTAATTTAAGAATATCAGTAATTGAAAAAACAAAATCTCACTTTCAGCCTTTAAACCAGGAAGAATAAAAATGTGCTGCTTTTACAGCATTTCTGTCCCTCAGTCCACCAAAACCAGCGTTTTAGGCAGAGTCTGCAGCGAGGATCAACAGCTGATTCTTAATGAACCTTTCAGAGACCTTTAGCTTCCTTTAGCAGGAGTTCACGGGAAGCGTGGACGGCATCCATCCCTCCGGCGCGGTGGGTCCTGCCAGGCAGGGCAGCCAGCGGGGCCGGCGCTGGCCCTTCCGCAGCAGCCACAGCCCGGGCTGGAAAGTTTTGTCTCGCTCCAGGCTCCCCATGAATTGCAAATCTTCAGGTTGCCACAGAAACTCTCTGGGTGCCACACAGCCATCAGGAAGCATCACGGTCATCTTTTCCATCTTGTTTGCTTTGCATCAGAGCACTTTAAACTCCCTGTGGCATTGGTGCTCCGCAGAACGATTCCCTCCACGCAGTTATTCCTGTGCAGTGTCCAAGCCGCAGTGATTAATCATTCCTGCTTCCTCGGCTGACATATCGAGGTGGGGAAACGACATCCTAAATGAGCAGAGCTGATTACCTGGGAAAGCAATTCTTCAAGATAGCACAGCTAACTAATAGCTCCATCTGCTACAAAAACACATTCCTGAGCCCCAGAGTGGTGGCAGGGTACAGCCAACAATTTTGTTGCAGCTGCCAGGTTTGAAATTGTTTGTCACAAGTTGCCACAAAAACGTGGGCAGCACTTTGCCCTTCCCCTCCCTGTCGTCTCGAAGAGCAGGGAATCTCAATCAGGTGGTCCATGGAGACTTGTGACAGGGACACTGAAGGTGAGATCCGGACTGAGAAAACAACCTGATATTATCTATTAAAAACTTTGCCAGAACCATTCTGATTCCAAGCAGGCTCAGTGAACGCCCATCCCCACGGATGCACTGAGGGGCTTCAGCCACAGGGTGAAGGGTGGGACTTTATCGAGGTTTTCAAGTCCTTAACATTTACAAGTCCATCCAAACTTAACAGGAAAACAACCCAAAACCCAGGCCATGCCTGTGGCCGTGGCAGCCCATCCACGGCCAGCAAACAGCAGATCTCTTTCCCACTGAACCTCCCTGAGCTGCCGATCGCCCCAGGAATGCTCCACATGTCAATTTTATTTGTCTTTCTTAAGGACCTGGACACTTCACTTTGCAACATTGAAGCAAACGCGGCAATTTCAGACAGATGGCCACTTTCACAGTCACTCCCATACAAACAAGGAGCTGCTCAGGTTTGCTTAAACACTTCTGAAGATTTTTCCCTAGGATCATAATATTGGGGCTCTTCCTCTTCCTATTCTCCTCAGCCCCTTCTGAAATCACAGCTTTGAGTATTTCAAATAACTTCTGAAGCTGAAGCTTTAAGAACCAGAGTTATTGGGAAACGCCAGTTGCCTGTAATCTACATTCATCCATCTTCCTTCCTTACTCAAATCTCCTGGGAAAGCTCTGCCACAAATTAAGCCACAGTTGGAGGTTTGCTGATCACGGCAGGCACAGACCAGAGCTCCCCAGGAGATGCAGCTGCCCCCGTTGGGACAGTGGGGGGGTTTGGTTGGGTTTTGATGGCTTCTGATATTTTAACACAACAAACTGCCTCGTTCTTCTCGGCTCCACCAGCACATCCTCAGCTCCTCACCGCATCCATTTCCCTGATGGCCCTGCCATGCTCCCATCATGTGTCAGCAAAAGCCAGGAGCTCTAAATTAGGACCGTTTGAGTGATTTGCTGGCTGTGGTTTATTTATCACATTTGTGAAATAAGTAAATTACCATGGTATCCAGTGGAATGATAGAAGTTCAATCACTTAAGAAATTAGCCCATCAAACAGAGAACCACATGACCCTGATCTCGGATTTGCAACCTGATTTAATAACCTGGTTGTGCTGGTTGCTCACATTCAAATCAGAACTGAAGGGTTATACGCTTCTGTAATTAATACAAGAAAATGGTGCTGGCAAAAGCATTTTCCTAAGAATTACTTAGCTTTTACCTAAACATATCTGTTGTGTTTCCCTCTGCCTTGGAAGGAGGGTGAAAAATGCCTCAGGAGCAGAGATTTCATAATTTCATTCAAAAGTCACCACTCATGTGTTGTGCTGTTGACAGCTAATTAAGTTCTCCCAAGGTAAAATAAATGTAATGTTTTAAAGCTGCTTCCTTACTTTAAAAAAAAATCTTGAGTGATATTTCACTCACTTATTATTAATCAAGGAAATACAATGAAATAGGGAATTTGAATTCGCATCAGCCAGAATCCCAGCACCTTCTCCATCCTGTAAGTAGGTCACTAATCAGGTCTGGGTTTAATTTTGCTCCATTCTGTTTCTTGGCACTGACAACGATCACCCTGGACACAAGTCCTGACTCGGCAGCTTTGGCGATTAGACAATAAACTCCATCTTGCTTTGTAAGGGCAAAAGATGTGGGAAGCTGAGCAAACGAGATGAAAACGCTGAGATACGGCACCCACGCTTCCAGTGTCTCTTTAGCCCTTTTTGAGAAAAAGCCCTGGATTTGTGCTGTTCCAAAGGATAATGACAAACCCTTCCTGAAAAGGTAGCGCACACACAGGGTGTTCCAAACGCAGTGGCTACAGTGACAAAGTCCCTTGGAGCTGCCTCCAACAGATTGCAACGCTCCCTGGAAAGCCACAGCACACCAGAACCTGCTCCCACAAGTTCCCTGCAATAAACACGTCCATTTGGAGAGACTCCTTTATTCCTCCGGCCAACACTATTCCACACTTTACACACCAAGAGCAGCCCTGGTGTCACTGGCCAGGTCCGAGCAGATTGAACTAAACTAATGTTTCAAGCAAACAAATTATTTCAGCCAAAAATCACTGGACACCTGAAAGCAGTTTCAGAGCATCGTGTATCAGCTGTATCTGCTGGGTTGTTTTTAAAAGCAGCGAGGAGAAAACCTACGGAGCCACATCCCGCTGTGAGAGCGCCGGGGCGTTCTCCCGACGGCGCGTCCGCAGCCAAGAGCCCTGTCCTCATCTCCCGAGAGCCCACGGAGATGCTACTCCAGCAGTAACGGCGCATCCCTCCCGACACACACGGGACGTGCTGGGAGCGGCGCCAGGAGCCCCAGCGGGCTCTGTTCAGGTGAGCAGCACTTCCCGATCCAGCTCCAGCGGGAGCTCAGATCGATCTGCCTCTGCGGCCATCGCCCGGACGACTACATCACTCCAAGGGCACGCCCTGCTGAGTTATGGGATCATTTCTGCTCCCCTCTCACTGGGAACAGCACGACAGAAACCAGCGGAACCCAAGGTAACCCACGGCCGGGGGTTGGAAATGGAGCATGTGCCAGGGACAGAGCCCTGGGGCTGCTGCCCTGCAGAAAAACAAACCATGTGGCACCTCACGGTCATGAGGGTTTGCGTGACAGGAGCCACCAACGCAGCCCCCCCACGCTCTCTTCCCGAGCAACCTCGTCTTTCAAACTTGCTGGGCCCAAGGGTAAATCCAAGCAAGGAAAAGATACAGCCCAGCTTTGCCAGGGTGCTGCACTGCAAAACCTTCTGCAAACAAAAATAAACCTGTTTACTTTGCCAAACCAAAGGAACTTCATGTCCTCTTTGTGGCGAGTTATTCCAAGATGGTTTTCACAGGAGCCTGCCAAGGAGAATGTGAGGTTTGTGGGCTGCGCAGCAGGGGGGGTTTGGGTGCCTGGTGGAAGCGATTGGGCTGGAGGTTGTTTTTGAAGTTCTCTGATTTGCTCAGATTTCCCCTGAAGTGACCTACAAAAGCAAAGGGGAAGGGAAGAACTTGTGCTTATTTTCTCTAGTTTACTGCTGTCAAAGACACCTTAAAAGCTGTCGGGAGATATTTTTCCTCTCATTTTCTTCCTCCGTGTTGTAAATTCAGGTCAGGCCTGCATTTGAAGATTATCAAAAGGCAAACTGGAGAAACTGTCTTCTCTGAAAAGGCAACAGGGGCTGCATTTGATGTCCTGGGGGCTGCTCAGCAGCATCGCCACCGGGAGAGTCCATTGTCCCAGCTCAGCTGAAACAACAGGATCCAGGGATCTGATCCGCCTCCTAAATGGGGACAAACGGCAGGCAGGGGACTGCTACCACCTATTCCAAATGGAACCTGCCTGTGAGCATCAGGCACACACGAGCTGTGAGCTCAGCAGCTTCCATCCGCATTGAAAGCACCGGGAATGCCGCAGGACACCTCGGGCAGAGCAGGTCCCATGAGGTTTGGCATTCCTTGCATTCCAAACACAAATTCCCGGAGATAACACCAGTCTCCCACCAAAATCAAGGTGCACCAGGCCAAATCAAAGAGGGAGCAAGGACAAAACCCACTCACTTCCACAAAAAAGGCACGAAATTGGAACGCAGAGCGCTTTGGTACAAGTGTTCTGCCTCTCCAAGTCCTGGCTGCTGGGAATCTCACAGCTCCACAGCCAGGAATCTCAGCTGCGTCCGCTCAATGATGTGCAGAGGACACTCCAGGCTGCCTTTCATGTTTCCTCCTGTGTGTTGGGGACAGAGGATGAGGGAATTCTTTACCCTGAAAATACTCAATTATTTTAATAGGATTACATTGGAGATTGACAATATTTAGAACAGTCCCTGGAATTTATTAGCCTGCCAGCACTCCAGATAAGTAATTTGAATGCAAAGATCTCTTAAACTTAAGTAACTAACTGGCAAAGAGCCAATTCCCACCCTCCATGGTTTTAGGCACAACACTAAGTTTTGGAAATGAGCTCCTGAACTCAGCAGTAAAACACCTCAGACAGTCTCACCCCAAACCTTTCACAGAGATCTCTTCTGACGATGTTTTTGCCTGATTGGAGACACACAAACACAAGGGCAGAGGAGCTAAAACCCACAGATTAATCCTCTGTCTTTAAACATCTCACATTACAAGCAAACCAAGTAATAAATTCATGGAACATGGAGTCCAAAATGACATGGATGAATGTAGCTCTTCTTCTGCACAAGGAACACTGTGCAGCACAAAATGGAAGGACATTTAGACCTAGAACTGGCATTTTGGAGGGACACAATCATTTCTGTGAAGTTCCCAAAGAATTCTTGGCTGTAAAGAGGTGGCATGCCCTGAGGGGCTGACTGCAATGTCAGGGACAGGACTGAGCCACACAGCCGGGGAAGGCAGGGGCAGGGCTGCAGTGGGTGGGCAAACCAGCACCTCTGCCTAACTGGGCTCCCAGCACAGCGTGGGGAAGGGGCTGCAGATGTGGCCGGGGTCAAAGTGGCCCTGGGAGGGGACAGGGTGCTGCACCACCCCAGCACCGGCCTCGCTGCCTTCCCCAGAGCCCGCGCGGGCTGCGGCAAGCGCCCGTCACACACAGCACAGGTTATTTACCTGGGGGGAGGGAATTAATAAAAGAGTCATAACTGGTATTTACATAAAGCTTGACATACTCAAAGCTCTGTGCAAACATTAATCCTTAACAGCCCTCAGAGGAAGGTCAGAGTTATCCTCTCTCCACATCAAGGAAATCTCTGACAACTGTGCTGGCGGTGGCTCCGGCTGCCCCGGCTCTGCTCCAGCTCACCAGCCCCAGGTGTGCTGCCACACCTGCCCAACTTCCTCCAGACACCCCCATATCAGAGACACCCCAATAACCACGGAAACCATCCCATCAGCAGCAAGACTGACCCCTGAAACCTCCACAACCCCTGCCAGAACACCCGAGCGCTTCTCGACGCTTGGCTCCGGCTCCGCTGGGGAGGAGCAAGTTTCCTCCTCCTAAGGCAGGAAGGAGTCAGAGCAGGGGTATCCACGCATGTGGAAGAGAACAGTGGATTTCCAGCAAACTCCTGTTGGCTTCCCTTCGCAGCCAGCCAGCAGCAGCCATCACATCCTTGCTGGAGGGTTTGCCGTCAGCTCTGGCCAAAAGCACCCAAGGCAACTGCATTGACAAAGCAGCTGGGGAGAAAGGAGGGCTGCAGTGGAGTTTGTCACTTTTGTCACAGCCATTCACCTTCAGCTTTTGAGAGACACATCAGGTCTGGTCTGAGGGCACGGGCTCAGGAGGGGCTGCAGAACTGGCACTTAAAGCACCTGAAAGCCCCACACCAATGCCCAGCCCCACCACGCCGTCACAGTTCCCACTGTGGGATGGGTCCCCACAAGGCCCCAGCCCGAGGCCCTCTGGACATCACATCACTCTCCCTAAAGCGGAGCCAGAAGGGCGAGCACATGGAACTGCTACTGCTGACAGGCTCCCGGGGCAAACAAAGGGTTAGAGAAGCCACTGGACACCAAAAAGTCAACAGAGGAGGAAACAAAAGGGCACCTGGGGTAAAAGCATGGAAAAATCGATCAGCAGAGTTCAGCTCCCGGAGCCCATCCAGGGCACACAAACCCACGCTGCTGTCAACAGGAACCTGTAAAGCCCCTGAGCAGCCCTGGCCACGAGCACGGCTCACCCGCCCGGACAGGACACCGCTGATGCTCCGCGCTGGAATAAACACACCTCAGGACTCCACACTTCCAGTTTTTCACTCAGGAAACTGTCCAAACATGCCAGCAGGCACCGGTGTTCCTTCCTTCCCCCAGTCCCGGCCGGTGCCCAGGCAATGCCTTTCCCAAGCCTCCCTCCAGCAGGAAGCTGTCTGAGCAGTGCTGCAGCATCCCAGCTGCCAGCTGCTCCTGAAGCCTTTACTGAGCTTTTCCCTTGAAATTCAACTTCCTGACACCCCAGGGTGCAAGATACAACTCAGATAGGGGAAGGCAGGCGCCCCTTCCAAAGGCTGCCACACTTCTGAAAAGGCAATTTAATGCTCGCTTTGTGTTCAAGCTGGGGGAACCAAACAGAGGAGAAGGAACATGTACAGGCATTATCCCGCTGGCCAGCCACCAAAAAGGTAATTAAAAACCTCCCCCTGAACAGGTGGGTCAACAAAACCCAGTATTAATGCCTTGGATTGCCAAGCAAATGTCTCTGAGCACAGGAGCTGTCCCAGCAAGTCCCCAGCATCCGAAAGCATATTTCTGTGCTCTGACACCCAGTCCACGACAAAATGGCTATGGATCCACTGGAAGCCTCCAGCAGGGCCAGAGGGGCCTGATGGGGCAGGAGGAGCAGATCCAGGTGTGCCAGGGATGCTGCACTGCAGAGCTCACCTTGCCCTGCGCAGCCCCAGGAATCCCTGGACACCACATGCCTTGTTAATGGGGCAGCAGGGCATCCGCCTAGCCTCCCTGGGTCTGGTTTAGGAAGCACGGCATCCACCCAGCCTCCCTGGGGCTGGTTTGGGCAGCAGGGCATCCATGCAGCCTCCCTGGGTCTGGTTGGGGCAGCAGGGCATCCACCCAGCCTCCCTCGGTCGGGTTTGGGCAGCAGGGCATCCACGCAGCCTCCCTGGGTCTGGTTTGGGCAGCACGGGATCCATCCAGCCTCCCTGGGTCTGGTTTAGGAAGCACGGCATCCACCCAGCCTCCCTGGGGCTGGTTTGGGCAGCAGGGCATCCATGCAGCCTCCCTGGGTCTGGTTGGGGCAGCAGGGCATCCACCCAGCCTCCCTCGGTCGGGTTTGGGCAGCAGGGCATCCACGCAGCCTCCCTGGGTCTGGTTTGGGCAGCACGGGATCCATCCAGCCTCCCTGGGTCTGGTTTAGGAAGCACGGCATCCACCCAGCCTCCCTGGGGCTGGTTTGGGCAGCAGGGCATCCATGCAGCCTCCCTGGGTCTGGTTGGGGCAGCAGGGCATCCACCCAGCCTCCCTCGGTCGGGTTTGGGCAGCAGGGCATCCACGCAGCCTCCCTGGGTCTGGTTTGGGCAGCACGGGATCCATCCAGCCTCCCTGGGTCTGACCCAGAGCAGGAGCTAAGGCTTGGGATTCTGCTGGAGCCCCAGCCTGGCACCAGGAGGATTCTTTTCCACAGAGCATGGGCTGTACCCAAAGCAAACAATGAAGCAAGCTGGGTTCAGTGCCGGAAGCGCTCCCCCAGAGGACAGAAACACCCGCCCCGAGCGCGGCCGTGCGGCCCCAGCGCAAGGAGCACCTTGATTTACGGTGCAGCCACTGCCATTACAGCCCCGAGCTCGGAAGGAAAAGGTCCATTAAAAGATTGCTTTTAGTATGAAATTTCACCGGAGATACATTTTCTCTTGTCAAGGGCAACAAATTGCCCACGTAATTTCAGACCTCTGTAGTAAACATCCTAAAAATACAGACTTTTGCAGCAAATCACATTATCTTGAACAGGGTTTGCTGAATTCTTTTCCTCTCCTGGCTCAGGCCGGAGCTGGGAAACTGCTCCAGAGCTGGTGAGCTCTGGCCTGGCCCCAGCAATCTGCACACACCTGTGGAAATCCCATTGAGCAATTTTACAGCACACACCACTCCAGCAAGGAAGGTTTAAACCTAATAACTCAGAAAACTTGGAAATACAAAAACTGCCAGGGCAGATAAGCGTGCGCAAAGACTGCCAGGGAACGTTACCGGATCCCCTGCACATGGAGGATTTTCAAAACTAAATTAGAAATTATCTAATAGTTCTGATCCTGTCTCAGAAATAAAGACAATCTCTTTCAGCTCCCTTTTCATAATCTTGGGTGCTCATACCAGGAAGAATGAGATGCCTTTAGATGTGTATTTTTAAATGCAGAGGTGTATTTTGCTCCCAAAACAAGACCCAGGGAGGCTGTTTGGATCCTCTGCTGCCCAGTGTTAAAAGTGAGTTTATAGCTTCCATTAACCTTGCAAGTTCTTTGATAAACTTCTTCTGCCATTTTTTGAGGGGTCAAATTTGACAAGTTTGTCACAAAATCTCTGGAAACAAAACACATCCTAATCTCCCATGTTTCCTCTGGAGGAACTGCCTTCACCAAGTGGAGCATCCTCAAGAGCAGAAAGGATGGATGCACATCCCATTAGCCCAGCAGCACCTTTCATGTTTGGGTGTATTTATGTGAATATTAACCTATCAATCTGCTAAAGAATCAGGGAAACCTGGAGGCTGTTCCCCCAGCTTAGGAAGGTGATAAAGAAACCTGTACAAAGCACAAGGACAGACGCCCTGCAAAGCCAGAGGGCCTCTCACCAAAACTTTCAATCGTTGCCCGAAGCGAAGCCGAGGCCAAGAACAGACTCTGTCAACTCTCCCAAGGTAACCCGGCTTCCCTCAAACGACCTTTGCAAATGTCAAATCATCCACGACTCACCGCATCGCTTTTCACTGGAAATGAAGCCAACAGCTCGGAAATCCTACGTGTTCGCACGGTGCGGGAATTCTGTCCCCCGTAACAGCGGGGTAAGGACATTTTGCACTCCTCACTCAGTCGAACATTACAGCAACTCAAGACTGTGATGTTTTCAGAGGAAAACACCAAGAGCAACTGGCAAGGCTTGATAATGCCTGCGCCTCAGGATGGAGCATTAATGCTCCGGATGAAGCGGCGGCTCCGGCAGCAATCTGTGCTCTGCCGGACGGGAACGGCGCAAAGCAGCCCGGCCAGCTCTAATCCCCCAAGTTAAACAAGAGGAGCAACACCATGTCACTTCCCCTCAACATTTACAGTTCAGGGAAGAGTTTGCCTTCCTTGAGGCTATAAACATTGCAGTTGAAAAGCATCAAACACATCCGCTGCCAGCAGAGCCATGAACCCGCACGGAGCCAGCGCCGGCTCCACGCGCCGGGCCCAGGATTTACTGAGCACTTGTCCTGCCCTGAGTGAAGTCAGCAAGCGAAGCGTCAAACAGTCCAAGGCAGGAGCCTTATGAAAAATACCTGCATAGAAATGCACATATATTAAGGCTACAGACCACTGGGTACCTGCCAAAAGTGATGGAATACAGTTGAGTTTACTTATTTCTTCTTAATGGCTCCGACATTCCACCTGAAAAATGGGTCCTGGAGCTACATAATTGGGGATGAAAATTAAGCGACAGTTGCCATTTGTCACCGGGAGGCTGATCACACACATCGCTCACACGATCACGCAGAGCACACCTGATCCCGAGGTCCCTGCCCACGGAGAGGGAAGGGGCACTGCAGAATAAACACCCAAATTGCCAGTCTAACATAACATTAAAGTATTATATTTCAGTACAAATGTTTATTAAACAGTGAGATTGAGCTGTGTGCTGCTTCCCACTCCCAACATCACTGAAACATATTTCAGTCACAGGCCTAACCATGAGCCTTCTCAGAAGGCACCACAACTGCACTTCAAATTGAATATAGTTTCATGGTTTTACTGTGTCACAGAATCAGGAATGGCTTGGGTTTGAAGGGACCTTAAAGATCATCCTGTTCCAAACCCCCCATCATAGTCAGGGTCACTTTCCACTAGACCAGGTTTCTCCAAGCCCTGTCCAACCTGGTCTTGAACACTTCCAGGGATGTCCTTCCTCTCATCCCTCTTTTCTTCCCAACCTCAAATCCTCATCTCAAAAAGCACTGCCAAGCAGAAAGGTGCCCTGTTTAATGGTCGTCCCCCTACATCACATGGGCGTAGGAAGCTTCTCCTGTACCTTCCTTCCTTCCCTGACCTCAAGGCAATCTCAAAAAATAGAATCTTTTCTTTTTTCCTGCTAAATCAATGCCCAGAGACCGACACGAGGCCAGCCTGTTATCCACAGCAGTGATGTGAGCCTTTCATTCCCATCCTCAGCCCAGCTCCAAGTAAGACCTGCCACAAAGGAAGACAGTTTAACACCCTTTAAAATGTAAACAAGTTTTCAGGAAACTGGAGCAAACAGAGAGGAAGAAAAACTGGTTTTATTTACAGATTTCCTGATGCTATGAAGGCACATTTTCATTTCATTCCCATACAAACAGCTCTCCGCTGGGAAGTTCCGCCTTCATCTCCTCATTCACTTCTGTCGGTCCCCTCAAAGGAGGCAAGGAAGTATCTCAATCCTTACGCTTTTTTCCAATCACAAAGCAGCCCAAAATAAACATGAGAAGGCTCTGAACCACTAAATATTCTTAAGTACTTGACACCCAGTTCCCTCCAAGAACTGCACAGATTGCACATTCACAGAATGCTGGGATTCTTCGCACATTTTCCAGGCCATGTTTCCCAGAATTTACACAGTTCCTTCCAAAATATTGTGCAATATATTACACCACCGGAATACTCAACTGCTTGACTGGACACACAAGATTTGTTCATTTTCTCTTTTTAATCTCTTTCAGGTGCTGTTTCCATATATGATTTTTTCAGCCAAACCAACAATACAATAAAATCATACCCTAAATCCCCCAAAGGGTCTGAACCATCATCCACTTTGCACTGAGCACTAGCTCCGGAAAATTTGTTCTAGGAGACTATGGGAAGCAAGTCCAATATGTTGAAAGTCAACTTAGTTCTTCCAAATCCAACTATCAGAGATCTCCAGCCTCACTGGGGAGAGAGAAAAATCATATATATATATATATATATATATATATACATACACACACACACACCTATACACACACAGACAGAGACAGAGAGAAGAAGATCTCTGCAGCCTGGATGCTCCTGTTCCCAAATAGCTCCATCTTTAATCCCAAGCACCCCAGGTAAGGTGGCCAGCGCCGCCAGCCACGCGGCATCGGCGGCATTAGTGCAGTTATGACCACTGAGCTATTTTGGTTTTATGTACAGAGTTTACTACCGCCTTATAAAAGAAGGATTTCCAGAAGGCAAATGGACCGACGTCTCAAAATAGAGTGTTTACATTAACGCTTGGCAAGCAGAGCCTGCAAACAGAGATGAATAGAGATAAGCTATAAAAAACACCGCGGACGTTTACTTGCTGGAATAGGAGCTGGTAATCCAATTTCAGGTCCTTCTGCCAAGTGTTACACACAGCATCTTTGTGTGTGACGATTCCAGCGCGCGTCCCCCACCGCCCCTCAGCGAGGAGCAGCCAGCGAGGAGAACCGGCAATTCCGGCAGAACGCTCCATTAAAGAGCCGTTTGGATGGGAAGTTACGAGCTGGGTATATCCAAACTCACTGTCCTTCCATTTGTGCAAGCATTAAAAGATCAGGAAAGGACTATAAATGCTGCCTGAGAGGCACGAGGGATGCCGGAATGGGGGCGGAAAAACAAACCTTTCCGCACCTTTCTGCTGTTAATGGAGAACAAACAGGCTCTGCCTGCATTTGGAGGCTCACGAGAGCCCTGCGGATGGAATTACTGCTTTGTAATTAAACGTGTCTGTTTGTTCCACACACAATACACCAAGTCGCACAAAACAAGCCAATCTGAGCCGGCTCTTCCCACGTGAACCGGAGCAGGATCATTGTGGAGCAGCGGGCACAACCCCACACCCCCACTGCCATGGGACCAGAGTGTAGAAGTGCTGACTTCACCCTCCACACTTTCATACTTCTGAAAATATTTTTAACAGCCCTGATTACGCTGGGTTTTGGTGTTTTTAATCCATGAAGTTATGTTTTTAAAGCTTCTAATATCACCTGATATCCAGGAAGAATTCTTCTTCCGCTGGATTTTAGTTTGACACAACACAGCAAAGATCCCTAATTCAGTTAATCGCTCATCACATAAACAAAGAAACCTCTTGAGAACCAGAGAGCAACACGCACATGTATTTGCAATGCATAAGAGGATATTTTTTTTTAATGGTAACAATGCAATCTATTCAGTGTGAAGAGTCTGGGAGGCCAATTAAATACTTTGGGTTCCATAATTATAATTGCAGTAATGAATAAGAAGGAGCATTACAGCTTGCACAATGCAGTTCCTCCTCAAGTCAATGATTCAGTTCTTGTCTGCTTTCAACTAACCTTTTGTGTCTCTTCATATCAGATCTCGCAGATTACTTTGAGCAGAATAAAAATATCCCCACATATCCCAGGTAATGTAATACATTTGGCATCCCTCGATTATGCCTACACACAGCCTACAGAAGGGATTATGCCCTAAATGGATAATGTTCATTTTGATTAATTTTAGACATCAGTGAAAATTCAGCGACGCTCCAGCCACCATCTGAATGCCCTGGCAAGCCCATGACAACAGGGGAGAGCTGACACCTGATCGCCTGGGGGTTTTTTGAGGTTTTCTCCCCTCTTGAAAGAACTCTTCCTGATCATCCTTCGCCTGGAAAGCGGCCTTGGTGAAGGACTCTGCTCCCTCGTTTTCTCCCCGCAGCAGCTTTTATCCACCATGTGTCTGCAGAGATCAGCCTCAGGAAATTGAGGACTTACGCCCAGAAAAGTTAACCCCAAACTGCTCCATCTCCACTTAGAAAAGTAGGAAGTATCTTTTCGTTGGTTGGGTTGGGTTGAATGGTTTGGTTATTTTGCCAAACATTCTAAGGGCTCCCCCAACCTTGATGCCCACTGTACTTGGCTTCATTTTGAGAATCAATCACCTTACAGACATCCCTTAACTTCTGAGCATTTCCAAATACAGCAGAGCTGAGAAACTCTTTTTCCCATAGATTTATCACATTTGGTAAATCCTCCCCAGGACCTTTCATGCAAAGCAAAGCCTGAAGGACAAAGGGTTAATGCTGGGCTGCAGCTGCACAGGCACCAACTGCCCCCCTTTGTCTCCAGGGAATGAAAACAAGAGATTTAAGCAAATCCAGCTTTACAAGTTCAAAACTTCAGACACTGCCTGCAAGACAGAAAAGCAACATCTTTCATAGATGCACAGAGAAAGGGAAAAGTTAATTTTATTGATGGAAGACCCAAAAAAAAGCAGATCCTAATCTGGGCGAGTGAAAAATCTCCCGCTCTGTGCAACAAATGGGACTTGGAGCATCAGGCACTGCAGGGATTTATTACAAATCTGAGGAGACAAACTCCACCTCCCTCCTTGGGGTTAAAGCAAGGTGCTTTTGGACTGTCACTGCTCATGAGGAGCCGCTCTGAGGATGCGATCACCAATGAACACCGTGCACATTGTGCCACGCTCTGCTCCTGTAACCCCATGAGAAACAATCCTTCAGAGAACCTTTCGAACCCAGTGCCTGCCTCCAGAAACTCAGCCGGGCACCCCACCCACCTGAGCACACCTTCAGTCACCCCCAGCTACCCCTGCTTTCCTTCTCTTTGGTATTTTTCAGGAAAAGTCTGATTTGAAGAGTCAGCCCTCGCCTGGTTGAGGACGGCTCGGAGGCCAAAAGGAGCTCTGTAAGATCACTAATTACCCACTTACTGCCTTCTAACAAGGGCAACTCACAGAATCTGTCACAGGGGCTGTAACGAGACTTACCAAGAGCCCCCTGTCTGGCTGTAATTAATACAGACCTGTACAAGCCAGCAAGTGGGTCCGAGCGTGCACGGCCACGATAGCTGACATCTCCTGTTGACTGAATTAGAGCATCTTCTAATGAGCCTCGCTTCAAAATCATTTTACATCCATTTGCTCATGTCAGCATCAATGTATTCAGCATTATCTACCAATTAGTAAACCGGAAAACATTCTTTAGATAATCTAAAATCTCGCTAAAATATTCAACGTGTCATTCATTTACTACAAACTGCCCTATAAAAACAAATTACTGGAACCAGCTGTCACAAAGCAACAAGTGTCTCAGGACAAAGTGGTTTTTAAAGCAAGGGCTTTCCACCATGTATGTGATGCACTGGTATTCCGTCTCCATCTCCAACAGAATTGGTCACTTCCAACGCTGTCCCTGTCCCCAAGGAGTGGGTGAAGCCACTACTGCATTGCTACCTCCAGGAGGATGCAGATCACTCTGTCTTGGAGTTCAGAAGGACATCCCCAGGATCAGGAGTGAGGGCTGGGAAGGGGTTCACCCTTTGGAAGGATCCAGTGTTTGGGGGCTTTCACTCTCTGGCTCCTTGGGCCCGTCCAGTGCCAAGGACACATCACTGTGAAGGAGGCACGACCCAGAGCAGGCACCTGCTCAGGTGTGCAGTTAGGGATGAGCTCCCCCGCCTTCCTCAGGATTGACAGGCTCAGCGATAGGAAGGTGTTTTCCACCAGATCAGGCTGGCAGGGATCTCAAACAGCTCTCCCTGTGCAAGCCAGGCTGGGTGAGCAGTGCCAGGGCTGCAGCTCAGGTAGGGCCCGGTGCCAGCCCTGCGCCAGCCCAGCCAGGGGCCGCTGGAGAGGAACTCCTAACCCAGCAAATACCCCAGCAGCAGCTCCCAGGAGGAATCATCCAGCACCAGGGCACTCCACGGCCTCATTGCTCCCCACCACACCACCAGGCTCCTCACTGCCACAGGCACCCCCAAATGTCCCACCTCAGCAGCTCCAAGTGGGGCCACACGCATTAGGAAGAGGACTCTGCATGCCTTGGCAAACACAGGGCAAAAGTATTTTGATTGGAGGGGGCTTTTGCTTGGTCTTTTTTTTACTCAGAAGAAGCAAAAAACCTTGGTTTTCCCTAAGTTTTGCAGGCACAGGAAGGGTGGTTTGGAGGGTGGCTGGCTGGTTTTTTTTTTAATCTCTTGTGTGTGGCAGAGCAGTAAATCTTGCCTTATGCTCTGAAGAGTGTCAAGTTTGGGTTTCATTTTGGTCTCAGATTAGACTCCTGAAGCAATGAATCTTCCATCACAGAGGCCATTACCAAGCCAGTTTTCCTTCATTTTGGACTGCTTTATCCCTGATTGTGTTATCAAAATTACCTCCACTCCCCTCAGCTGCGAGGGGCTCAGCAGATCCACAGGCTTGCCCTGCACCAGGGGAGGTTAAGGTTGGATATTGGGGAAATTCCTTCCACTACAGGGTTGTCCAGTCCTGGCACAGGCTGCCCAGTGCTGGGGTCATCATCCCTGGAGGGATTTAAAAGCCCTGTGGATGTGGCACCTGGGGACATGATTTAGTGGTGGCCTTGGCAGTGCAGGGTTAATGGTTGGACTCCATGATCTTACAGGGCTTTTCCAACCTAAACGATTCTCTGATTCTAAATTACCATATGCAAATTGTGATTATTAAAAGGCATTTATAAAAATCAAGTAAAACAGCCCATGAATATTGAAAAATGCTTAAGTGTTAAGTTAAACGACAATTTTCAAAACACACGAAGGAAATCTGACCGTAACCAACCAGTCCCATGAAATACCGTATCTATCATCAACTTTTTAATTACCAATTGATCAACATGTAGACAGTGTAATAGCTTACAGCTTTTAATTACTGAACTATCAAAATTCCAACCAAAAAAGGAACCTCCAGAGATGAAACTGTAATGCTTGATTATTCACTGCTACATAATGAATGATTTGTTTTTAAACAAGATGTCAAGTTCCTCATGTAATCCATCTGGATGTGTGACTCCGCAAAGCTCACACTGCCCATACTAAGTACTCGGGGCTCCTCTTCTCCCTTCTCTCCTGACCCCACCAGTGAAGAGTTTTTGGGGATTTTCCCCCCTTGAGGCAGAACAGTCCTGAATCAAGGGGCTGACACGCAAACGAAGTGCCAAACCACGCTGCGCATCCAGACACGCCGCTCCAGCTCCCTCCACAGGGACAGGTTTTGCCTGGGAGGGGACAGAGACTCCTTCCAACTCGCCTGTACTCCCGAGGAAGCAGCTCTAAACCAAGAAATACATCCACGGAGTGGTGGGCATGGAAGTGCTGCCTCTCGCTTCACAGGCAGGGCGCTGTCAGAGGCACCAATGCCGGAAGATCTGGGATGCAGCTCTCGGGTTTTCTTCCCACAGCCTGAGCCGAGCGAGCGCTCCGAGGATTTAAGTGTTGGCATTACACACATCGGGGTGGGGAGAGGCTCTTTATCTCTGCCCTAAATTCAGCATCGAGCTGAACATCACATCCACAAATCCTCTCCACACACAACACAACTGGCCTCTCCTCCTATGTGTTTTTATCCTAATTCCTGCCTCAGAACTCCAGATCACCCCCACAAATTTCTGCTTCTGTGGGCAAATGCACAAGATCCAGAGGATTTCAGGACCATGATCAAGATCGCAGAGCCCTCCACAATCCACACCCCCCAGAGAGGATTCTGTCAAATCCAGGCTTTTTGCATTCAGAGAGACATTTCCCAGAAATATTCGTTAACAAATTCAGGGATCTGAGTAGGGATGCAACACATTTTGGAAATAAGACTGTTAAACAAGGGTGGTTCAAGCAGAGCCTATTAGTCAATTAAAAATAAAACTACCAGCAAATAACACATTTGTTCCTTCAACCCAGTGGCAGCAATGAACATCCCTCAGCCTGAGCCCCTAGTGTATAACCCTACAGATGTTCCCTATGCAGATCATCCCCGAATAGTTATTCCATAGAACAGCATCTGTTCCCACAAAAAGAGGGAACAAGAGCCTTTTATTTTCCCTCCATCACAGCCTCGGAACCCCAGTTGTTGCCAACCAAGCCCGACAATACTTCCCCCATAAATTCACCACTCCAGCCACATCTGGGCTTTGATTTCTACACGGAAACCACAAGCTCCTTCCTCACACTTCCCTTGGGAAGCTGCTCACATGCCGAGCTTGTACAGATTTCCACATAAGAAATTCAGTAATCAGTCCAGGAGCTGTAAGCACTTATGACAACAATATCTATCAACACTTAACCATATTTACAACTAAATCATGTAAATACCAGGCAGCTCTCCTCTGCATGCTGATAATCTGGACAAATGAAGGCTGAAAAAAGCCACTCTAAGAGGAGTCCAGACAAACAAAACCAAGTCAGGTGGGAAACGAGAACCGACGGCACTCCAAGATCACTGACAGCACCGAGGACCACCCTGCCTGGTACAGCCACAAGCCCTCAGTCATCCACAACACCTTCCTGTGCTTGGCTTTGTAGATTTTCTGTAGATACATGGGTATTTCGTGTCCATTTCATAAATATTTCATATATAGGATCTCTGTATTTCTCAGAAAAATAGGGACAAGCTGCTTCAACACCTACCCGGAGCTCTTCCCTCTCCATCTGCCTTTGAAATCCTTATAAGTCCTAGGAACCAATTTAAAATTAAAAGATCCCAATTTCAGAGAGGCTTTTCTTTCCCCCCCACCTCCCCTCCAAGATGGACCATTTTATTACACCCATTAAACTGACAAAAATGACTCTTCTGCTGGTTCACTGAAATGCCACTTCTGCAGCAGTTTAGGCAAACACTTTCCCAGACCTTTATAAAGGAAAAGTGATTCCGTATGTAATTGGATTTTTTGGCACAACAAAAATACCAAGTTATTAAAACTCTCACATGGCTTTGGACTGTGTCTTTAATGGACGCCGGCGTCCTCAAGTGCTACAAAGACATTTCATGTAAAGCAACGAGGAGTTGCATTTCCAAAGGTTTCCCAAGATTCAGGGACAGTGTTCAGTGCAAGGTTCATTCTTTGGGCAGTGAAATCCAGGAGAAGAGAATGATCCCATCACTTTCCTCCAACACCCTCTTTGTCTGTGCACACCCACCAACATCCCCATTAATTCTGGCACAAAATCCCTTCATCCCTGAGAATGCCCACTGGATCAACCACTCCGCTGGGCTCTCCCTAGGAAGAACTAGATGGTCAGGCTGAAAATAACTTACTTATCCTCATTTATTTCCTGCAGGATCATTTCAGCCACTCCCTACTCTCAAGTCAGGAGTTTTACACCCCCACAGACCCCCATCACCCATGGAGAACTATTTCCATTCCCTTATTCTGCCTTGTCCATAAGCTCAAATAAGTCAGATTTTGAGGGGTGCAGTGCATGAGGGGAAGGAGAGGAAGAAACAGTGACTCGTGAAGACAACAGGTTATCCACAAGATATTTACTCTTGCAGGAACTGAAAAAGAGTCATTCTGCAGGAAACACTGAAATCCCATTTAATGGGACTCTTGCTAAAGACAACCTCCCCCTTCCCAAATAGGAATGAGATCAGTAGACCCACCAACCTCAACACAAAACAGGAAGAATATCCTGAACCAGACAGCTGGGTTAGCCCTTCCCGAGCTGCATTCCACAAACATTATGTTGTGTTAACTTACTTGAAAATTTTGGATCGAATTTACTAATGAGAGCCTGGAGGAGCGAGTCATCCTCTAACTGTGCATCCAAAATTCTCCCAGAGTGATTTAAGAGCTACAGCACTGGGTTTGCTACAAACCCTCTGTTTACAAGGCTCCATGGATTCCTACAGAGCAGTAAGTGATTTGCCTCCAAGTATTTCCTTTATTTCTCATTTCAGAGCTTCTCCCCCTTTCCCTGGCGATGTCTGAAGGGAACACTGTTAATCTCCCGTCTATCCCGCTTTAATCTTCACTCTTCCCGAGGAGAAACGCGACTCTGCTCCTCATGCTGAGGAAGCAATACCTGGCAGTTATGGATTCAGGGAGTTGATTAAACACATGCATTCTGTTAAAGATTCTATGGAACGATAAGACCTTTAAATCGAAGGGAAAGCTGTTTGTGCGGACAGAGCTCAGCAACCTCAGCGTGGGAGCTGCTTTTGGTAGTTCTGCCTACTCGGGGATGAGTAACGTCTCCTTTGGAGCCACCCACACACCAGGAGCTGAGGAAAACTGGTCCCTAACTGTGACAGGGCAAGGAAAGCCACTGTGTGTCGTGACCCTGCAGACACAGACTCTGAATGACGCAAGTCTTCATTCCAAGCACTCGGTAAAATCACAGTAAACGAAGGGCAGAAGTGAAAAGTGCCAGAGGAGAAATGACGCTCACATTTCATGCACTAAGAAGGATCTTCCCTGCATCCACCCTCCAAGGGAAAAGAAGCGACAAGAAGCAGGAGCAGGTTACACAGGTCCTGCCTCATCCCTAGCACGAGTCACTGCAAGCATCTACACAGGACATGGGTGCCACACTGCCTGAGAGAGAGGTGTCACACAGAGCCCACTCTGTTCTGGACAGGCATCTGCGCTGCCTCCTGCCCTCCAGGACAGGAATCCTCCTGGTAAAACCTTAGGGAACCACGCGCTGCTTCTCCAGACTCTGCACAGCACGGTAACAAACGAGGCTGGCAAAGGAATTAATCTGCCTGGAGACCCGGAGCTGCTGTCAAGCCAACGCCGTGACAACTCTTCCCGCAGCAAGCAGGGGTTTCACTTTGTTCGCTCCTGCTGCGCCCATCCCAGGAAAGCTGGCTGGCTCCGAGGAGTCCTAACAAACCAAGCGTCCCCCAGAAGCTCCGCTTGACAAAGCTGACGCCCGATGACGACAAGCACTCACGGCTCTGACGGCTGCCAGCCAGCTTCCCCCAGCGCCAGGGAGCCCAGGCAGGCTGTCACCGGGAAACGATAACGGGGGGCGGCGTCGCCCGGGATCGCAGCACCGAGCACGTTACCCCGTCACCCCACAGCCCTCCCCGAGGAGGGCAGCGTCTAGAGATCCTGGCACGAAGGCTTTTCAAGAGCTGCTGACACCCAAACCAGCGCAGTGTGCGTTCTGCTTAGAAGGGCCTGTGAGTGTACGGCAAGGCCTGTCCTCAAACAGCTGAAAACAGCATCTCATTCCATACAGACCGGGAAAAGCAGGAGGGGTAACCCTTAGGAGCTTCCCTGCTTCTAGCAGGCTTCTAACATCATGACCTGTGTCTGCCTTAGCTAATGTGAATGAGGATGTCAGAGAGGCAATGGGAGCACAGACAAATAGTTCAAACCATGTTTTCAAGCAAAATTGCTTAGAATGAGAATTCAAAGCAAACCGAGGTACAGCAACAGCTCTCTGAATGTGGGTATTCCACGTTCTCATTGCTATGGAACCAGTTAGAAAAAACTGGACAACCTCACAACCAAACTCCACGGAGCAACATGGGGTTTCTGTGACCACAGGCACTGCAGCTCTGCGGGTGACCACCTGGGTGCTGTGGAGCACTGCCAGCCTTAAGGACTGGTGTGGGCGGGTGGATGGATGGATGGGTGGACATCCACCCGGCCAGCACAGAGGCACTGCATGAAGAGAAGCCTTTGCAGCTGAGCCACCAGCTCTCCCCTCAGTTTGACCCATCTGGACCATTTCAACACCTCTCAATAGACAAAGGCCAGCTGCTGCCCAGAGTTATCCTGTGCCACGCCAGGGTAGTGAGCTGGGAACAGCTTTGGAGAAAGTCACTGTGCTTTCCCAAGGTCAAGGATGTGTCGGCGTCACAGAGAACATCCCAGAGCAGCATCGCAGTGATAAACACATCAAGTGAGAGCTCTCTCCCTTCAGAATTAGGGACAGATGTGCCTCTGCTCGGCTACAAAACCAGGGCCGTGGGGGCATGAGGCATCTTTATTTCTGTGTGTTAGCCCAGAGGCTACGCAGGAAGTTTCCTTTCCAGCCCAATTCTCACAGAGCCCGACTTTGCTGCAACCCCAGCTCCAAAGCTGAACACGACTAACGTTGAAAGTGCTCTGCCAGGGAAGCTGCCAGGCAGCCTCATTTAAAAACAGGGAAGCAGCAACAAGCAGTTCCTCATGCTTGATCCGATTACTCTGATCTCTCTTTTGACGCTGCAGACTCAGACTCATATTTCTATTGCTGCATGGGGGGAGAAGGGGAGGGAGGGAATGTCACTTTGCTGCTTCATATTTCTTTCTTCCTGTCACACTTTGGAGAAGGGATATACACTGCAAGAGCTGGAAGGGAGTGGGGGTCTGGGATGCACCCACCTCACAGACGAGATGTCACACAGGCCAGTGGAACCCAGGACCCTGTCAGGCATCAGCACTCCTAGAGCTGCCCTGCTGGAGCTCGCCAAGCCCTAATACGGCCTCATGCAGTCCATGAAAAATTCATATCTATAAACAGCATTATTGCGCTGAGAAAAAGGTCTGTTTCTGTATCAAATGTTGAGGTCTCTCAGATCCAAGAGTCATCATGTTTGGGATTAGAATCCAAGTGCATCTCTGTGAAGGGAAGACCCCCACTGCTGAGGTCCAGCCCACCGAGTCTTGAGCCACCAACTCGAGAGCCCTGCTGACGACTTGGGGAATGCAATTTCCATTCTGGAAGCAGACCTTGAAGGAGATCATAAATCAGATTCAGGCACTCACAAACTGCTGGAAAAGGACACCAGGAGATCAGAGCAGTTCATTCCAGATGTAACACGAACCCAGGTTTTATACACCCAACGCTCGTCAAGCCTAAGCACGACTTTAGGAGGCAGCGTGCCCCCACGGGCAGCCTTGGCTCCAAAGGCTCGCGGGAATCTCCCCGGTCTGCAGGCAGAGATCTCCGTCCCCCGCGGCTGTCACTGCTCAGCCACGGGCTCGTGTACTGCTAACAGACTATTCCCCCTTCAACGTTAGCACCTGACCGGAACTGCCACTAAGAGGGGAAGGGGGACCTGAGCTGTGTCCTTCAGGCAGGACCCACAAACACGGGCAGGACCCACCACGGATCTGCCAGAACGCAGCACCCGCAGAGACTGCCGGCAATCCAATACCACCGAGAAGCTGCCAGCGCTTCCAGGGACAAAAAAACACCCAAAAAAGCAAAACTAAAGACATTTTCCAGTTAAGCTACAGCCCACAAAAGTTTTGTATCTCCGAGCAAAGAGACGTGCCTAAGTATCTCTTTGATCCTTCAGACGGGAACTTAACAGGGTATCAAATATTCCACCGATTCACCTTGAGAATTTGGTAAGGTCAGAGCATTTGTAATGCTCAAGTTTTGAAACCACAGAAGAACACAGTCAATTAAAACCAAACCACAGGGTAAAAATAGCCAGCCCAACCCTACGGAAGGACATTGTTGGTCTAAAATAACCAAGCACGCAGGGCAGCAAATGTCCCTGGTACAACCCAGCCAAGAGCTTTAAATGCAAGCAGCCACCAGCCACGTACTGTGGGCGAGTGCCTGGTGTGGGCTCAGCAACGATTCTGGGAACTGCTGCTGCTCCTTAGGGAACTGTATCCCTCACTGGAATTTGGAATGGGTGAAACAGTCTGACCCGAAAGTCATGTTTTCTGAGCCCCATCCAGCACCACACAGTGGTTTGTGGGGCTCCTCAACACCAAACTTAACACCGTGCAAAGATATAAAGTGAGAGCCTGATGTGCAACAGAGCAGGAAAACCTACAGGTTCAACAGGTATTGAGGACACCAGGAAGAAGAAAAACTGTTTTCATGGTAAAAAAAGGCTGAGAGAAAGTAGGCACGTGGTGGTCACACAGGGGCAGGACCATCAGAAGAGTCGCCTGCAGCCACAGTATTGCAGCTGGGGCTCTTCCTGCCCTTGCAAATTAAAAACTGGAATAACTAAATCCAGCTCGTGGCTGAACCACAAACGCCGGCTCGTCTCGGCACGGGCCAGCCACCGCGCGCCCCAGCCGACTGCTCGTCAGGTTCCAATTACTGAAGCTGAGACTGAAGCCTCGTGGTGCTGCCCTTCAAACTTGCCTGCCACACATCCAAACCCACCCTTTTCCCCAGCACGCTGCCCCAAAGCGCCTGAGCCCACGCTGGGCGACCTTCAAAGCATTTGTGGTGCAGCTCCCCGGGAACCGCAGCAGCAGCTGCGCTCTGCAGTGTGCAATTATATCCCGGGAAAGCGACTGATTTATGGAACTTAAACAAGTACATACCACTCCTAATTACAACATTCCACCTAGGGTCTCTCCTTCGTGGCAGGTTTCCACAGTGTCCCTTTATTTAGTGCCGGTGGGTTTGCACCACACACCGTTCCCCAGAGGAACAAGCACAACTTATTCTTTTAACACAGGACATCCAATTTCTCAGTAGACACCGGCTGTGAGTCCAGCTTCGCTTGTGCTCTTAAACCACTGCGTTAAGTATTCACTTCCTGGCTCAGCTCCAGGGAAGGCTGCAGCCTCGCACCCGCGCTCCGCTCCCAGCCTCTGGAGCCTCCTCAGATCCGGAGCCGCAGGTAAGAGCTGGAGTGTTTGGATACAGGAGGGAACCCCCTGCTTTCCTGACAGAAGTACCACCAGGTGCTACCAAAACCCAGAAGAGGAACAGGTTGTCAAAACCCCTTTAAAAGTCTGACAATGATCCCTAGAAACACGGCCGTTAAACAGAATCATCCAGAAAACTCTGCCTACACGCAGGAAGGAAGGTGGGTTTGCTTTTTACGAGCAAACATGTTCTCAAGGCTGTTTGGGATGGTCCATTTAAACACAGGGCTTATCCAGGCTGGAATAGAGTTTTTATTCCGGGTGGCCTCAGGCAGATGCAGGGTTAATGAGCTGACCCATTTTCCACCCAGCAATAGGGCAGCGCAAGCACCGATGGCACAGACATGGCCCCACCGAACGCCTCTGGTCCTGGCAGGGCCGGAGGAAGGCTCGCCAAGCACCCGGGTGACCAAGCCAGGGCTGTTTGATTACAAAGCCTTCTTTATTTACACACCAGGAAAGACAGCGCAAGGCAAACAAAGGCGACGGCAGCGCAGCATCAGCAGAACGGCCGCTGATACGGCCGGGGGTCCCCGGGGGAGCGCGACTCTTCTCCAGCCTCCTGTCACTGCAGCCACCTCTGTGCACGAACAGCGGCCACCTGAACCAAGGGGATCCCGACAGTGTCCATCCCGATGGCGTCCAGCCCAACAGCGTCCATCCTGGTGATGTCCATCCTGCCAAAGGTGCTGACAGCCGCCCCCTCCTCAGAGCAGGGCATGCACGGTGCAGAGCGATCTCCTCGCCTTCCCATCCTCAGGAGCCTCCTTGGCAGTGGTTTCAAACCAGACTGTCGTGCTTATAAACCTGGGCTCAACTGCCTACATGCAAGACAAATGAGCCCAAGCTGCAACCCAGATGGATCACTTTATTCCCCAGCCCCTTCCCCGCCGGTGTTTGCGTCGCATGCAGAACGCAGCGCGTGTTGCTGAAGGCCAGGGACGAGAAGACTCGTCTCGCTTGCATACAAAGGCTCCTTGGAAACTCACTCTGTGTTTACAAAGGAGCCTGGCTTAGCGCAGCCGCGCTGGGAACACTCGCTGCCTTCACGGGGGGCTTCTCCGGGGCTGGTTTGATGCCGGCACACACGGAGGCTGCAGCCACAACCACCTCTCACGAGCCCATCGCAGCTCCGTGCCATGGCCAGGTTGCAGCTCCACGTCAACGCTGCCTCCAAACACCTCCCATGGCTTCAGCTGGAAAGTTGTTCTTCCCAAAGTGCCGTGTGCCACCGCTCCCCACTGCAGACAGACCGCGTCCCACCCCAGTCCTGCCCGGCTGCCTTGGTGCGAGCAGAGACCCCTCCTCAGCCCTCGCCCTGTTGCACAGGCACAGCACTGAGCTTAATTAACTGCAAAGCATTGAGAGCAGACAGAGGGGAACCACAGAAACACACGGATCCATCCAAACGCACAGGCTCATCCCAGGTTACTTGCTCAGCTCAAGCCAAGTCTCGTTGATGCCTATTGCTGTTCCAATCATCCCCGTGAAAGGAGGCAGCAGAGCCCCCAGCCTCGCTCCGCATCACAGGGTGCCACCACGGCGGTGACACGGCGCTGGCACCGCTGTGCCTCGGGTGGCAACCGCACGGGAGACACAGCGACAGCGCTCGGCGCTGACGCTGCTGCCACACGCTCGTTCTCTCTTCCCAGAACACTGAAGCTAACAAATAGCTTGGAAACTGGGGGGGGGGGAAGAAAAAAAGAGGTCTTCGACTGCAAGGAAATTTTGCCTAAATGCTGATGGTCTGCGATTTTATCCCGCAATACACAACACAGCACCACAACCACAAAATATCTCTCTTCCACTAACAGCAGCACAACCTCGGCTCACGCCGCATGGTGCTTCCCACCCCGATGCACGGGTCAGGCACAGCCCTGCGATCCAGCAACCAGCCCTGGTTTTGTGTCCCTTCAGCGGCTCCGCAATCCCACACCGCGGTTCCACCCGTCAGCTGGGCAGCGGTGAACAGGCTCAGCCTGCCGGGGAATCACTCCGGCCTCCACTTAAAAACTGCTCTTAGAGGATGTGAGGTGAGCAAAGACAGCTTTTTTTTAAGAGCAAGACAGCAAAACAAAGGATGAAGGCGGCCGTCCTAGAGCAGGGCTCTTACTTCCAATCCAGGCATCCCTCAATGCCAGGGTCTCCAGGTCACACCGGCGGGAGATTCACCCGGAAGAGAAAAACACCCAACACGATCCTACAAACAGCACCTTGTGACAAAACATCTGAGAAGCTACAACACACCGACCGCAGGAACAGCCGGGCGCGGAGGAGCCGGTCCGGAGCGTTTCCCCGGCTCGCAGCGCCGAGGGCCGGCGCGGTGGCTCATTTCCATCGCTCCCCTGAACGGGCTCCGGGCTGCGGAGCGCGGGGCTCGGGGCACAGTCGCCCCTCGGGGCTGCGCAGCTGGGAAGCGGAGCCCTTATCGGAGCCGGCGGGTGCGCGCAAGCCTCAGCCCCGTTCAGAGGGAGAACAAGCTGAAAACGACCCGGGCGTTCTCCCCCCACTACCATCCCACCAAAAAGGCCGCCGGGGAAGAGCGGGGAAGGCATGGACATGTACACAGGCTGTGAATAAAGCTCTTTGTTCGCCGGGCCGCCGGCCCCTTCGTCCCCCCTTTCCTACGACCGGGATTCAACAGATCGCTCAATGGCTTCTTGTTCTTCCCAAACATCCCGGGCACAGCACCCGCTCCTGCGGCCATGCCGCCCTGTGCCGCCCCACGGACACACCGCAAATGTGAACTGGCGTTAACGGGGGATGTTCGAACCGAAGCCATCGGACACGAGCGCAGGTCGCTGTTGCGGCTCCCGGGCTCGGCGGGGAACGATGCCAGGCTGGGTGGGGGGCTCGCCCGCCGCACCGCGGGCACCGCGCCCCGAGGGTGCCACCGAGGGAACCCAACCGGCCCCGCTCGGGGGGCCTCGTTAGCCTCATTTAATTAGCGCCCGCTCCAGCCGCAGCGCCCGAGCCGGGCGATCGCCCCCGAGCGCGCCCAGCGGGGCGGGGGGTGCGGCTGCGGCGGGGCCCCCGCGGCTACCGCGGGGGAGAGGAGAGGAGAGAAAGGAGAGAGAGGAGACGGAGGGAAGGGAGAGGGATAGGGGAGGCAGAGGGAGAGGGAAGCGTCGCGCAAGTTCCACTTAGATTCCAACAGGTTCCCTGCTCCCGCGGGGGTGCAGCATCCCCGCGCCGCCGCAAACATCGGGAGGGGGCGGAGAGGGGGGGATGGAGGGGGCGCGCAAAGCAATTAGTTTTTAATTGCGGGGCCGCCGATGACCCCCCGGGCAGCGGGAGAAGCCGCTTCCATGGAAACCGGCAGCGGCTGCCCGCGCCGCGCCGCCACGCGCGGGTGAGCCCGCCCG
>WBMZ01003153.1:159211-176549 GCA_013400975.1 Atrichornis clamosus | reverse complement strand
TGACCACTGCTCTCTGGATGCAAATTTGGTTCCACCATTTGCTCATCCACCAAACAGTTCACCCATGAAATTCATCTCTTTCCAACTTACAGAGAAGAATATTGTGGGGGACCATGTCAAAGGCTTTACAGAAGTCCAGCTAAATGACATCTGTAGCCCTTCCCTTGTCCACTGATGTAATTATTCTATCATGGAAGGCCAATTCTATGGTTAGGCAGCAATTGCCTTCAGTGAAGCCACGCTGTCTGTCCTGAATCACTTCCCTGTTCTTCATGTGCCTTAGCACAGCTTCTAGGAGGATCTCTTCTGTGATCTTCCCAGAAGAGAGGTGAGGCTGACACGTCAGTAATTCACAGAGTCCTCCTTTCCACCTTTTTTAAGATAGGTGCAAGGTTTCCCTTTTCCCAGTCAACTGGGACTTCCCCTGCCTGCCCTGGCTTTTCAAATATCATAGAGAGTGACTTGGTAACTACATCAGCCAATTCCCTCAGGGATCCTCTGGGATGCATCTCATCAGGTCCCATAGACTTGAGTACGTTCAGGTTCCTCAGGGGGTCATGAACCTGATCTTAACATACAGTGGGAAGCTCTTTGCTTCCCCAGTTCTCATCTTGCTGTCCATCTACTCGAGAGGTGTGAGAAGACTGAGGCTTCCTCATATATTGTTACCAGTTTATCAGCATTGTTTATCAGGTGAGTACACCTTCTTTGACCTTTGTTTTCTGGTTAACAAACCTGTAAAAGCCCTTATAATTTTTCTTTATGTCCCTTGTGAGTTTCAGTTCCAGCTTCAAGGAAGGGAAGAGCAGTGATAGGACTGAAGAATGGGGGAGCTGAGGTTTGGGGTGAACCCCCAAGAAAATTCAGCAGAAATAATCCATCACCTGTGTCTTGGGGTGACTGTATGACACCATTTATCTCGTATCGCCTGCTTTATACTAAACATGAATTCTGTGCCTCTGATTTGAACCCAGGAATTTTCAAGGACAACACCAACACTCCAGCCCCAGGACTTGGGCAGTTTTTTTTCTTTTTTTCTTTTTTCTTTTCCTCTCAGCTCTGCCACAAGCAGCAGGGAAGAGAGAGGTGGGTTTTTTTCCTTTCCTTTTTTTGTTTTTGGCCAGTTTTACAACTGTTTCTCGAGGGAGAGAGACAGAAAGTGAATTTTTTTTCCTTTTTAGCTAGCTGAGACAAGGAAGTTTTCTTTGGGACTTTTTTTTTTTTTCCTCTTTTCCCTGGAACTGCTTTTCAGCTGAGCTCCGGTCCAGGACACCAGACCAGGTCATCTGATCGCCGGCATCGCCGGGGCAGGGTCCCTGCCTCGGCCCGTCAGTGGGGGGCCACACCAGAGGGCTCTGTACTGACCCAGGTTTCTCCATCGCAAGTGGTTTATAATTTACTATTATTCATTTATTTTCTGCACCTGCAGGCACTCTGTGTGTGTGCTTGTAAATAAACGTTTTTTTTCATTTTCCTCCGAGGAATTTCTTTCTCTGGACCTGGTGGGAGAGGGGCTGTTAATAGTCTACCTTCCCCCAGAGGGCATTTTCCTCCTTATATTGTCTTGAACCAGGACAACCTGTGACATAATTCCACAAGAGATGGCAATAACTTACATGCAAATTTTAAATTTGGCAAACTGTGCTAGGTGAAGTTGTGGCAGGTTTGCACCCAAGGGGGTTCAAACACATACAGTTGGTTTATTTCTCAAGACAACTAAATACAAAAAGTGTTGTCTTTATTTTTAGGGATTTTTAAATGTTTGGATAGCATGTTGTGGAACTGTCACCCAATGAATATTTTCTGCCGAAAATGAGATAGATTTCTTTCAAAGGCATGAGTCTTCAACAAACATGTTGTAAGATTGTAGAAATGTGGAATTTTAATTCTGATTGCAAATCTGCCAGTTTAAAACTTCATATGACTCCTCTCTAATTAAAATAATTTCCAAATGCCTATCATCTCTCAATCTATTTAGTAACAGGTTGGGACCTACATCACTAAATCAGGGCAAATGTTGACACATTCATGGATGTGGAATCTGAGTCTTCCTTTCATCGTTGAAATTGACATGTCTGTAGAAAGGCTTAGGAAATTCCTTCAGCCACTGGAGAGTAAAACATAGCCTGTTTCTTGATTTTTGGTGGAGAGAAATTTCAATTCTACAAGTTTTGTTGGTTTTATAAAAACTTGAAACTCAAATCTAAAAGTCTACTCCAAAACTAAAACACTGCCAGCTCCTGCTAGATACACATCAGCTATTGCACTCCAGTAACAATGGCCAATCAGTGACAAAATTGGAAACAGCTGCAAGAAATTTGAAAATTTGAAAATCTTTCATTAATGTAAATATAAGACTGGTCTTGCACTGGCTTGTGACTGTTATTGTGCAGAATAGATTTAAGTTCTATTAAATTAGAATATGTCACTACAGATTAAAAAAAAAAGCTCATATATATATTCTTAGTATATTCATAATGATATTCTCAGAGCATGTGGTGTAATTGACACCAGTACTAGTTACATTTTTATTTGTTCCTCTTGTAAATCAATTATTAACCCTTAAATATCCTCAGGTCTCTCTCAAGTAAAGATAGATATCTGGTCTTACATTGAAAGCATATTCTAATTAAGAGTTCTGCTTTTTTCTAATTTCAACGGACATCACACCAAAATTTTTCCATGGCAGTTCACGGCCTGGGCACACCGGACCTGCTCAGACCAACTCATAACACCTGAGAGACGCAACTGCGTTGTTACCACTATAAAGCTTTCTGACTATCAGACTTTTGAGATTTGATTTCTATATGGCAAATGTAATATTAAAAACAAACAAACCAACACTCACACTCAATAATCCTTTTCATTTCTTCCTTCTATACAAGAGCCCAGAATTCGTTATTGAAGTTAATGAATTATAACTCACAGGATCATTATGGGATATGTTCATCATATCTCACACCTGAAGAAACAGGTGGAGAGAATTTAAGACAAATTTGTAGAAGAATGATCCTTCTCCAGACTTTCAGCATTGCCCTTCTTTCAACCTCAAATGGATTTTTAGCTACTTCTATCCATTAAAGAGAGACTAAAAAGAAGGGGTTTTTTGTTACCACTTTCCACCACATCCTAAGGAAGCAAAGGGACCCAGACAACATAAAGCATAGATCTATTGACATCTAGTTTTTTGTGCTACTGTTCTTCATTAGTGGAATGGGGATTGATTTGGTGCAGTCAGGGCTGGCAGCTCCTTTAATACTCTATAGGCTTTGAAGTGCAACTATGCTATGTATGACTAAATTTGGCAGATTCAACTGTTTGTGGATGGTCTGTGATAGCAGTCCAGGAGAAGGAATTTCTAACGGTGTGGGCCCTCAGCAAACTAGCTGGTGCATCATCACACCAGAGCACATTCAGGCGTCTCCAATTGCTCTGGCTTTCCCCTCAGCCAGACTTCAAGTTTGGGTTAAAAGGAGCACCTGCATCACTTCTGCAAATTCTTTAGTGGACTTTAAATTCAATTGGATCTTTTCTGATTGCAGTCACCTCTCTGCAGCCCCCCAATCATTCACAAAGCCAATTAGCTGTGGCCTTCAGTCCTTCTTCCCAGCTGTGGGCCAAGGGAGGGAGCTGAAGTCCATTTTGAGCTCTGAGATGACACCTGAGTCCTGCAGCCAGCTTACACACATGCAATCCAAGGGCAATCATGCCACTATGCCCTTCCATTCACTTCACAGTTCCTTTTTTCCTCGAAAACAACTGATCTGTGAGCAGGAAAACCATTTACTCAAAAATAAAGAGTAAAATGTTTTTTCCTCTTCAATAATGTTCCCTGTTCTTTCAGTAGGTATTATGTTCTGTAATGTGCTGTGTGTGCACCCATTTTGTCATCGCTTTGGGTCATCCTTGCTCACAATTGGTTATTTACTCAGGGGCTTTTGAAATTATTGAGTTGACACATCTGTCAGACAGCAAAAGCAGAAATGCTAAAAGGTCACTTGGAGAGAAACCAGCTGCTTCAGACAAACCTTTCTGCCTTCAAATAGCACAATCATTATAGTCTAACAGATGGGGCCTCTGCTTTCATTTCTGTTTTTCTCCTTCACTTCAGGTATTTAGATATACTACCTCATTGCCAGGTCAACAAGGGCCTTCTAGTAATCACCTACACAATAGGCAGCTCTCTGCTTAAGAGAAAACAGCTCCATTTTCTGTCTGTAAATGGGGAACCTGTTTCCTCACAGAGACGAGTTACAGAACGTTCACCACAAACTTTCCTATTAACAGATTAATTTGGACACCAGTGATTACATTATGAAGCATGCATTTAGTACTGGTCTAACACTTCCGAGAGCCTGGGGGCTTTTGGCAAAGATGGTGATAAGTAGAAGTGAGTGAATAATTCTTAACAAATAATTTATTCAACAAATTTGGACTCCCTCCCTGTTTAGTGAACATCAACCAGGCAATCGTGATTTCCTCCGATTTATTCAATATCCGTGTTTTGAAAAAAGCATTCATTCATATGATTTATCCTGCAGCTGGTGAGGGATCACGGTTCCAAATCATGCTGTTTTGCTACTGTGAGTCATAAATCATGTGATGTTGTTTCCGTGCTGTGATTGGGCACACAGAGGGATGGCTTCTGACAGAATCGCTCTCCTGTTTTAAAGTTCTCTTTCAGGGGAAAAGCTGTCAAAGGCTTGATTGCTCATCAAGCATGTGGAAAAAGAACAATGGGAAGCTGCAGAAGTGTTCAGGTGAATGGCAAAGAAAGGCATTCACCAAGTTTCTTTAATGAAAGGTCTTTTCAGAAACATCACATGGATTTCAACAAATTCTTGGACAAGAAAAACCTCATTTTCAACAGGAAAAAAACCACAACAAAATCAAAAGCATTAAAACGTCAGTCATTGTTTCAAAGAATCCAATTTGATTGCAAATCAAATCAATGTCCAAGATGAAAGTTATGTTTTGACAAATACACATATGAACTGTGTGAAAATCCTGGATTCTCAATAGACATATTGGAACATTTTGTTTAATAAAATTCATGCACTGTGGGCAATAACAGAAAATTAAAAATTGTACTTTTGGAAGGTCAGTGCTCTATAAATTAAGCAGTTTTGGAAGTGGGACTTTCAAAGTAACAATGTACCTGTCATGGAATCCATCTCAGAGAATTTTTAACACCAAGTAGCACCAGGAGACAGAAATTTCAAAACCACTAAACTTAAACCTTTGTAAATTTGTTATTTGGAAACATGGAAGGAGGTGAAGGAAGTTCTTTACTCTGTGGTACTGATCAGCTGGCATAAAGAAAGAATGAACAATTCAGAAAGTACCTTTGGGGTCATAGTGTACTAGCTCAGTTCACTTATTTTCAGACAACAGTGACAGGATAGACTAACCCTCGAGCTGGGGTTAATAAATTTGAAGAATACTGCAAACTCTATGAAAATGAGTTACAGGAAGGAAATATTTTAATCACAAGGATTGTGATGTAACAGGTAATAAAATTCTCCATAACATCAAACCTTAAAAACAAATCTTGCTGTCTTTGAAGGCTGTTTGGTGAGAAAAAAGACCACAACTGCACTCTGAGTCAAGGCATTTAGGAAATTGTAATATCTAGCATTTGAATGTGCAAAAAAGCAGAAACAGCTCATTCCAGGATGAAGCAATGGAAAGGGAAGACAGTGCTTCCCAGCATGCTTGTGTAATATTAATTGATGCAAAAAAAGAGGGATCATATGTGAAGACCTGCAAAACTGAATAACCTAAGCAGCAAAAATACCTGAGAAGCTGTTGTACATCCTGTTCAAACTAGCCTAAACTAGGAGAATCTCTAACACATGGAAAAGATGCAGAAAGCAGAGATATATTTTCATCCTTTTCCAAGAGCTTGCAAGGGCTGACCCCACAGCACAGGGTACAATGCAATAAAGCAATATACCCAGCTTAGATGGACTCCTAAGAAGAACAGAAACTGCATAGTGGCAATAATACATGTTGAGAAAAGTCCACACAAGTGTACCTTAACAGCAAATTGAAATGTGCTCTACTTAGTAAGTAACAAGAAGCTGCAGATTCTTTAGAAAAATAAATTGCAATGGAATTGATAGCATTCTTTTGATGTTGTCACTTAATAGCATGGTGACTAATACATAACAAATATTACACTCCTTGTGGTCAAAGAGTGAGGTTTCATGGGAATTCAGTGTTTGGTGAAACTTGACCATAATACCTTTGCCAAGGTGAACAGTAAACATAGTCTTTAACAAAAATAAGAATAATAATAATACTAATAATGATAATGATGATGATGATGATGATGAAGTATTATTTCACTGAGTTTTCATGACCAGAAAGCAAAATACAAGTGGATGTGCATGGAGTGACAGGATGCCCTCAGGACTACTTGCCTGCACTGCAGTAGAAATAGGTCCAGAAGAGGGTATCCTAAGTTTGTTCAGATCCATGTGAAGTCTTGACACAGACTGAGTGATTTCTGTAGAAAGCAAAGGCCACTAGTACAGGGAGGTCAAGATCTGTGCTCCAGACTCATGTTTCACAAATTGAGGAACCCATAGGTCTAGAAGTGCCAGGATGTCGCTCCCTAAAAGGGTACTGAAAAATATATTTACATGAATACACAGAAGATGTTCAGGGACTGAAAGATCCAAGGTAGAGCCAGTACTTGTCCCAAATGATTAGTGACACTGAGGAAGTTGTCAAGGCTTGGAACTTATGCCAAAAACACAGGCCAAGTCAAGCAAAAGAGTCCATGTTGGCACGGAAAAAATTGTTCTCCTGGAGCAAAGTATGCACAGAATTGTTTAGAATGACTGGAAAACATTATGTACTTGTCCTAGACTATTATTCTCATGTCAACAAAATAGCTTTACTAGAAGATACTAGAACTAAACTGTGATTATGCTTGTCAAATGTGTTTACACTAAACATGGAATACCTGGCACAGCGACGCTTGGCAATGAAGTGCAGCTTAGTAGGCACAAGAGTTGGCTGCTAGTGGTAAGTTTGGGGTTTAGATCTGTAATCCCCCGTCTTTTATTTACACCAGGGCAGGTTGAAAACAGTGTAGTGAACCTGCTCTTAAAAAGAGACTATGAAGTCAGACTGATCCATAGTGAGGATAAACTGGTAAATCGCTACATGGAAATGATGCTGTCTGTAGCTCTGAGCAGAACTAAGGGTTGAAAATGGCCGTGGTATCCTAGGAATCATCATGACAATGTCATCACACTGAAGAGAGATACATGGTCCCACCACTTTACATCTTACAAGGCAAGGGACAGCCACTTAGCTTTTTCTTTTTTTTTGAGAGAAGGTGTTACATGACTAATATTCCTGGAAGGTTAGAACAGAAAAGCACAAGGATATTGTATGTTCAAAAAAGGGCAGACTGTGTGGCAGGTGCTGCTGTTAGGGAGGTGATGGAGTGCTGGGTGTGGTGTTGAGAGGGCTGCACCTCTGAGCTCTCCTTCCTGTGCAGCTACTCTGTTGAAGGATGTCCTCTCGCACCAGAACAGAAACAAGCACCTAAAATAACATGTCATGATGTTTCCTATGTGTGCATCAAGTGAGGGTTGTGCACAGGCCTCCAGAGCCTTTTGTATTCAAGTCATTGACTTGTATCAGGTCTGTGCAAGTCACTGAAAGTCATTACCAGCCTAAGGTTGTTATATGTCCAATGTGAAATGAATTGGTTGTGCTTGACAGCTGGGGTAGAGCTTAGATGCTTAGATGCAGAACATATTGCCATCAGGTTTCTTTCACAGTACACAGCAGAAATTCTCCTTTTTTTTTTTTCAATTCCCTTCTTACCATCAAATATTCTGTAAGAGTTGCTATGAGCTGGATTGACAGTGTTCAGCCTCAAAATGATTTCCTGTGCTGCCCAGGAGTCCCTGGTCAGGGGTAAGCCTGTGAGATCTGATAAAAGCAGGTCAAGATGCTTTGAGGAATGGAGGCAACCTGAAATCACTAAAAAACCTGAGGTTAAGGAATTTACACTAAAGGGAGCAGAGTGCAGTCTGAGTTAACATATTTTATGTCAGCTCCAGCTGGTCTCTTTTAAAAAATTCTTAAAATTTGTACCTCCTAACTTGAATCTTCTGTGTTTCATGATGTGAAGAGGTAACATTATTATCATCCATCATTAAATCCACTGAGTGTCAAACTTATCACCTTGACACTTTAATGATCCTTAAGATGTCCTTGTAAAAGCTGGGTACCATGGCAACCACTCAAACACAGGGCCTTGGCACTGCTGAACTTCTCTTAATAAATCAGGCATAATTGGCATCTATGTATTATAATAAATTAAAAGTTATTCAACTGGAATGATTTTATATTGTACAATATTAAGTCATTAAGTTTGCTGTTCTAATATCTCCTTTGTGATATAATTCCTGTGTGTGCTTTTTAACACAGAAGGTTTTATTTTCCCCTCACAAATTATAACTGGGGGGTTTGAAGGTGCAGCAAATCAGTGTACAGTCTGTCACCCCCAGCAATGTGGGTTCAATTTCTGGTTAAACCAGAACCCCACTGACATGACTGGTTCCCAAGGACCAAAGTAATTAGGTTAGGCAGGTGAAAATTACCCGTACATATACTCAAGACACTGCATGATCCTTCTGCAGTGATCTGTCCTTCTTCCCCTTGTCCTCTGCTTTGTCCTCCTGCCCAGCCTGCAGACCTGCACAGCAGCTGGGGTGGATTGGCATGGCAAGGGCTGGGGTGTCGCCCCCAGGAAGTACCTGGCAAAAGTGAGAGGGGATGGGCCATCCCCATGATGTTGACGTGCCAGTGGCATCCAGCTCTGTACCTGCTCCGTGTACACTCTGTCCTGTCCTGACTCCCTCAGGTCACCCATTGGAAAAGGTCTGGTTAGGAATTACAAATCCTTGAAGGTAGGAACATGTGGTCCCTGGAAAGCAGAGAGTACATGCTAAGAAAATTGCCATATATCCATGCTCTTCCTATCTATTTTGTCCTCTTTGGCAGCACCAGCTACAGACAACAGGGTGTGAATTAATTGTTGTTGTGTTGCAAAGGTTGTCATGCTGTCTTCATAGTGCTTTCTGGAAACAGACTGCTTGAATGGAATATCAAGTGATGGGTGCAAAACTTGAAAGCATATTAAAAATATTCATGTGGCAGAATGAATAGCACTAATTTTTAAATATTGTCTCCTTCCTTTCTTTAAAGATCTTTTATTTTATTGATTTTCTGAATGGGTCCTTCACATCACAGAATTATAAGGTGTTTCAAAAATTAAATATTTTGCCCATAGGATGACTACAGTAGATGTCATGTGAAATTTGCATTTGTTGTCTGCAGATTTGAATTTTTAAATGTCTGGATTTTAAAGCATAAATCTATTCTGTTAATGAGACTGTGAAACAAAAAGAGAGGACTTTTCATTGTATGGTATCATATTGGCAGACTACAGAAAAAGACCCGGAGAGTGAATTCACTGTCCAGATGCATTGGTGGGAAATGGGAATGCCTAGATTTGTCAGTTTCTCAGTTAAGTCACTGTGAGCTCTAGCTGGACTGAAGTTTGTCTGAGAGCTCACTTGTTACCTTGTGTGACCAGATCTCGTGTCTCTGCACTGATTTGTTTGCCATGTTCAGCTTTTACTTGATGTGATGGCTGTCTAACTTTCCTCTGATCTGATACTGAAAATCAATAACGTCAAAATAAATGGTCCTTTAGACACGCTTGTTTGTCTGTTAACTGGCAAGGAAATCATGTGTGAATGTTCTTTTTGCGGGCACAAGGTCTCTTTGTACACAGTGTGTACACAGTGTGGCACAGTGGACAATAACACGTTTCTGGATAGGTCTGCATTACACATGCCTGAGCAGTTCTCAACACAGCAGAGTATTTGTGTATATACTTAATCGGAAGCCTGTTTCAATATTTCACTGATAGAAAAATACTGCAAATACTTATGCAGGTGTTTATCTGAACTGCTGAGCTAAGTAAGACTGGTCATCTAGACAGTGAGGTTGAGTCAAAACATAAACATCTATCTATGTGTCATTGTGATTTTAACCATATCCTGATTGCCCTTCATGCCCACTTGTTTCTTAGGCTTTCCAATTGTGTTTTATATTCAGGTATGAGCTCTCAAGGACACTTGAAGATGCTCAAAAAGAATGTTAATCATTAAAGAGATGTTAATAGTACCCTTCTTTCACCACTACTATGCAGTTGTATGAGACAGTGCAACAGTTGAGAGCAATAAAATAAAAATATATCCTTGATCACAATAACATTATCAATGCACAGATATTTTAAAGTTAAAGGCTTATTGTTGAAATATGTTGTTTATCAACATTTTAATTTTTAATATATTCTAATTAATATAGGCTCAAAATCTGAAAAAAGTTGAATTTACTGAAATTTATGTTTTAAACTGAGACCCAAGTTTAGATTTCTTCAATTTCTCAAAAAACTGATTTACTGCCCCAAATTTAAAGAGTCAGAGAATTACAAAAATAATATGTTCGTTTCCTTAGTCTGATATAAACTTTTGCTAAAAGTATTTTGGATACTGATACACAAAGACTAATGCTTGCCTCCAGAGAAATAATAAGATCTCAAAGAAAAATACAGTATTACTACAGTACATTTTTCCACACTAATGCCTAGCATGATAGAAGTTGGTATTTAAAAAATACACTCCTGGGAAGTGTCACTTGCAAACATTTTCAGGACGATTTTTATTCTTCCCCACACTTTTACAACTCATTGCTTTCACAAATGCTTTTTTTACTGATGAACTTTGTTTGTGAAGGACTTGTGGAGCTGCTGTGCACTACAGAAAGGAAGGACCTTGTAAGATGGAGGAGAAGGATCAAAGAAGAACAGAGGTCTGTACAAGATAGAGATCCTTACAGTTTTACTGATGGCTTGGGACTGGAATAAGATCATTTTGACTGTAGAGTTATTGCTATTGGATCCCTTGTTTCTGCAAAGAGAAGTATTTGTTTGGGTATATTAATATACTTGTTATCACATCTGAGGTACCTTAGCTGAGTTCAAACTGTTTCTGCTATCCTAGCATGAGTTTCAAAATAGCACCTTTTCAGATTTAATGTCTTTCTTTCTTTTTTTCTTTTTTACCTAAAGAAGAATTCCTGCTTTAGTCGTGCCAAGAATTCTTATGTTCAGCAATTTTGATTGATCTCTACATTACTATGTTAACTTTGATCTAATGTATCTAATGGAAGGATGATTAGCAGGTTGCTATGTGAGATAATTTATTAAAAGCTAGTACTTTCCCCCCATATCCACCATCTAGGAACCTTAGCAAAGCACTTCAGTAGATGCTCTGCTCCAGGCTTGCTGCTTGTGACTCTTTTGATGGTGCCATTTTGGTTCTTTAGGAGTTGGGCTTTTATTAAAATGCAATAAAAGTAAGCAAAAACCTTAAAAATATGGAATAGGTACATCCTGGTGCAGCTGATGTCAGTAATGCCAATGAAGAGGAATACAGCCTGCCTGCTCATCAGCGGATTTTGCATTCAAATGCTAATAATTTAAGTGCCTATTTTATTGGAAACTTCATTGGTTATATAAAAATGGAAGAAAGGAGTGAGAAAGTAGCACGTGATGTGTTGTAGCACTTCACTCTTGAACTCTTGCCTATACCAGTGTTTCTGTTCATGATTCCCTTTGCAACCAACTTTTGACTTTTTCTTTTTTAATAGAAACAGAAAAACTGATGTCTGGGAGCCCATATGTTTGACTGTGCTTTAATTCAGTATGCACCAGTGTCGTAGTTTTGCAAGGCCTGGTTTTGGTAGTAGGGGGTGCTACAGGGGTGGCTTCTGTGAGAAGCTGCTAGAAGCCCCACCATCATGTCCTGCAGGCCAATGTCTGGCTGGCTGCAAAGATGGACATGCCGCAGGCCAAGGCTGGGCCAATTAGAACTGGCAACGCCTTTGTGATAACAGATTTAAGAAGGAATTCAAAACAATACTGGTGGCGCAGTTTTAATTCCAGCCAGGGAAGAGGGGAGTGAGTGAGAAGATGTGAGCAGAAAACAACATGGAGGCACCAAGGTCAGTTTGGAAGGAGTGGGAGGAGGTACTACAGGAGCCAGAGCGGAGATTCCTCTGCAGCTGGTGGTGAAGACCGTGGTGAAGACCATGGTGAAGCAGGCTGTCCCACCTGCAAGTCCATGGAGGACCACAGGAGTGCAGAGACCCACCTGCAGCCCGTGGAGGAGCCCACGCTGGAGCAGGTGGATGCTTGAAAAGGACTGCAGCCTGTGGGGGAATGACCCATGCTGCAGCAGCTTGAGGGCTGCTGTTGACTGTGGGATGGACTCACATCGGAAAAGTTCCTGGTGAACTGTCTCCCAGAGGGGACCCCCACAGAGCAGTGGGGGATGACGGTTCCAAATCTGCAGCAGGAAGAAGCCACCGATGATGAACTGACCAAAAACCCCCATTCTCTGTCTCCCTGTGCCATTTGGGTAGGAGGTAGAGCTGGGAGGAGGGACTGCGAGGGAACAAGGTGTTCTCCAAAAGCTCATTTTACTTCTCATTATCCTGGTCTGTTTCTGTTAGTGTAATACATTTACTTTCATATCATGTAAGTTCGAGCCTGTTTTTGCCTGATCTCCTTTCCCGTAATCCTTATCTCAAACTCATGAATGCTTTGAATTTTTTTTTTCTCCTCTGTCCAGCTGCAGGGGGAGGGAGAGGGTGGTTTCCATGGGTGCCTGGCATCTGGCCAGGCTCAAACCATGACAACCAGCAGGTGTCCAATATTCAATTGTTGATGCTTATGTATTGTGTTTCATCTGCTGTCATCTTTAGAGCTAAAAAGTGATGGTCCTCAGTTCAAGTTTTATATATGTGCAGAAGAACAGAAGTGTGAACTGCAAGTGCAGCTGGTACAGACCCAAGTGACATAGCTTTGATCTGGTTAGTTTCCAATTCCAGCTTCCAGCACCAGTTGTAGCCTCCCAGTACGATGGAAGGCTCGTGGAATCCCTGTGGAAGGGGACTGTTCTTGGCTTGAGCTCAGCTCAGTCTCTGTCTCCCAAGTTGAGGTCTTGTTGCATCAATAGAATATACCTGATTTTCCCAAAAGCTACATGGTCTGAATGGCTTCTTATCTAGGTGCTCAGGGCATTCTGAGGGAGCAGAAAATGGCTGTTGGATAACACTGTGAAGAGACAATGTTATTTTAAAAATTCTTTATTTGTTTTCTCCTTCCATTGTGAGACCTGACTTGCAGGTTGCCAGTATCTCTCTTGTGCAGTGTGTGGCTAACACTCTAAGTGCAACAAGGATGGCAATGAATAATTTTACACTTAATCATGTCGTGAGGCATGCAGGCTATGTCTCTGATATTTGTGTTTTCTTTGTGTTTTGTGTTTTTCACTCAAACACGACTTTGTGTTCTTTGTTTTTTTATGTTTTTCACTTTTAACTGAAGGGAATTTCCTCTCCCTGAGAGAGGAGGGTTATGGCTCTGTCCTCCAGACTCTGGGAGGACTCACCTGCCACTTTGGAGGGCAATATTGTCCTCATGCTTTTTTTCTCTTTTCCCATAATCTAAAATCAATTATTTTAAGGAAAAAATAGTAGTTTTATTTTGATTTTCTGCACAGGAGTACCAAACACATAATTAGATGTAGAATTGTTTTATGCTGGTCTGTCTGTAAAATTCTGTCCAGAAGCCTGACTTTTGGGAAGAGCAGCAAAAGAGGAACCAGGTGCTCTTAGTTAAAAATACTTCTAAATCAAGCTTATATGTTGCTCTTGTGAGCATATTTGTTCATCACCACTTATTGGAAATTAGTAATTGTTGAATAATATTGAAAGGTGTCTTTCTGCTTTTACTATAAAACCAGTAGCAGATATTTATAATACACACATCCCCTCATCATGCTGCAATGCTATTGTCACTTTTATCATAAAAGAATTATGTATCTCTGTACATGAAAAATGTATTCTAGAACTACTCTGAATTAGTTTTTAATGTACTGTGACCTTGAATTGCCCCAGGATATTAATGCTAAATGATTACTTCTGAATGCTTTTTGAATAGCTGCACAGAGCAATTAAATGCACCATACATCACACATGACATAGTTAAATGCCTCTTCTGGTCAAGGAACCTAAACAGTTCTTTCAAATGATGGTAATTCCATATTACTAAAGATGAAAAAAAAAAAAGTAATTTGTTAGTATTAAGATAAGCATAACCTGGAAGAGGTTATAACCTTAGCTTGAGATGGAACAAAATAAAAAAATTTTCTTTATGGTGATCTACAAGGAAGATCACTGCAAAACCAAAGCACTGTCACACTGCATTTTCTCTCTAGACAAAGGGAGCAATAGTAATAAATCCCTCACTTTTTGACAAGTTGCCATTTTTTTTCCTTGTAAGAATAACTAATATGGCTCATAAAATGGGTGTAAAATGTGGTCACTACTATTATGTATGGTATATTGCACAGCAGTTGGTTTTAGAATGTGGAACAACATAAATCTGATCTTTGCAAAACCTTCTAATAAAATTAGTGAAACTTAGGAGTGATCACAGGGGTCAAGATTACTCTTATAACCAGAATAAAAAGAACCTTTTGCTTGGGTCACTAATTCAAATCTGACCTGGTTGGTTTCCTTAAAACGTTTCAATTACTTGAAGGAATGTGCTATTTCAGATGCAGTGGCAATTTTGGCCCAAGTCAGAGCAGACATATCACCCCCCTTAGTATTCAATGGGTGTAAATGTTGAGTATGACTGAGAAGTTGAGTGTGACTATTTCTGTGTGTTCTCAGAAATCAGTCCAATTACTTATATTACTCATCAGACACTGGTGGCAAGTGCCTGATAGACTCAACTTTCAGACTACTCCTCAGCCCATGCTGCAGACCATTTACTGACCTCCAGCCTGGTTCCTGGCAGCAATTCCCACTCTAAGCTGCAGCTGCAGCATCCCTGTCCTTACTTCCCTTCCCAGCTTCCCCCAGAGTCTCTGCTGAGGTTGAGACATCATCATGTGTCAGGCAAACCATCTAAACCACAAAAATGTTAATGACAAAATGACTTGTTAATGTTAATGACTAAAAAATACATGTTGACCTTGAAAATAACTCCTGCATAATTCCAAGAAACTGAGCAAGGTCCTGGAAAAAAACAATGAAGCTTATATAGAGCATTCTTCATATAAAATTTCCAGCTTTTGCTGCTGTTCTTTCTCAGGTTTTGGAGTGGATTGTGTGAGTGTGGTGATGTCCATAGGATGAAAAGGGTTAAGGAAGTAGGGCTGTAAAGCTCTGGTAAACAGGGCAGGTTTGGGAAGCTGGCTTTGTTAGCTGTGTGCTACAGAGCCCCAGGGCATTGCTGGGGGAAGGTGGTGGTGGGCAGGCAGAGAAGATGATTGCTAGAGGCAGCAGTTCATTGCAGCAGATCATTACAGCAGTCCTGCAGCACAAGAAAAACCCAGAAGTGGTGGTTAAATTAGGAATCCTTTTCTCTCCATGTATGCTTTAACTTCCATACACTGAGAAGAAACAATCCAACAACTTCCAGAAGCAGTTGCTGGGGGAGAGTAGGGAGTGAGAGCCACCATTCTTAGGGGTATTGGTTATTCAGCTCTAAGATAGTTTTCACTGCATGTTTTCAGTGTGAGGAAGCACACTGTTGTATGACTGGATTAGAGTGTGAAGACAAGCTGTATGTTCTTTTCAAAAGGAGAGAAAGGATTTTATGAAGAAACAGATTTGATGCTCCAGCTACTAAAATCAGCTGCTACGCAATGAAATCTGCATTATGGCTGCCCCATGTCAGCCAGTGAAGATGTGGGCATCAACATCTTTGAAAAGTTTGAGCACCAGTTAGACTAGCCCAAGGCAAGCAGAGCATGCATGACTGGCACTTGCATGGCAGGTAATCCAAGCTGACATTGACCTTGACAACATTACATGACAATATTTTTACTAGAGGAAACTGACATTGAATCTTGCAGCAGTATTAGATTCCAGCAGGCTTCTCTGCGGCATGAGGACAGCACACTCCTGTTCTTTTCATTGTAGAGTCTGGCAGTGTTTGGTGTGGTCAGCACAACTACCTCTCCCTGTTCCATCTCTGGTCTTTGTTTAGTATCTGTATTGGGTTTGCACAGCCTGGTTTTTGGTAGTGGGGGGGCAACAGGAGTGGCTTCTGTGAGAAGCTGCTGGAAGCTTCCACCACCATGTCCAGCAGAGCCAATCCCTGGCTGGCTGCAAAGATGGACATGCCGCAGGCCAATTAGAACTGGCAACGCCTCTGTGATAACAGATTTAAGAAGGAATTCAAAACAATACTGGTGGTGCAGTTTTAATTCCAGCCAGGGCGCTGGGGGTGAGTGAGAAGATGTGAGTAGAAAAACAACATGGGGACACCAAGGTAGTTTGGAAGGAGTGGGAGGAGGTACTACAGGAGCTGGAGCCAAGATTCCTCTGCAGCTGGTGGCGAAGACCATGGTGAGGCAGGTTATCCCCCCTGCAGCCCATGGAGGACCACAGGAGTGCAGAGACCCACCTGCAGCCCGTGGAGGGCCCACGCTGGAGCAGGTGGATGCTTGAAAAGGACTGCAGCCTGTGGGGGAGTGACCCATGCTGCAGCAGCTTGAGGGCTGCTGTTGCCTGTGGGATTGATTTATATTGCAAAAGTTTGTAGAAGCTTGCTGCTTATGCGATGGGCTTTTTTTCTAAAGGGAGTAGTTCCTGAGAACTGTCTCCCAGAGGGGACCCCTACAGATGCAGCAGGGGAAAATGACTCCAGTTCTGCAGCAGGAAGAAGATACAGATGATGAATTGACCAGAAACTTCATTCTCTGTCTCCCTGCGCCCTTTGAGGTAGAGCTGGGAGGAGGGAGTGGGGGAAAAAAGGTGTTCTTCAAAAGCTCATTTTACTTCTCATTATCCTGGTCTGTTTCTGTTAGTTTTAGTGTAATAGGTTTACCTTCATATCTCTTAAGTTGAAGCCTCTCTCGAATCCTTATCACAAACCTCATGAATGCTTTGAATTTTTTTTCTCTCCTCTGTCCAGCTGCGAGGGGGAGTGAGCTTGGGTATGGGTAGTTTCCATGGGTACCTGGCCTCCGGCCAGGGTCAAACCACAACACAGATTTAAGAAGAAAATAAAAACAATATTGGTGGTGCAGTTTTAATTTTCACCAGAGCAGAGTGGGGTTGAGAATATGTGAGAGGAACAACTCTGCAGACACCAAGGTCAGTGAAGAAGGAGGGGCAGGAGCTGCTCCAGGCACCAGAGCCGAGATTCCTCTGC
>WBMZ01003153.1:0-150444 GCA_013400975.1 Atrichornis clamosus | reverse complement strand
TAGAGGGTTCATCGCAGCACCTCTGCCCCGCCTGCCTCACCTGCGCCCCCTGCAGCCAGGAGTGAGGTACTGCAGCCTCCCCGCCCCACCTGCGCCCCCTGCAGCCATAGAGCTATCATCACAGCACCTCTGCCCCGCCTGCCTCACCTGCGCCCCCTGCAGCCAGGCGTGAGGTACTGCAGCCTCCCCGCCCCACCTGCCCCACCAGCACCCCCTGCTGAGTGTGGTCATAACTACACCACAGGGGAATCGCATAGCAGGCGGGAAACATCTCTTACTGGTTGTTGTTGTTACTGTTGTTTGTTCTGTTGTGTTACTTATATACATCCTAGGAAAGAACTGTTATTCCTTTTCCCACATTTGTGCTCACAAGCCTCATAATTTTCAAAGTTACAATAATTCGGGAGCAGGGGTAATTTCTTCCATTCCAGGAAGGTTCCTGCCTTCCTTGGCAAATGTCTGCCTTTCAAACCAAGACAAGCAGGAAGTCTTTAGGAATATGAAATGAGAAATATTGCTGCCCATATGCATCATCATTCAGTCTTAGAATCAACTAATCATAGAAACATAGAGCATTTTGGGTAGGAAGGGATCTCTGGAGGTCATCAGTCCAACCTCTCTCAGTACTAAGGAAGTCTTGTTGCTCAGGGCTACATATACTCTCCTGTCTTGAACACCTTTGGGGATCAATGCTCACAGACTCTCTGGGCAGCCTGGTCCAGTGTTTGACCACCATTATGGTAGAAAGAAATTCTCCTAACACTGAATCAGAATCTCCCATGTTCCAGATGGTGTCTCTTGCTGTTCATTCCATCACTGTGTACCTCCACGAAGAGTCTTGCTCCCATATTTCTCCATACCTTCCAGTACAGAGAGCAGCAAGGTCTCCCCTGAGTCCTCTCCTCTTGGAAATACTGCTTCTATCAGAGAAGTATGCAGCAACATTTTTCTAGGAATGAAAGTGTGATTTCTATACTCTGTCTGTAATTTATTCTCAATATCTATTCAGCACTGCTGTGAAAGAAGTTAAAGTCTTGTTGCAGCCATAGGCTACCTTTTAAAGCTCTTTTAAAAACATTCTTTGCTACTGCTTGTTCAGTTCGGGTTGATTTCTTAATGTTTCTTCTTAGGTAAGCAATGACTATAGCAAGTATGTTACTGATTTTTCAGAATGGTGGTGGAAAGAAAATATGATGAAGAATAATAATTTGGGGTTGAACATAATATTTTACTAAACTGGAAAACCATTTCTCATTTCATTAATCAGGAAAAGTATTAAAAGATAAAGAAAGAAAAGAAGCAGTGGTCAGTCTCATGTAGCCCTATGTTGAAATTTTTCGTTGAGAAGATGCCATCCTAGAATATGTCAATATTTTCCAACTTTCTAAAATAAAACTTCAACTGTATTTGTCACAAATGTGTAACATGTTTTGACTCACCCTGCCTTCCATTTTGTCAGCCAATAAATCATTTGCTTGAAGGATGTCAGTCAACTACATTCACAACCTTTTAGAAAGCCCCAGATCATGTGCTGAAATCCACACATGGGTACATGGCTATTGGTCTCTGGAGAAATCACACAGGAACCATCTTTGGAGTCTTTTTTGGCTCTTGATGTGTCTGCTTTTGAGCTTCATGCCAGGAAGACACCTCAAAGCTTGTAGAAAAGTAGAAATTCTAAAAATGGGAACAACTTTAAAAGTAGAGGTGCAACAGTAGTGAATATTTGTAAACAATTCCTGCAGCATTCTTGGCATCTGGCTGGCAATTTCATATAATCAGATTTCTCTTTTAGTTCCTGTTATGTTAATTGATTGGTTTGTGGATCTGAAAAATTGCAGCTCACACTCTGTTCAGCTTCCAGGTTCAGGCTCATTGTTTTAAAAACTGCACTGTGCAATATGGAAAGCTGGGCTTTTTAATGCAGGTTTTAACAACTGCAGTTAAATTATTTGGGGTGCTGGGAAAGACATATCCAGGAATAACACCTGTTTTGATGCAATTAAAGCCCTACAGCAGTATATGGATAAAGTACTTCTAGAAACCTTGCTTTGTAGAGTTTAAAATGATTACAGGGCCAAAGGGGTTGCAAGTAGTTAGTCCCAGGAAAATAGATTGGTAATGATGGAAACAGATTGATTTCAACTATTGCCCAGGTATAACGGAAGGTGTGTGATGGTTGCATTTAAAGACATAGAAGAGCAATTAGAGAGACAGGTGCTGCTTTTGCTTGCCTGTTGTGGTGTACACAAACTGAGGTAAAACTGCTGGTGCAATGCAGTGGTTTTAAAACAGGATCAGTTAAGTTATTTTATTTTGGAAAATGATTAAAAGTGTCATTGGTTCCTCTGTCCTTTTCTGCACTAGTGTCCCTTAGCAACTGTCTTTGTGAAAGTCATAAATTCAGAATAAATCAAATACAGCACAACTCTCCCCAAAGCAAACTATGCCTCCCATTATTTCTTTGCCAAGTGCTCTCCTGCAGCAAACAAGTGCAGTTCTTAAATCTTTACAACTCAGCCTGATATTCTCCTAAAGAACATGTGAAGAAAATGTAGGTCCTTGCTTGCAGTGAGATTTTTCCCCCTTTTCTTCTGCACTGGCTTGGCACTCATTCTGGGTCTGACTTAAAGCATAATACTAAGTGCCGCAGGCTTGGGTATTGTGCATCCTCTTTCTTTCCTCTTCCCACACTCCAGATATGTCATGTTCTCTCTATTCCCAGGCTCCAGTCCAGGGGGACAGGGCAGAACTTGAAGCCCTGTGTTGGGAGGAGATTCAAAGCAAAGGATGGAGGAAAAATGGAATATGAAGTGGGAAGCCAGTGTGGGAGAAAGGGAGGTGCTAACAATGCTCTAGGGTAGGAGAGGCTTTGATTCATCAGGGAGAGCTTCCCCTGCGAAGGCTGCAGGAACCAGGGTACTTGAGCTCTGGACTGCGGAGTGCAGACTCCTTTTACCAAAAATTTGAGAAATCTATTCAAAAATAACCATACAGTTTCTGCCCTCCCTAAAGACAGTGCCTGCAGCCAGAATAAACTCGCTGTTTATTCATACAGAGAATCATGTTAGAAGTTCTTTACTGATTTAGTCTTGAAAGTTAGTTCAAAAGCTTTATGAACCCACTAATACCATTATGTTCACCTCCACTTCATACTGTAATAGATGTGAAGTTTTTGGTTAATATGCTACAAACACAGTATGCTAAGAAACAATAGAACCGAACTAACAAAAAAGAAAAAGCCCTCCAGAAAAGTCCCAATCCCCTGCTTGATTTGCTCCAATCACACTCGAAAAGTGTCTTTGTATTAAATCCAACCTTTGCAAATGGTCTGTTGTATCAACTGACAGTGCAGAAGAAAAGGGAGAAAAGTGTGCACTGAGAGCTACCTGCTCCTCAGTTTAATTTTAGATCATTTTGTGATTCACTTGCTCTGACCCTGGCTGATCACTTGGCTTTGTTATATCCAGTTGTTTTAGCAGTGAGTAAAGGCAAGATTGAGATATTGTCTCTCCAATTAGAAAAATTCAGGGCAGAAAAATGTGTAATGGCTCTGCTGTAAGGTGGAGTGGATGGGTCTCTGACTAGATTAAGACAGAAGGAACTAAATCTATCTATGATAATACTGGGTTGGTTTTGTTGGAGTTAGGGCAGGGATTGTTTTGCCCCAGTATGGGTTTTTTTCCTCCCTCCTTTAATGAATTAGAGAGCTCTGTCAGGGTTTAATCCAATTACTGATGACATTGAAGAAAAGAGCAGCAGAAGTGGGCTGGATGGAAGAAATATATTAACAAAGAAAAATCTCATCTTTCCCCAGATCAGTGAGCTGAGAACAAATTTTCAGGTGCCTCTTCTTTTGGTTCTTCAGGTAATTCAGGGTTAATCAGTCCATTTGCAATCATTTAACTGATAAAAGCACAGTAAATAAAGGAGTTGGTTGCAGTCCTGAACATGAATTGAAAGCAACTTTTTTTTCTATCCAGTTTACATAGGCCTTAAACCATAATGATAGAAAATACATTTGGGTTAAAAGAGATGTCAGTTATGAGCCATGTTTGCAGGACTACCATGGACTGAAGAGAACAGAGTTATCCAGAACCACCAACAAGTATGCTTCCAAGGGCTTCAAAAGGGATTATGTAAAAGGAGAAATATTGCTAATATGGTTAACTTGTTCATTCTGTTTGCAGTTATTTTCTTATTTTCAATGATTTTTATCCTATTTGCCAATCTAAAATATGCACGTAGCATTAAGTGAATGGTACTTAAACAACCTGCTGCCCTGATGTGTTTGGATTTTGCTTGGCCCTATGTGTGGGTTGTCTGGTAGGACTGGTGTATTGTGCTTCTATTTCTTGCTTAGGTTCAGGAAGCCACAAGAATGAAAATTTGAATAGTTGCACAAATATGCATAAATATCCATTTAAAATGCATATGTGTGACTTTCCCATTTTTCTTCCCCTTGTGGGGATATCCTGAGTCAAGAGGTGCACAAATGCTGACAAAAAATGAGAACTCAGATATTTGCAAATGCTGCTGGTGTTCACACAGCTTTGCTCACCCTGGTCCCCTCCAACAGCCTTCCTGTCCCCTGCATGGTTTAAACAGTGATTTATCCCCTAATAGGCCTGTTTCCAACAGCTGTAATTGCTTAAGATATGCAGATCTCTTATGCCCATGACCCACTTGAACACTTTTTGAAGTCAGTTATCCCATGGGGGTATGAAGCTATGAATAAAGTGAATCCCGGGCCAGGTCTGAGGAAGGTGTTTCACCTTTCTGTCACGGGCAATGGTCTGACTGTCATGTCTAGAATTCACTGCTGTGACTATTGGCAGTTTCAATTTAATTCATAGGCAGTAATGAGGCTGGTACAAGCCTGTGGATGAGGTCTTTCTGAGGCTGTGCTGCCTCTTTTAGACAGCTGGTAAAAAATGCATTTTGTAGTTATGACTGATGTCTGTTCAGTTACTATATTTAAAGTGTAATAGACTCTTAGAAATACTGCCTTAGCCAGCAGGATTTAACTTCATTAGTTTTGAAACAGGAGAGAAATGTTAGCCACTGTGCAGTCTTTGATTATGCTCTGGGGAATTTTCTAGGGTTAAATTAACCACAGCAGAACTCATATGTCCTTTGAGTGCCAGTGAAACATATTGAGAAATACAGGGGAAAAATAATTATTATTTTGAAATGTAAAAACTATAAAGTTCATCTTATGTATAATCCCTAGTGCACAGTAAGTTCTGTATGCTTGGTATACTTGCACCTTTTAATGTTGACTATACTGTTTATTTTATACTTTGTTCTGGCTTTATAAAAAATCACACCACCAGCAATCAGATTTGACCATAAAGGAACATTCAGAAAACTACCATTTCACCAGACTCAGTTTAAATTCAGGAGAGAGATAATTTAGCCACTAAATGTCCTGTCTTATCCACAGTGTCATTGGAGAATTACTCTCCAGAATCACTTTCATCTCCCAGCTGCTGACAATTTAGCAGTTCTGCTTGCCTTTAATTAATCTCTTTGAATCTACATGTAGAAGGTCAGTGTCAATGACTTTGGCAGAATGAGCAGAAATTTTTGTCCAAAAAATACATTTTGGAAGACGTGGTGTCACTGGAAATAAAAGCCTTTTTTGACTTTTAAAAAAAACTTAATACTTGGAAAATATGGAATGAAAGTTTGTTTACAATTTCATATATCAACAAATATTTCAGTAGTTTCGTTTCTAAAAACAAAAATTACCCAGTTTTTGTTTTCTTTTCATATGACAATTTTTTTAATCTCCTCATTCCATTAATTTCAAATGGAAAATGAGGGGTAGAGGGCAGAAGGAATTAACACATCTAAAGGCAAAGAAATCTCATTTACTTCCTCACAGAAGAGTTTGCAAAAAAATATTAAAAATCCTGTGAATTTATTTTCTTCCATTCAGCCTTCTTAAAAATGTTCCCCTCTTTTGGACTGAAGAACAAGTTGAAGAAAATATGAAAATCCATACTTTTAAAAATTAGTATTTTTGTATTGTCAAACCCAACCTAATCTCAAAATTAACATGAACTTTCTAAGCAATGCAAAATAAAAACAATTTCATTATTCAAAAATATTGTCAAAATAAATTAAAACTGGTAAAAGTTTTCCTTTATTTTCTCCAATTTCTTAATGTGCATGTAAAATAGGATTTCTGTCCAACAATTGCAGAGCCTGAGGAGGAACTGGATTCTGCATGAAACTGTGAAAGAAACGGGGAAATGTGTTTTTTCTCAAATTGCATATACTGCGTAATGCAGAAACATCTACCTAACCCCTAGACTGTTCTTCTTTTTCTTTTTCTCTCTGTTGTAGAGATACCTGCTGCAACCTTCACTGCCTTTTCTCTTCCTGATTTTCTGCTAAAATTTGGAGCAGAGTCCAACTGTCTTTTCACAACATATATATGAAAACCACAACCCTAAAAAACATGTCTGTGGAAGAAATGTGGTATGTGCTTGGACCCTCAGTGCAGGGTGGCTGCAGTCTCTACCTTGTAAAACAGGACATGTCTCACATGGCAATATCTAGTAAAAGGAAAGGCTCAACACGACTGATGGACCTATTCTCTTCCAGTACTGGAGGAGACTGTCCTATGATAATGCAGATGAATATCAGTCAGGTACAGAGAGCACTGGTCTAAAGATTTCTAATCCATGCTATTTAAGCATATTGGGCTAGTTGCATGCTTCCTTCATTTAGTTATCCCTCTGCATTTTCGTAGCTTCCCTAATTTCTTGTGATCTGTGCCCTTTTTGGATGGAATTCACATTGCACTTAACTTTTACCTAATGTTTATCCATTTATGGCTGCCAAAAGGATGGTATTCGACCATTTTCCAGACTACAGAATATATGGAAGTTAGTTGTAGTTTTCTCCTGTTGGGGTAATAGGAGAAGCTTCTGGCAGTCTTCATCCACACCTACACTCCTATTTCACTATAATATCCTTTCAGCAGCATACAGACTTCAGACTGGACCTGGCAAACCTTTTTGCAGAGAAAAGGCTGAACCACAATACCAAATGAGAGAAAGAGGACAGCAATACATTTTTCAAGACTGATTTGGATGGTCTGGGATAGTTTATGACTTCATTGTCCTCAACTTCACACATACCTCTAGGGTAGGATGTACAATATTGCTCCTATTTTAGAGATGGAAAAACAATTAGTTGATTTAATTCAGTCCTAAGGAAGAATGATTCGACACTTGAGCTTCAAACCAGAACTTCATTATTCCTGGCTTTATGAGGAGTTTGTAGCTGCAGCTCAAATAACATACCTTTCCTTATAGTGCCCCTGCACAAAGAATTAAAAATTATCAGAAAAAAATGTAGTCATGACCTGGAAACCAGGGTTTTTTTAGAGAAAAAGATGGGAATTCTGCAAAAGATGGGAATTTGTTATGTAACAGGTTTTCAAAATAAAAATAGCCCTAATTTACTCTAAGTTCTGTTAAAAACTCATTAAAAGATAGGGGGGAAAAGAATCTTTCAGCAGGGCATATTTGGAAAGAAAGATGTAATAGGTGGAAAAGAGCAGAAAAGTAGGATAAATCACAGGAGAGAATGAAGACACGTATGTGAATTGTGATGTATTGTAAGATAAAATGATCCATGAACTTGGGTTATGTGTGCTATTTAGAAATTAAGACGCTGAAATACAGAGGCCAGAGTGGATGACTAAGGAATACAAAGGGTCAGCTAGGATGTAAAGGTGTGTGTGCAGCAAAGAAAATGGTCAGTATCAAGCAATAGCAGAGATCCTGGGAGGAAGTTAAGGCAGTGTAACAGAAAAGAACAGTGAAAGAAGAGACTGTGAAAAGAGTACCAACTATGCTAAAATAAATATTTCTTTTTTAGATGCTGGAGAGTGATATGGTCATGTAATCTGCATATTGCCATCACAGTTGCTATAGCGAGTGTAATGTACTGTATTTTTTTACCACCAGGGAGACTGTTGCAACAGACAGGGAGCTACATTAGGAAGTTGTGCTTAACAAGTCATGTGTGATTTTACTGTCAAACTGCAAAGTGCCGTTCTCCTATGGAAGAAGGCTGCGAGTACTTTCGAGGAGTTGATAAACACCACATGATGCAGCTTTCTGGGAAAAACAGAATCCTTTGAAGCATTTCCAGCAAAATCCTTCGAGAGGCAAAGCATATTTTCAGATGCATGATTCTAGGTTAAACAGCTATGTCCCCCACTTGTTTACAAAGCAGCTCGACAGCTGCTGTGAGCCACTGGCCCCCTTTGGACAGACAGGATACATTTGGATCTGTCACAGCGAGCCACAATGTGCCTTTGCTGCATTACTCTGCGAAGATCTCATCGGAGATCTGCTGCTGGCAACACTAAAAGCTTCACCAGCTCTAAGAGCAGCAGATGATTAGTTTCACCCCCACTTTAAGCTTCCTTGTTGTTTTTAACTCTGAAGTTTGGGGAGACATTTTTAGTGGTGAAATTGGCCATGGGAAAGCTGCACCCAGCTTTATGCATGAGGAATAAAACATAAAAATAAACAGAAGCAGCTGGTTATTGGCAGGGAATAGGTTCTTTAACAGAAGATAAAAAAGACCTGATGTCTGTTTGAACACAGAGATGCAGTGCCCAGTTTGAAATTAAAAAGTTTAATTACAAGAGCAGAGCAAAGGTTTGTGTTAGAGCTGTCCTTTGACATTTGGGAAATCAGTCTGAGAAATGCAGCTTCTGAGCTGTGAAACCCAGCCATAGTTCCTGCAAGTGTTCCTGGAAATAAGCTCAAGCCAGAACACTGACAGGACAGCCTGCTTTGGGGAGTAAGGGGCAGAGATTTAAATCTCACCTCGCAAATGCCTCAGTATGGCCCCGCTCTTGTGAATGGATCTAAGGGTGGGTTGGTATACTCAGTGCACCTCTCTACATCATGAGGGGCATTGCTGGTGACAAAACAAGGACTGGTTGGCAATTCCCCTTTTCTAATCCAGGTTTCCCTGTTCGAGCCATGGCCATGCTGCTGCTGGGGAGCAAGAGGGAAGCAGGACAGTAGCAGCAACTGGACAGGGTCACCTGTCTCCCACTGCACCTCTCAGCAGCATGAGCCTCCTGGCACAGCCTAAGGATGGATGCAAGGGAAAAGTCTAGGGCTACCTTAATGCTCTGCTTCATTTACCTGCTAAATAGATCATTATAAATTCTTGCTATAAAATACTGTTTGTCCAGCAGCTCTTTGGCCTGTCCCTTGCTGCTGCTTACCTCTGCGTGACATATTCCTATGCTCTTCTTCCCCAGAAATGTTTTCCCTCTAACCAAGGCAAAGAAAATCAGTAGAGACAATAAATCTCTCCCTCTGCTGAAGAGGGTGGCAGCAGACCCTCTGCACCCTCTGCCTCTGAAGCCCACAAATCACAAGCAGCTGGTCCCTTGCAGTCAGCAGCAATATTGTTTCCTTTGCCCTCCTTACCAGAGACTGGTCACAGCAAAAATTATTACTGATGGCATCTGACAGTTCTACATCACGTTTTGACATTAGCTTTTAGTTACTGGTTCTTTTTTAATAGCTGCCAGTGTGTTCAGTCAAATACCTGTCTGTCACCACAATCAGACAGACCTTAATGTGTCTGCGTTATGGAAGAGGACCTCAGCGTCTTTCCAGCACTTTATTATAGCCCCAGTATAGCTTTTTATCACAAATTCCTCATGCATAGCTGTCCCTGCTCCACCACAGAAATCTTCTGAGTTGGCAGCTCCGATGTCTGCTGCCATTAATCTTCTCTGTGCTGTAGAGAGCAGGGCACCAGGTGATTTATGGCAATTACCTGCTCTGATGCAGCGGAGCTCAGATGAGTTGGGTTGAATCATTGTTCCTGGTGTGAGTTTTGTCCCCAAGCAGCCCAAGGGTGCAAAATATGCCTCTCCACACCTGTGTTTACTTTCTTTCTTAAGCATTGTGCTGTTAATCAAGGGGAGGGAATATGAATTTTAATCACAGTTTAAAATAGTATTGCAGTGGTGGTGCACTGGTAAGTGAAAGGTTGAGCACTTTGACACCAGTTCAGAATTAAAAGCTATAATCAAATATCTTAGGTAGTTTTGTGAAAACAATATTTTTCCAGGAAGGCCATACAATGCACATCTTTCACCTGTGATTTCCTGGAGTAAGTTTTAGTTTTAATTTTATGTATCATTCTCAGGTTTTACTCCTGATTTTCTATTTTTTGAACTGGCAGGGACCTGGAGTGGTGCATGGGAAATGAAGGTTGTGCCAAGCTGAGATGCCTTGAGCCAATTAAGGGGCAGTGTTAATGGGCTCTCTGTGAATCATCCTAAACTTTCCATGCCAGAAAGGATGATGCCCACAACACAGGGCTGAGCTGAGCATTTAAAGCCTAGAGAAAAAAGAGCAGATCTTCAAGTCTTCATTATTACGCAGCTTGCCTACTGGTTGTGTTGAAAGGGAAGTGTGCTCTATAACAGGAAGGCACAGAAGTGATTTTTTCTCTTATGAAGATTCATATGGGTGCATGAGTGTATGTGTGCAGGTATGTGTTACAGCATTGCCACAGTTTATATCCCCTGAGAATTAAGCTGACTTCTACATTTCTCTTTCCCTGCTGCTGCTTTCACTTGTTTAATGTCAGGGCGGAAAATGGAAAGCAAGATTAATCTTGTGATTAGGCTTGTGTAATAGAGGAAAGGAAGTGAATTTAGGAGGGAATATGTGTATGCAGTAGGCTGAGTGCATGCACCCATTTGGAGAAGAGCTGAAGGAAGAAGTGGGACCAGCTGCTGGAGGAGCAGGGACAGTTGAGGAGGGACATTGGGGAACCTGTGCACTGAGATGTTTGGGGAGAGTGGCACTTGGCCCATGGCTCTGTGGAGGTGGGTCTACCCCACCCTGCTGTCCCTCTTTGTTTTCATGTGAGAAATCACAGCAGTGAATTGCAATTCAGCAGTAATACTGATGAGGGACATGCTTATTTGGGAATAAAGAATGGCTTTTTCTTGCTTAGTTTGAGTTGTTTTCAAAGCAGCCTAAGTTAAGCTGGAAAAATTCTGGAATGCAAATCTGTGAGTGCCTTATAGGAATATAAATATAGCATCTTATCTTGCACGGTTATGTACTCCCACACAGACAAGCCCGGAGGCAAGTTGAAAAAACGAAGGCTGGGCTATTCATGATACCCCTGGCATCAGCTCCAGTCACACGTGGGCATGTGGGCAGCTGGAGCTGACATATGCTAATAGTGATTAACATATGTGTGTGGAGCTCGGCCACACAGAGCTGCAGCACAAAGAGCTTGGTCGAAGGGACCTTTACCAGTGCATCCTTTGGCCATTGAGCTTTCTATTAAATGCTGTGTGTGATCCATGCTGTGAGAATATATGAGCTGGACTTCAATCATCCTTGTGAGTTCCTTCCAGCTCAGGATATTCTATGTTTCCATGAATATGTAGTAAACCTGGTGCCACCTTTAATATGCAGCCATGATTTTCCTCTGGGATGTTTTGAAAGCCCAGTTTTGGTACAACCTGCTCAGATCAGGTGAATTCAGAGCAAAAAGGAGTGTTTGGGCTACATTTCTTCCCATTGATTGATTCCCGTGTGAGGACCACAAATGCACTGCCAGCTATGGTATTGAGTGCTTCCAGCATCCTCACTACTTTGGGGCTTTCAGACCTGTCACGGTATTTGAGGCAGCCCAAAGTAGCTGGGTAGTGGTACTCTCAGAAGGAATTCCATTTTTTAAACACTTCACTCTTTTAGCTGTCTAGGGCCATCTCCAACCCAAAGCCCTGTCATAATCTGGTGGCATGCTGGGGCTTGTTTACAAGATAAACTAACAGCTGCTTTCCTCTCATCTGCTGCTCCTGCTTCGAACTTGAAATAGGAATTATCTCTGTGTGTCAGAACCAGGAGAGTCAAAGCCTCCTTGGAGATGCCCTTTGGGCCTCTCTTTCTGCTACCTTGCAAACATATTTCTATTTTCAGAGATGGCAAGCCAGCACCTAATCTTCCACAGGCACATGTATTGCTCCCAGGGAGGAATGTTAGGAATGAAGGAACTGAGTTTTTTTTAACCCTCCCTCCATGGGTTAGCCCACTTCTGCTTATCAGCCTACCTCAGCACTTGGTGTTTGAAATCTAGATCAGAATTTTTCAGCTTTTGGGTCCTATGCATAGTTTTTCAGCAATGGCCTCATTTGCTTTCAAAGCAGCTGAGTGAAAATGCATCCATTGTGGGTTTTGTGCATCTGTAGGCAGAAATATAAGAGAAGAGATCTTACTATTTTTTTTCTGAACTGATGTTTAGTTACTGTATTAACAGGCCACACACAAGCTCCTCTCTTATTTGCATATCAATACTTAGCCTATTAGAAGCCAATGGAGTGAGGGTCTTGCAGTACATACCCTCTCACAGCGTGATGCTCAGACTTCCCATGACATCCTTTCTTCAGCTTTCATGTCAGTGAATATTATATTGTGATGCCTTGAAGCCAGGATAAACTGGGGCCGTTAAATGTTCAGATGTATGCTCAATCTGTGAAGCTCGCAGCTGCTCCACTCTTTTGATAATGCTAGTAAGCAAAATTAGTAAATAAAATAAATGCTTAAGGTTCATTTGCTGCACACCCCAATACATGAATGAGAATAGAATTAAGGACATCAAAGAAAAATAAAAACAGGCTAGTAATAACTTGTTCCCCTTAGGCCTACTGCTTAACCTAAATGTTGTGTTAAAGGGATAAATGGGTGAACTGAATACATAGTTAAAAGCCAGGAATGAGGCTTGAGATCACACCCCTGTTAGTAAGATCAGCATTATCTCTGTAAGATCAAAAAGAGTAAACATTTAGTGGAGAAAATGTGTCATGTTTAATATAGTCATAAATTTTGCATATTATTTGCCTACAAAGGTAAATAATAAAATCCTGCAGTGGCCCATGAGGCTGGAGAAAGGTCATCCTCCTCCTCTGCTGCTCCCCTCACCCCTTGTTTTTTTTGGTGCCCTGAGAAGGAACAAATCTGCCACGGCCTCCTGTGATTGAAATGAGGTAGGAAGGCTCCCTGGGAAAGGAAGTTTTCAGAGAGATCCAAAGAGCAGAGAAGAATCCAAACCCAGGCGTTAATCTCCCCATGAAGGGAGTGATGGAGGGATGGGGATGAGGTGTCACTGGAAGACACCATCCGTTCATGGTGGCCATGACTGATGAGGAAGAGGACAGGAAAGGGAAGGTGTTGAGGGGAATGGGGCAGGAGGGATGGGGCCACCTACTTCTTCTGATGGAGGGGACGTGAAGGGCTGGATTGTCGCAGCGGGGGCAAGGTGGTCAGAGCTGCGACCTTCTGAAAGCGCCCCCAGACCGTGTCAGGAACAGCTTCAGAGGCCACTTCCCCGGCACACTCTCGCACACACTCTCACACGCGGGATCTTGAAGATATCGTCAGCGATAAAGGACGAGGGAGAGGTCTTATCTTGGGTTCCGCAGGGAGGGTTTATTACCAACAGCCACACGAAGGGTCCAGAGCATAAGACAGGCGAGGACAGCTGTACCCCGGATTAAATACAGGGGCGGAGAGAGGGTCAGGGTCCAATCAGGGGAGAGCATAAGGGTGGTACAAAGGTGATGGGAGGGCCAAGGGACCAGTGAAGGGACACCAAAGGAGGGACTACAGGGTTAGGTCCAGTGGAGGGGCAGGGAGAGGAGAAGGTTCTGGAGATGGGTCCATACAAGGGAGAAAGGGGCAGGGTCCACTGACTGGGCTACATTTGAGTAACGGAGCAGAGGTTCCTGGGAGAGGTGCACTTCTCTCACCCTATGTGGGAAGCTGAGCTTAGGAAGCTTCCCTCCAAGGGGTGCTCACAGTGGAAGTGACTGGTCTCACGGCCTCCACACTGCATGGGGACTCCCACCACAAATGCCACATTTGGATGGAGAAGGAAGGTGGCTGTAGGAGATTGTCTCAAGGCTTCTACTCTGCCAGAGCTGCAACATCCCTGAAAATTCATGGCCACTTTGCTCTCTTGCTAGCCTGTGGATCGAAGAGGGGAATACTGCCTTACGTGCATACCCTACTAACTCATACTGCTGCTGGATTAAAATGTTTGCAGATTTACATCCCAGAGGTTCTGTGCTTGAAAAAATATTCTTGAAGAAGGCTCACAGAGTTGGACTAATGGGGTAACCTCAAATGATAGTGACCAAGGGAACAGCCGAAGGAAAAATCTGTAGCAATGAAGGTCTTTGGTAGTATCACTTTTGAGATGATCCCGTGGCACATGTGTAGAAACAAATGTCCCAAAGAGGAGTTTACTGAGAAGCTCCTTCTGAGCATGCACACATACTCAGAGCTGTAGTGCTGAACTGCAGCTATTGCCTTCACTACTAAAAGTAAGTACATTAGAGAAGCTCCAAGAAGGCTTCAGAAAATAAAGGTACTACTGCTCCAGGCACTGGCCAGGCCCCTGGCAGAAAACTGTCTTCCAGAGAACTGAGATTAAGCACATGAATTACTTTGACCTGGATAAAAGACCTGTTTTCTGTGAGGGGGTATCTGAAAAAAATTGTTTTTTCTGTTTCTGCTTTCTACAAGGACAGAGGGTGTGTTGGGTTAGCAGTTTTCAATGGTTGCAGAAGTTGTATGTTTTTTAAAGAATATCAGGAAAAAGCAACAGAGAGCTTGAATAAATCCAAATGTGATTTTCCACGGAGCATGCAGAAGAATAAGATAAATTAATTACTGGAGATGATACCACCAGAACTGTTGATTGGAAAAGGCTACATTCCTCTCACATAGCCTGTCCTCCTTAAGTATGATATGACTCATGCTCCTATGAAATGCTCACCTCTATTTAAACCCACCATCTCCTCTATAAAGTTAATTAATTAAAGAAAACCCCCGTGGTAGGAGTATCAATGGCAGAATAATAGATTGCCTTGAGAAAGGTGATCAGATAAGCTGGAGTCTTAAAAAGGTCGGGTGATGCACTAATATGAAAAATAGGATCCAGCAACATACACTTATATATAGGAATGTGTTTTCTCATAAAAAGGGACTGATTGTATACAAAATCTGCTTAATACAGAGGAAAAGGAGCAAGAAAACAGTATTATTGCAATCAATATTGGAGTTGAAGACTGTGTTCTAAAAAATAAAAAAGCACCTGGAGTTAAATGTTAATTCATCAAATTTCTCTCACCTACAGTACATTTAGGGGTTTTTTTGTCCTTCCAGTGTTTGAATGTACCACTCTAGTGTTAACACTAACTTCAAATCTGATTTTATGTATGCTTAACTTTACACTCTACGAGTTCTCATTAAAACTCAAAATGTATCAATTTAAACACCTGCTTAGCTTTTTACAGAATTAGGGTTGCATGTTGTGAAATGCATAAGATATATAATACAGCTGAATTAAAATTACAACATAATTCCCAGCTGGATTTTTCTGGTCACTTTTGTTATTTTAACACAGATTAAAGGTTGTACTACGTGTTAAAGTCTTAGTTGGAATTTTAAAACAGAAAGAAACATGCCTAAAAAATTACTTTTGACAAATGCAAGTAATATTCTCACTGTGAAGTTACATATGAGTGTCTTAGAGTTATATGAAATATATTTGAGAATTTATCCCAATATTTCCCAAATCTTATTGATAAGCAGTTTACCAGGAAAGCTCAATGTATGGCATTTTGGATGTTCCTCAGCTTTGCTCTGGCAAGTAAGTCACAACTTTCACCACACTTTTTAGAAAAACAGTCACTGATATTCCTGTAAATCTCATAATTTTAATGAGCTTTTCGGCCAGTGAACTCATCCCCTGTATTGCCAGTGGAAATAGAACCACAGAGATGTGAGCAGCCTTGAAGTAAAATGAATTAGAGGGAATGCATCCAGCTAATTTCCAAGATACACTCACCACCTCTAAATTAGAAGCAGAGAAAGATTTCCCACGCTGACTCCAGACAGAGGATCATCAGACATGGACACTGTGGTGATAGGAGATATTTCAGAGCAGGGCATACAAAATCTTGTAAAAAAAAATCTTAGTGATCTAATTCTAAGGAAAATTTAACTTTCATATCTATCTATGTAGCCGTTGCCCTGCAGCATGGGAATGTTAATTTTTCTCTCTTATCTAATATCATTATGGGTATTTCCATTTTTCAGAGAGGTGCATAACTCTTTTTTCCAATCCTGCCATGCAGTTGTCCTCAGTGACAAGAATTTCATTTACAGCAATCTCACCTTGTATCCCTCCCTTTCCTCACTTGAGTGTTAGCAGCCTGAGTGATGGAGAGTGGCTTCTGGTGGCTTCGTTCAGATTCAATGTGCTGATATCAAGTAAGGGGTAAGATAAAATAACAGACCTCTAATACACCTACTACATCAGTATTTTAGTTGTCATTTAAGCCAGTTTTGAATCCCCTTTGGCAAATTCACAGAAGGATTCAGGAGGAGAGACAGATGGGGCTGAAGTGCGGTGCAAGAGGGGACGTGTCTCAGCCCTCCTGGGATGGAAAACTCCGACTTCAGATCTCTCAAATCCGGCTTCAAGAATTAAATGAGGAAAGAAAGGAAACTGAGGATGGAAAAAATGAAAGCAAAACACTAGTTGGTCACAGGATCAAAGGAACTTAAAACTAAGGGAATGATTAAAAATTAAGAGAGTGTTTGGGGAACACTGCTTTTGCGCAATTCCCCTTGGCTATAAAAGACAGAATTAGAAAGATTTCATGGAATTTCAGGCCAGAAGGGGACCATTATGATCAGTTGCTCAGACTTTCACTCTGCCGTTAAGGATGCTGATGCAGCCAGCTTTGCCACAAGGCATCCCTGGAGGGATAGCAGACGGAATGCTGAACCTACGGCCTCTCGGCCAGCGCCACACTTTGAAGGCTGGAGCTGAAGCAGGCAAGGGCTCCCTCCCATCACGTGTGCAGACCCTGCTTGTGTCTGTGTGAGTTTTTCCTCTTTGCCCACGGCTGCTCTCTGGGCTGCCATGACCTCCTGACCTCTGCTCTAATTTGTTACCTGTCCTGCTTGCCCACTTAGCCAAAAAGTCAGGAGAAAAACATTGCCTCACAAAGATTCTGGGCACAGTTTTCCTCCAAAAACTCATACCCCTTGCCTGCTGCTTGCTCTTTAGAAAAGTAAGGACAACCTATGTGCTGTCAGGGGTAGGATGCAGGTAGGTGAGGCTGTTCTGTGGCAGCACAGGTGGAAAAGACACCTTCTTCTCAGTTGCTTTGCTTTTCTTCGATTCTCTCATCTTCTGAACATGCACAAATCAGGAAAGGACTTGTAGATGCCACATTTTGTCTGTGTAATCTATCAAGACCTAATTAGAGCTGTGGTTTGGTCTGCAGGAATCACTGGTGGGACCTCCAGGTCTTCCCCTCCCCTGTCCTGACTGCATGCTTCTGTTGCCTGTGCTCTTGAAGCAGCACTTACCATGGAAAGGGCTGAGTATTTCAGTGCTTTTTCAGCTCAACTTAATGTTTTGAACATTCCTCTTAACCACTGCAGTGAAGATTTTTGATGAAGCGACCACATTTTTATATGTAGCAATAACAGATTTTGTCTTCTATTTTACAACACATGCTAACAGCTGTTTACAAAGTAGTGATGGTGGAATGCAGTCCAGTGGGTATACTGACTATTCATTTATCCAGAGGGATTGCACTGTGCTGAACAGCATTTGGACTTCAATTTAGTATGCATCCAGCCGAATTATGCGATTAGCTGATATGCAATAAACCAGAACAGAAACACATGCAGTCGAATGGTGCCAGATAAAAAGCATATAATTCTTATACAGGTTCTCTTAGTATCATACAGGTAAATTATAAATACATAGTTATATGGAATTTGGCTATCTTGCCACATATCTCTACTTCTGGTGCTCTGTGTAAATCTGTAACTATATGTGTAGAGCTGTACTGATTTCAGGTCCTTTATATTACTCATTAAATAATTTTATTTTGTTGTTTTACTTGAACTATACCACACTTCAAATACTGGCACTAAGCAATGTTTTCATGTCACTTAAAAGAGGACATAGGACTTAAAAGTCAGTCTTTTATTAAAATAAAGTTTCAGAGAAAACTCCTCTCCCAGCAGAAATGCCACAGTGATTTTTATGAAAAAAGAGAAAGAGGTTTTTGGCTACTGTTAGGAATTTTTACAGTTATGGGGTCACCTCTCCCCCCACCCCTCTGGCAGTGCTGCCTCTGCCCCCAGTGGAGGGGATGGGGACTGGAGGACAGCCTACCACCTTCCCCTATCCTGCTGCAAGGCAGCAGGGTGGAAAGAGCCCAAAGCAAAATTTTTGTCTCTAATACCTCTAACAGGCTGCTGAGCTCAGGGAAGAGAGCAAATAGAGGAGGGAATAAAGTTGAGAGGTTTGTCATCCCACTGGAGGCTCCCAACTGTGAATTTCATTCTTTGTACTATTATGGGACTGACCATAGTCCTCACCCCCAGCCTGCTCCTCGTGAGAAACCAAGGAGTGGCAACCCTGTTGTATGGACCAGCTGTGGGCAGGAGCTGCAGTTTGACATATAATGTGTATAAACTTGGATGAAATGAAGTCATGAATGTAACAAACAGTGTGCCCTAAATTGGGGGATGCTGCTTAATCCACCCGTGCATGCATGACCATTCTGCCTGCACACAGGAGTAAGATCATCTCCATCCCTCTCCATCCAAGAGGGATTGTGATGTTACCATTTCAGCTTTATCACTTAGCTTGATAGTAAAACCATCAGTGCCCTGGCAAAGCTCAGAATGTAAAAAACCTTTCTTTGTTTTCTTGATTCACAGGACACAAATTATTGACCAAATTAAAGAAATAGTGAACAGCCACCAGCATGGTGATTGCTATTCATCCTCTGTGCCGTGTGAGGCTGGAGCCTTTTAGGAAATAGCATGTACAGAGGTAATTAAAACTATATGCATGTATATGCCTAAGTAGGCCAAAATATGGCTGTAGGCAATTTTTCCAAAACAGTGCTGTAGGAAAGTTCTTAGCCTCAACATGAGACTCAGATTATTCAGGGACAATCCCATGTGATCCCAAGTGTGTATATGAATAGACTTAGGTAACAAAGTGCAATTTGATTAAGCATGAAACAAAAAATATGTAAAAATAGTAATTAAAAACATTAATGCAACTAATGTATTTGCAGGTATTGTAATAACAAAATATTGCTGACTAGCTTTCATTTGTTAAAAGTGCTCTCCTTTCTCACAGATGAAAGTAAGTTAGTAGCTCTCCATCTCTGCCTTTCAACAGCTTAAAAATTGTAGGCTTTATACATGTAAAAAAAAATTCTTGTGAATATTTATCTAGCTTGGTTTTTTAATTTGGATTGTGAATTTACACCAATCCTTCAGAACAGCTGGAAGTCTGTAGTACATGGACTACATGTAGTACATGTAGCACATAACTGTATGTATTTTTTTTTCCACGTTTGCATTTTCTGGAAAATTTGCAGTAGATTTAAAAAATATTTTCACATATTTTCAATACAGAAATGTGAAGAAAAGGAGAGAGAATGAATGCCTATGAATTACATGACATTCTAAACCCATGTTTCCAAACGCATTTATCTGAATTCAAGCTGTGACTTAATAGCTGTAGCTGTATCAACACTGTATCAGTTTACCATAGGAGGAAAATATATGAAATGAGACATAACCTACTAAGGTCACTTCAGGGGCTATCACCGAGCGGAAAATGAATGCTAATATTTTCAGATTTAACATGGGTAAGCTAGTCAGAACCAATAGTTTGGGGCTGAATTCTGAAATGCCCTCGGTGAAAGCAATGCAAGGGGGATGGTCAGTGAGATGGAATTATTAAAAGATAGGGTGGAGCCAAGCCCAGCCATATGGTGAATGCCATAACCGGGGCAGACCTGTCATGGCCAAGCAAGCTGGGAAAGCAGGCGAAAAGAAATTGTCCTGAAAGAACAACATGCATCCCGCCATGAAGAAATGAGGGCAGAGGGCTGTGGGCAACGCATTGGCCAGTGACTGACACTTGCACTGATGAAAGACAACACTGGAAGTTGAGCCCCAGCTAGACAAAGTTGATTAGGGTAGATGGGACCCTTCATCATGCCTTAAAAAATCATCACAGCTCAAAACACTCACTTCCAATATGCCTAATAAACCCCTCGGTCATTCATGCAAGTTGGATGAGTAACATATCTATCAGCAAAATAGCTGCATAACCGGGTGCATCAAACGTAGCTGTTCATACAAACTCCAGAGTCCTTTCTACCAACAAAAGATGTGAGGGTCTCTGTCTTTCTGCAACTGTGAGAAGCCTGAGACTTACAGTAGACATTCTTTGTTTTTCTTCAGTTGTACATTTTGATGAAAAAAATTATACGTTAAAAAGCATAAACATGTTTGCATTTTGGTAAGTAGTATAATCTCATACAGCAAAATTTGCCTGCCCCAGTGCTCCCCCGAGTTTGCACTGGCACACTCTCCAGCACTCTCTGGATCACTGACTGGTCACTAAGGTGGACCAGAATTGCTGGCTATGCCCGAGCTGGTGTTGATTCCAGTTTCTTGTGTCTGTGTGGTAAGTGTGCACCAATGTGTTCCAGATCAGAGTAGGCTTGTCTAGTGCTAATCCTGTGATCTTTGCAGCAGTCCATGGGGTGATACAGATGATGCATCTTTATTATCTGTTTCTTTTTGCCAATAATCAAAATTGCGTGAGGTTTTAAAGATTGAAACTTAACTTATGTGAAATTGTGGTATTTCCATGCACCTCTGCAAAGACAAATCCACTCTGTGCCAGGAAGCTATCGAGGGAAATGCTGTTTTGGTGCTGCTCAGATGAGTGTACCTCTGAATTTAGAGCACAGGAATGAGAACAAAAATCAGTCAATTAAGCCCAGGAAGACAGGTTCCTTTTTGTTATGTAACAGTCATAATTTCACTGTCCTCTTGGGCTCAGTCTTCCATCTAGCTCACACTACAGCTACTGACCCCATGCATGAACAAGCTACCTTCTTACATGTACACTATAAATATATTACACATTCTTGCACCTATAGTCACTGAGGATTTTTTAAATCTGGTTTCTGTTTTGGCGTGATACAGATCAAGTTGTCATGTTTGTACAAGCAAATTATCTGTAACTAGAACTGTTTTTTGGTATTTGAGCAAACCAGCAAAAAATTGGTTGCACTTGTATTAATAAATTCTCTTCTGCACAGGGTGATCATATCCAAAAAGTACAGGTGAAATGGTTCCTGGCCCACAGTAGCTCCTAAACCACTCCCAGAACCTGTTTGAAAGAGCTCTTATTGACCTGGGCCAAAGTTCTGCTGGGGACAGTTTGACTGTACTGGTGATGGCACAGCTGGAAAAAGTCCTAGGCATTATTTAATTTCCTAGTATGGGTATAATTAGTTTGACCAGACATTGACCTATGAATAAATTACAGTTTTTAAAATAAAACCTTAGGAAAAAAGTATTCTGCTTAATTCTGATTTTTTTTTTTGCAGCCTTGTCTCTTTCTGTATTGTTTGTCATTTTGTAAACAGTCACTTAGATCAGTTTCTTTGCAAATGTTAGAATGTTGAAATGCTCTTTTGCTCAAATAGGAATACTATTTACCCATTCTTTTTTGTCTGATTTTTTATAAACTGGAAGCCTTTACAAGGTTTTGCTTTAAAAATTAATTTTTCTCTTAGTTTTTCTAGAGAAAATATACTGGCTTTCAGGTGGGAAGCTTCAAAAAAGATTACATCTCTGTTAGGTTTTAATTTTTCTAGGAATAATCTGTCCAGTACAGCTCAACATCTGTGAGCCTCAAGAGCAAGTTGTCATACTTCAGAGAAGTACAGAGAAGTGAAGGAATTTTCTAAGAAGCCAGATATAATTTTATGGCAGTGAATTGCTACTCTATGAACTCCGAGGAATTGCGGCGTTCCATTTCTCATTATGTATGCCCACAAGAGAAATATTAAACTAGACTTCTCTTTGACTGTTGCCTTCGTTCTCTCTTTCTCTTGTACATACTTATAAAATAAAGATCAAACTTCCTTGAATTCTTTTTATCTGCTTTGAAGTCTAAGGAAAACTTTTTTGGAAATTCTATTTTCATCTCTGTGAATTTATTCTCTAATGCTTCTAACTTGTCAAATATGGATTGTGCTGTGCAAGGAGCAGTTAAGAAAAAAAAGCCCATCTTTGAATCTACATGCACGGACAATCATTCTCACAATTCATGAAAGCCGTCAAAAAACGTGGAGCCACAATACACTCTTCTATTACAATTTCTTTTGGACAGTTCTGAGGCATGCCTGCCAGATTCTGTGGAGCGGAAAAAACCCATAATCTTTTTCTTCTTTTTGCCCAGTAAATTACTTTGAGTGTGTAAAAGAGGCACGTCCTACAGCTTTGGACATCTACTTTAATGCAATTTCTATATTTTTTTTCCCCCCAGAACTTTATTTTTGCCTGAAGATTTGTAACGAGAGGAGATACTGTATTTTTAGGAGGATAAATAAAAAGTATCCAAGTCAGAGCTATTGCTCAAAGATGGGACAACAGACATATTCCCTTTCCCTGGGGAGGTGCAAGTGGTGTTGGGCTGGAGTCCATTTGGTTAACTGCAAGAAGCCTGAATCTCTGACTCTGCCTGGAGAACCACAGGAGAGATACCATCTCCTGTAGCAGATATTATCCCATCCCAGTAAAGTAGATCATGTGAGGGCAGTCCTCAGGCAATGCCTTAATTAATCTAGAAGGAAACCTCTAATTAGAAACTGTGCATTCACCTCCTGCCCTGGAGCACTTGGTCCCGGGGGGCCGCTCCTCCAAGTGAGCCCTCCTACCCCAGGCAGGGTGCTGCAGCCTTGACCCCTTGGGGCCACCCTCGGGCATCTCGGCACGGCCCTGCGAGATGGGTCTGTGTCCCACTGCCGAGATTCAGCCCCACCTCTGTGGCTGCTGCAGTAAATCCTTCTCACTTTTGCCTACAAAACTAACTTTACTTTCATATTTTCCCAAGCACCTGAACCCAGCTCATCCTACAAGACACAATGCTTCTCAGTCCATCTCCTGGCACCTACTGGTGACCTGAAATAAACCATTGAACCATCTTCCATTTGTTGGGGCCTTTGAAGGAAACTCAAGATATGGGTAACCAAAACCTTCTTCCACTTGGAGAAGGGAAAATGGTCTGATGTTCCTGGAGGAATCAAGGGAGATGTGCTGCATTTGCAGTAAAATAGTATTGGGGAAAGTTTGTTGGCTGAAAAGCAACTGAAGGAGCAGTGTTGCTCTCTGAGGATGTTCACTCAGCTCCCACCTCATGTGTCTGCAAAGGCACCTTTTTCCTTTGCAACTGATGGTCTGAAAAAAGTTATTGTTTTTAAAGATGGATGACAGTGCTTAAAGTCTTCTTGGGTCTGAAATGAAAACAGATTGATCTGGAATGGTCTTTATTCTAAAATACTGTTGTAGAAGTTGAATGGATATTATAGCTGTAATAATTTCCAGAATAACCATACAGATATTCCTACTTTGCAAATGTACCTATCTAGTGATTGATATGTACACACATTCTGTTTAGACCTCATCCAAAGCCTGATAATGCTAGGCTTTACATTTCTTAAGCAACTGGTCTTATGAGGTAAAGTAGCTAACTCAGAGATCTGAAAAGACATTGTATGGCTATGTTTTTGACAGGAGAAAACCCCAAACATAAAAGCCTGCAGGTAATTAAGGGCTTAGTGCAAGATTTCAATTCTCAACTTTGCACCTATTACATTTCAATTTGATGCAGTAAAAGGTTTTGCTCATTCTAAACTTGTATTCAGCAAGAAGGAAATATCTTTTTTCCCCTTTTGAAGCAGGTGGTGATTGTTTTAAATTATTAGGGGTCTAAACTTGGCCACCATCCAAGATATGTCAGGAGCTTAGGTCCTCATCTCCAGAGTAAAAAACACACACCCAAATATTTGATCAGAGCATATTCTTCCAGCCTTGCTGACAAAGACAGGCTCAGAGATGACAGTACAGATTACAGTTTTCTTTTAAAATCAAAGAGGTTGTGTTTTTGTTTTGGTTTTGGGGTTGTTTTTTTTCCCTCTGTCTTTTTTCCCATGAAAGAATTAGAACATGTTCAATCAGAATGGTGCAATGTGTCTCTGGCAAACATGAAAATTCCTCAAGGATCTAAATTAAGAATAAAACAAGTGAAGAAGGGGGCAACTCACAGCAGTGCATAGACACTGCCTCTTGTACGGTTTTACTCTTGTGTGTTTGACTGCCTGTGTGAGTTTTGCATCTTGTATGTTATTGTTTATCAAAGAGCAATCAACGAGAAGAGAGATTAGAGGGGAGGAAGAAAGGAAAAGAAAACAGGAGAGGAGGAGAAATCTTATGCATATGTGAGGCCAAGGGATATTGCCTTTCAGGGTTCATGCACTGTTGTCTTTAATTTTTATGGTATTTGAAAAGAATGTTAACGAGTATCAGAGTTAAAATGCAAGGATTCATGATTTCAGAGAAAATACATTGCCCAGAATCAGCTAAGGCAATGGCCCCAAGGCTTTTCTAGACCAGTGAACCACCTTTAACCTTCGGCTGCCACGTACCCTTTGAGGAACCTACAAGGGTATTTTTCAAAGCAAGGCCCAGAGCAAATGTGCAAATTGCACTTTGCTGAAAACTTCCTCCTGGCAAATCAGAAAAACTGCATCGAAAATAGCAGCATAGCTTGTTTGGACACAATGTAAGTTAGTACATTTTTCTATTTATAATCTTAGGCTTTTGGGTCACTACAGAGCCATGGGCTACAGTTTGTGGACCACTGAGCTATGGAACCAGTCCTCATTAAAGAACACCTGCCAGGGATTGTTCATCCTGCAGGATAACTTCCATACATTAAGAGTCCTCTTGGTAGGAAGACACAAACCAAGAAATTTTAAAAGGACTGGATTGCTGCGAGGTGATTTGCTTTCACATAGTGGGCTCATTCAGCTGATGATGTGAAGCAAGTTTGTTGTGTTTTACTATCAATTAACTCAGAACCTGGAAAGCTGGTTCTTCCCTGAATCTGTGTTTAAAACCAATGCTCCTAAAACTTATTTGACCTTGCAGCAAGGGCAAAGATAGTTTTGGTGATTTTTAAAATCAGCTAAAAAACCCCAACCACCTCTTTACTCAGAGAAGCTGTGGAGTCTCCCTCACTGGAGAAATTCAAGAACTGTCTGGATGCAATCCTGTGCCATGTGCTCTAGGATGACCCTGCTTAAGCAGAGAGGTTGAACCAGATGACTCACAGTGATTCCTTCCAATTGTATCTGTTCTGCGATTCTGTGATTTTTTTAAGCTTGACACAAGAAATGAACAAAATTGCAAAGCTGGGTTGACATTTCTTATACCTACTGATTTTGCTGGCGAGTATTTGAGGAGTGTTTGTTTGCTTATACAAAGTCAGATTTCCTTATGTGTGTTCAATAATCACCTATTGAATATCTAATATGACAAGTGAGGATGTGCTGAAATGCCCCCTTACCTTGGTAGCTGTATGAGACTAGTGTGTTCTTTCTATCTGATGATTATCAAATAAAACATTATCCAACTCTAATGAGATGGTGAAAGCAAAGACAGTACTCAGGAACAGATGTGGAGTTTTGAAAATGAAGATAAGTATACCTGCAAGTTTGGTGGGCATGGTAATGCAAAGCATTAAGGAACTGGCTTACAGTCTGTTTGCTGTTGCTGACCTGACATGCTGGCTGTTCATGGACCACTTAATATAATGACAATGTTCACCTGAGAGCCTTCCTGTGAGGCACAAGAACGAAAGAGAAACAGCCTTCCCATTGACTTGCCTTAATTTTGTGCATTCGTCAGAAACCAAACATTTTGTGAGGTATTGATTTGTGTTCCCAGTTTTCTTGATCCTTAATGATATAATACCATGTAAAACATTAAAAAAAAAAAAGTTGTAATCTTATATGGGAACAAACTGTTCTGTCAATAAGTAGTGTAAGTCTACCACAAAACCAACTCACCCTTAACATGACAGCAATTTCTTCAGTGACATTTATGAGCTCATGGAAAGAACAGTAGCAATTTTATTCATTGTTTGGAGCTTACTACCCAATGTATAATGAGAGTGTTATGAAAATTAGAAATTGCGTATAACACAACTCTTTTGTAGTGTAAATAACACAACCATCTAAATTATATACATACTAGAATTATATTAAACACATATACACTATATGCAAAGCAGAATAGACCTTATACCAAATTAAGCTGTATTTTAATTAGGAGAGTGGTAACAAGCCTTTAAAATCAGCCAACACTGTACTTTGGTTTTAACTCAGAAATTCTGGAGCTTTATGAATTCATGACAGACCCTTAGGGATACATTTTCAAAGCGTTGCACAGGATTTTAGCCATGCAAATCCCATTAAAATCAGTGGGAGACATGTGGCTAAAACCCACGCAAGGCTTTGGAAGCTACATGCCCCTTAATGTTATCTAGACAGTGTTTCGGCCTGTGAATTTCCTTGCTTCCAATTTTTACAACTGAATTCAAAAGGAAATAAAATTTTCCATGGGGATGTGGGAATTTTAACAGGAGGCAGGCTCTTTTAGATCCAGAGACATAGTTCTGATCTATCAACGATATTAACACATGGTAAAAGTAGTTTTGGTCTGTGCTTTACATGCTTTATCTGTACCCAGCTATTTTGACCTGTATTTTTACTATGCAACAATGTAGGCAACTGACTTTGCAAATATGCATATTGTAGTCTCTGCAGATTATAATCTCTCTTAATATAATATTTGAATTGAATAAATGATGAAGTTACTTTTGGAGTGATCATTTGACTTGAGGCCTGTGGTACCCTGAGCAATATGACATCTGCTGCCAGGCGTTCCATAAAGACCCAGGTGCCCTATAAAAGTCACAGATCACGTATTCCCAAGTAAGTGCAGCAGCTGATCAGCGTGAGATTTAAACACGTGGGTCTTCCCTGCTTGCCCAAGTTGCAGGAACACTGGTGGGGATCTGCAGAGATGGGCAGGGATGAGCTTGGAAGCACAGGTTGCTGTTAGGTGAGAAGAACTTCAGTCTCTGAAGCAGACAGAGAAATGAGGCTTTCTCTAGACTGTGTGGCTGTCACCAGACATTAAATATGGAAGTAAAAAAATAATATGTCTGAAGAGTTTACTCAAAGAAGTGCCAGGTCTTTAGTCAAACTCAGCTTACAGTCAATGAAGCAGAAACTCCTGATTTGGAAGGCTGGTTGATTCTGAAGGGAATGGGGAAAACCTGGATTTGCAAGAACTGTGCATAGGCACATGCAACAGAACAAGGGCAATCTGGATGGTGACCCTGCTTATCTGTATGGCAGGTTAAAACAGACACAAAATTTGGGTTCTGAAAAGAAACACTACCAAATGCCATGATTTTTGAGACCTGTAAGTCCAGGTGTCTAGAAGAAAGTTAATTTCAAAGAATTTGTAATTAACTGTATGCTTTCTATGACTACCGAAGGAGTCACAATTGCAGTTAAGGCCTGGTAATTTTACAGTATTTCTGTAAGGGCTTGAGCAAGAAGATTTTCAGTACTGCAGCTCATCTGGGAGCCCCTCACAGGGGCACCCCGGCTCTGGGGGATGATGTTTGGGCCCTTCTGGGTGTAGCCGCTGGCGTGCAGGCGCAGGTGTGAGCAGTCCGTGTGCCGTGAGCTCCCGTCGGACACGCAGGGCCGGCGCTCCGGCCGGCGGCCCCGCACTAGGTGGAGCTGCAGCCCGCGCCGCGGGAGCGCCGCCGCCGCCGCCCTTTGTCCGCCGAGCGGGCCGGGCCGAGCATCCTCCCTCCCGCCGCTCTCCCAGCCAGGGGTTGCTTCGAACAGCAAACCACGCGCTGGAAAAATCCTGTCCTGGTGGACTGGGGTTTGTGTTTTGTTTTGTTATTTGGAATTGTTGCTTTGGCAGAGCTGAAAATAAATTGTCCTAATTATCCCACGTAATACTGTAATCTCGGTATTAAGACTTATGTAAAAGAAAAGATATTTAAAAATTAAAATTGTACTCCAATGTAATTTGCCGTGCAATTGAGAGACATTAAACTGCATTGCTTTATCTTGCTGGTGTTCTTAATTCAAAATAGGATGATATGTTTACCTTTTTCCCTGAATTATCTGACAACACCATCATAATAAATTTAAACTTTGGGCTCTGCCATCCCATTACATCTGTGTCCACACAACCACCACCCTCCCCCCAGTTTTTTCTTACTAAATTGTCCAGGGGAAAAATATAAATAAGGCGAGTACTTCCCCCCTTCCCCCTCCCTTCGTATGTGCCTTTACTTTTTTTCTACACTCTAATGACATTTGGCAGGCTCAACTGTGTAATGCTTGACTGGTTTTATTGTTGTCTGCTCCCAGTGGGGAATAGTTGACACTGCTCTCTGTTTTCAATTGATATCCATTTTCAACAATATTGCTTTCTATTAGATTCCTGCACAGTTTGTGCCAGCCAAACCGAATATTTACCATGTTGCCCTCAAAGCCTCAAATCAACAAACATTAAAATAAGTAAAAAAATGCATTTACTATCTGTCATTTTCAAATTTCCCTTTCAAATTATTATTTTGACTATATTTCAAAACAAATGAATCAAGAATTAAAGACACAGTATTTCCACTTAAAATTGATTTTGAGTTTTAAATGACAGGATAAGAGGGTGCACGAAAAGAGGAAAACCTAATGCACTTACCTGCATTTCATTAGCTTCTATGATCACTTCTCTGAAAGAGGGTGCACAGATTTACATTGATCCTAGTTTCCAATCTTTGTGTTGAATGACACTGTTTGTTGTATAATCTGATTAATTCCAAGTAGTTTGCTCATGTAGTAAAATATGAAAATCAACCCTTGGAATCCTTACATTTTGAGTTACCCGCTGAGCTTAGAGGCTCTTCTGGGGCAGGCTTCTGTTTCTTGTTATTGCTTTCATGGCTTGGTGTCTGCCTGCATTTCCCAGCTCTCCATCCCTGTACTGTCTCAGTTCCTTTCACCAACTCTTTTCACCTCTGACACCTCTTTATCAGTTTTCCACACTCACCTCAGAGGTTTCCCCATTAATAGTATGCTATTAAAAATTGCTAATTTTTGGTAACAAGTCATTTTGACTGGATAAAGCCCAGTTTAAGCAGTCAGTCTTGTTGATTTACATGAAAATTAACAAGACTGACTGGATAAAGCCCAGTTTAAGCAGTCAGTCTTGTTGATTTACATGAAAATTGTGGTGGATCAGATATGTAACACTGCTTGTGTACCTTTCCAGATTATTTTGTAACAAACTCTTCTACCTCCTTCTGTTCTTCATGCAGCTCTTTCTTTTTCTATGTCATCTTTGTTTTCATCTTCATATTTGGAAGCTCTAAACTGTCTATCTTGTGCAAAAAACCTTTGTAGTTTGTCAAGTAAAAGACTCAAAACAAAGGAAATTCTGCTTCTTTGTTTCCTTGTGCTCCTTTTCACTCCTTGCAAAATGCCAGGTAGAGCTTTAGGTGATACACAAATTTTGAAAACTTTTAGTTCCTAGCTTGCGTCCGGGTTCCTGCTGCTGGAAGGACAGAAGATGAACACTGAGAAGGGCCATGCCCTGGCCATCACCCCAGGAGCAGAAGCTCGGGCTCAGCAGGAGCACCAGAACACAGCCTGTGTGAGGAAAAGAGAAGGGCCCTATCTGCACTCCCTATGAGCCCTGCTGGATCAGCTCTCCCTCTTTCAGCAAGGGGGTGGAGAAAGGTGCTGCTTGACAGCCACCTCAAAGTCTGTAGGGGCCTAGAGACAGCCTGTATCTGTCCTTCAGCAGAAAAATCCAAGATTTTTTCTTCTGTGATATAATTAGTCTGCAAGCCTTGCTGGAACCAGAAGATTTAGCAATAGAAGGAAACCTGCATAATGCTGAAGGCGATATAAGTTCACGTAAACTTCTTGTTTTTATACTTTCTCATTAAAACAGTAACAAAAAGGTACCAACTTCATAGAAAATATATAAAAGGACTACAATCAGAGAAAAATGTGAGGACCCAGAAATTAGTAAATTAGGAAACAGAATAACTGAAGTTGCTGTGGAAATTTATTTGGTCCCTTTGTGTGCATAACATTCTGATGCAACCTTTTTTTGAAGTGACAATGTTCTCCTTAATCCATAGGCAAAATGCTTCATTCTCTGCACAGGATGGATGGTGCTTGCTGAACTGGTGGTTATTCAATATTTTGTTTTCCCCATCAGTCAATGCATGACCTCAGGCTTTATTTACCAAACACCAACCAAGCTCTGCACTTAATACAGAATTATTAATTTCCTCCTGGGCTGTTGTTTTACTCTTCTCATCAACAGTGCTTCACAATGGTTAATGGAGTTCTATATTTGGCCTGTGGCACAGGACTTTCAGTTTTTCTCAAATCGAGTGTGTGATATCCTTTCCTTTCCTGATATTTATTACCTTTCCATAATGGCACAGATGTGCAGTGGTCTGATCATAAATTGGTTTCATCTCCTGTGCGGAACCCCAAAGCCCCTGAAGTCCTGGAAGTGAAATGCGGGCTCTTCCCCAGTGCCCCAGTGCTTCAGGGTGGGCAGGGGAGAGCCTAAAGGGGAGCTCCATCAGCACCCCCCCTCTCTCCCCAGTCACACCCCTTTGCTCCTGCTTTGTGGTGTAAAGAGGATGAACTGCACTGTTCCCTTGTAATCTGTCGGGATGATTTGTGTTGTCATAGCTCGTACACTGTGGAAAATGCATTCAAATATAACACACAAGCTGTCAGAAAGAGCTACCAGTCTAAGACAAATAATGTACAAGGAAAAGGCACGTGACAGAGCAGAAACTACTTAAAGGCTTAAAAAATGTCAAAACCTCAAAATCTTTTGTGACATGGAGCTCATCTTTTTTTTGTTGTCAGTCCTTAGTCAATTGTTTATGACTGGGTTAGAAAAACCCCAAGTTTCCTCTTGTGGAAGTTAAATGGGAGCCTTTGGCTGAGCCACAGTGTGGAGGTGATTTTCACCTAAGTTTCTTCTGAAGGATGGCAGTTTATCTTCAGTCAACAAGTCACGTGAACACAGGTAAAGCAGAGAAGCCTTATGTTGCTGCAAATCACCACAGCCTAAGGAGCACCTGACTTGGGTTTCTACCCAGCAGAGACTCGATGTTTTCACTTGGTGTCACAGCCCTTTTGTGTCCACTCCAGCCCTTAATTCAAGGGCTGATTCAAATTGGTTAATTACAATGGTAATCAACCACGGCATCCCGAGGTGCTCCCTACCCCCTGTGAAATCCAGGATATCTTGTATAAGAAAGACACATACACACAAACATTGCAGGGGTAAGCTAATGTTGCCTGAGAGCTGGTTATTTTGTGAGATAATATTATGGGATAGTGATTGCGTGGTAGATAATTGTGTGTGAAAGGGTATTTTGTCATACTTGTTTTCCTTTCTTCTTTGAGTAGGCTGAAAGCTGGAATGTGTTGAGTTTCCAAAACAGAAAGAGCTGGATTCTAAAGTGACTCCATAAAAAAATAAACACATAAATCACAGCATTCACATGAGAAAGGATGCAAAGGAAATTCTGTAATTACTAACGTAGATTCCACTTTATTAAGTGAAGGGGAAAATAAAGCTTTGTTTTGTGGTTCCAGACAGCTTTTAACATCAACTGTAAATATATTCACCAATTGACAGAAAGAAGAGTGTAGTAGATTATACAGCAAAGGTATGATTGAAGACTTGTAGGCAAGGGGCAACTTGGGAAGCATTGATCACAATCTCATTAGACCTGAGATTGCAGTAAAAATGAATGCTAGATGAGGAGAAGGAGAACAAAAAGATGCTGGAATCAGACTTGCGCTTCTCCAGAGGAATAACTACACGTCGTAAAAATCAAACTGGTTGAGGAGTGGGACTGAGGGAAGAGAATACTCCAAGAGCTAAAGAATAGAGAAAGAGAAGGACATAGTCTGCTCCTCTGCCAGCAAGGATTGTACCAAGAAAAGACAAACATGTGGCTAAATAAGGAGTTCTACACCAAAGTTGGAAAAAAAGTAAAATGAAGAGAACAATCTGATGGGCAAGTTAGTTGGAAAGGAGAAACCATGTGGTCCAAACAGCTACACACAAAGTCAGAAGAGAGACAAAAACAAAGGAAGTGTGCTGAGTAACAATAGCCAAAGAAATCAAGCTAATTAGTATGAAGCAAACAAGCTTGACAGACTGGCTGAGGCCAGACAGGGTGGAGAGGGGAGGGCAGGTAAGAGGTCAAATGAGCTCTTTGCTCTAGTATTCATTTAACAAGATGAAGGTCACATCTCAGAAAATGTGATAGATTTTTCTGGATGGGGAAAGTGAAATGTCATCAAGAATTATGGTTATGTCATAGCAGTGCTCTCATAATCTTGACAAGTCTCCAGTCCTTGCTTAATTAGTAGGCTTCATGTTTTGGAAGGGGCAAATATAATAAGAAAAGCTAGCTGAAAATATTTAGTGATTCTGAGGACACACATGATATTCTCCTCATTGTATTTTCCCATTTTCCGTGCATCAGTCACAAATTTTAAATTGTCTGCAAAAGAAGGAACCTGGTGGAAGATGAGAGGCTTATTCATTTAATCTACATCATCTAATGCCTCAGTGCCTGCCTATTGCCAGCATTCCACAAAACACTTATAATACATACTTTATTCTAAGCATACCAATATCTCTGCTGAAGTCAATAGAATTATTCTAGTGGTTAAAATTAAGCATTTTCTCCAAGTTTGTACTAGAGCAAAAGCTAAATGTTAGCATAATCAGTCACAGCAGAGTGATATACTGTCTTTTATTTTGCCAGACCAGTAGTGAAGGGTGAGCTGGGTCACTCCAGTCACAGAAAATGGACCCACAAAGTCTCTAAAGGGCACTTGTCCTCCCCTGGGAAAAGAATTATCTCATTCCCAGGGTCATGATTTTTGCACTTAACACAATTGGACAAAAACTCTTCTAATGTCTTACCTGTACTGGGGTGATATGACCAAACAGATGAAGAGGAATACAGTTCTCTACAGTTAATCAAATCAGTTGAAACTTAAATAAAACAAGGCTGATGACTGGAAAATGCTATCAATCCCTTCATTCACACCCTGTGAAGATTCTGTTCCAGAGTATTTAATATGCACAAGAAAGAACAGGTGGATTAATGCATTCTTGGAGAAGTATTTATGTGTATATTTTATTTCCCATAATTTATTTTTTTGAAACGGAAAATAACAGTAAATCTTCCAACAAAGGAGAAAATTCTGTGAGGGATGTTACAAACTCCAAACACAAACCAGATGAATGCTTTTTTTAAAATTTCTGGTGGTAGATCAGGAATCTTGGTATTTTGTATAGAAAGGGAAAGAAAGAAAAAGATAGGAGTTGATGGAGGCTTGGAAAATCTTGAATGACCTGTCAAGAGCTCTTACTGATGAAAGTTAAAGGCAACACTTGTAAAAATGAATTACATGCACTATTTTTTATACTGCACACAGTTTAATAGTGGGCTTCAATCTATTTTATGAGACAAATATCTTAATACAGATGATTTGCAAAAAGAATGCAATATTTACCCAAATAAGAATAACATCCTCAGCTACATTTAGTGCTAATTTAAAATGACAAGGGCTATCAATCCTCAAAATCCTCAGTATAACCTAATCACCAGCTGGGGTCAGGCCAACATTTGCTTTCTAGCAAAGTATTGTAGAAATAGATGAATTGCCCTGCTCTCCAGAGCATTCAATATTGGCTGCTTCTGAAATCAGAAAACCAGCCTTGAGGAAGCATCACGACATCTTGTGCCTTTTTCATTATTTATTTTCATTATGCCCTTAGCTGCTAATATTTTTAAGTGTAGCACTTTTCAAGTTCTGTTACTTTCTTGTATGTATATAAGTTTAGAATCTGGAATTTACTGCTGTAACCTCCAAAAGACCCTGGAAAACAGAATCTGCCTCTCCAAGGTCTTTTTTCCTTAGGTATATAAATTGAAGGAAATAAATAGGCTGAAGTTAATTGCCAGAACAAATAAGAAGTTTGGAAAGATTTTTTGTTTTAGGAAATTAAAAGAAAATTAGCTGAGCCAAAAGGCAAATAGCAAGTATGGTAATAGATCACTTGAAGAAAAATCTCTGCTCATAATTATTGTGGTACAATTTAGCTTTTTTTTCTGAATGGATGCAAACTTTGTATCTTTGTTACAGTAGTTTCTTATTTTATGTGTTCGTACTTAAACTGAACAATAATGGTGTAGTTCAGTGTAAATTAGTTTGATTTTTCTATTTCTCTGAGAAAAATATGCTGCTGAAGAGGCAACAGAACAAAACCGTCCTCAGTTGTCTGGATTTTGTGTCCTGCACATTGAAAAAGGTCTGATTTAGATCCCTTACAAAAACTTCAGGAAGGGTTTGCTTTTGAGAAGACAGACATCCAAATCTGAGGGAAAGATAAGTAACTTTTTTTTAAGTTTCTCCCCCCAGACATCTAATTTGTCATTTTAAACAATGTATGTCTAGAAATATAAGTATACTGGGTAGTTCCATTTTTATTTTTATTTGCCACTAGCTAGAAAACAGCAAAATGATTTTACCTTGTCATAAATAAATGGACTACTGAGTAGTCCATTGGGAGGTGATGGATGAGTGTTCACCATTCCACCACAGTCTCACAAGCTCTTGTAACACAGTACCACAGCATGGGAATTTTTGTATAGAACACAAACATACATACATGTAATAATATCTGTCAACCGCTGCATAAAATCTTCCCAAAGAAATCTGCAGAACATCTTCAGCATGATAGTTTCTCCCTATTACTGCATGCAGTTTAAAAAGCCTGCAATAACAGCTTTGAAACTCAAGACATTTTTTCCTCCTGAGTGCAGACACTTAACTTTAAAAAAAATTGATATTTTATTGTAATGACTACCTTTACCCTGTTCCAAGTTCCCTCTGTCCCGTTACTCTCTAGGCAGCAGAAGAGTATGGAAAGGTCTGTATGCAGCCAGAATTGGAATGCTGCAGGATAGGACATTTCTACTACCCCTTACCTCATTCAGTAAAAAAATCGTGCAGCATGTCGTTACTGTGGTTTTAGGTATTAGACAAAAGAATATAGAAAATTTCAAATGGAGCAATTTTTCTCCCCTTCCTGCTCCAAAACAGCAGCTTCCATATCTCAATTTCACCAATGACTATAGGTGTGAATTGAAGAAATTATGTCTTAAAAGTGGATACTCCTTAATCAACTTCTTATCACCCTGATCTGCGACTGCTAGAGGTTGTGATGTGAATCATAATTTACCATGTTCTGGAATTCCTTCATTTAGGTCTTTAAATTATTCTCAGGTGATGTCTTGGAAATAAATATATTTATATGCTGTGATGGTGCTCTTCCTTTTCCAGGTCTTTATTAAAGCATGTCACAAAATTTAGTTGTTTCAAAACTTACCTGGAGAGATGATGAAGACACCCTGAGTGTTCTGGTGTTGCTGGGTCTGTCTACACTGTGCTTATCTTCACCACTTTGCAGGTTTAGATCTTTGCAAGGGGTCCAGCTTGGAAGATGAAGTCTGAGAAGCTCTTGAACAGATGGTATTCTTCTGCAATGTGGCTTAGAAATGTCTAAGAAAGCAATTTTTTTGTTATTGTTTTGGAGTTTTTTCTTCTTTTTTTCCCTTATCATTTGCCTCATTCCCGTCACCTCTCTGCAGAGCTCTCTCTAACAAGGGAAATGAAAACATAGTTCATGTCTCCTTTAGGAGGCTGCTGGGAGCTGTGAGCCATTCAAAGAAACAACCCAGGACATCGCCAACGGTATGAGGAGTTGTTATTGTCAGCACCTCATGAGCTATCTGGTGCTTTACGCCCTGATGTCAGTAATGAGGCTCATTCTGTGACTGTCTGATTTGAAATATCCCTGGGTCAGGCTGTTTCTTGACTCATGTTTTGAAGATGGCATATAGTGTTGAGGAAGAGAAAAAATTAGTCCTCAGGCTTTTTTCATTAGGTAGTACCAATTTGTGAACACAGAACTAAAGGAGTGTGAAACTGATAGAAAGATTTATAAAAACAATAGTGATCTGATCCTGCAGATACCTTCCACATCTGTACGCATCTCAGCTTTATGAAAGCTAGAGTCAAAATGAAAAATCTAAGCAATTCATCAACATGTCCACATTCACATTGCAGAAATATATCTTCTGAAAACATTGAAAACTAAAGATTTGCAGGTCTTGTCATACCCATACAGTATATCTATGCCATGTCTATCACGTTCAATTCCTTTTAGGTACCCTGATTTGAGAGGTGAAGTGCTCCTAATCGCCTTTCCACTGCTTCAGAAGCTCCTTTCCTTCAGTGAATCCTCATGTAGTGGATGTTTTACTTTGACCATTTTATCCAAGTCTTTTTTCTCCTGTGGTTTTATTCTCCTTCAGAGTTGTTGAAGGTGAAGTTATCCTGTGTTGTACCCAAAGTCCACTGCTGAAATGAAATGTCCAGCAACAGCTGGTGCCACAGGAGACATCATACACTGACTGTTTCAGGTTACAAAACTAAAGCTTATGGGACACTTAGGGTTGGCAATTCAGTGTGTGACTTCTCCCCAGGACTGTCTCCCTGGGAATAAAAGCCACTGGGGGGTTGAGCAGTGACCCCTAGGATACAGGTCAGATTTTCAGAAATTGTGTTTTGTCCCCAGCAATAGGGACTATTGGCAACGAAAAATGCAAGAGTGTATCAACCCCCGTTTCTGGATCATGAGGCTCCACATTATCCTCATCACACTGATGGTTTTCTTGTCTCTTTCCTCTGCTCCCACAGAAACTGAGGGAGACTGTGCACCATCCCAGCCACCTTCCAAGGGCAAGGCCATTTTTCCTAAGTACTTAAAAGACAATTTTGAAGGCTTCTGTATTTACAATCCCTCAATCCCTTCAAATTCTTTAGCGAAAACCAAACCCAGACTGCTCCAGTGTCTCTGGATCTCTCTTCACCTTCCTCCTGGCTAGAATGATAAGACAGTCCTGAACAATTAGTGAGGCCATAATGAATTCAACTGACAGTCTCAGGCAGTATTTAAAGAGATCCACGATTATAGTATGAGTATAAAAGGATAAATATCTTGATTTCCTAGAAAGGCAGATCTACACTGTGCTAAGACCTCTGTTTGAAAAGAAAGGTTTTGCAGTCTTTTCACTCTAGGAGCTAAAAAGATGGGGAAGGGAATCCCTTGTAGCCTATCTGCTTGACAAATATATATTTTTTCAGATGTAAAAAGTGAGAGTGTATATGTTTTACGGAGACTATGACACATTTTGGTTTTTTCCTTTTATATATCTTTTTTCCACTCTCTTTTAAATGAATGGGAGTTTTGTTTGATTGTTGGTTTGTTGGTTTGGTGTTTTTAGAGTTTTTTTGTGTTTTGTTTTTTTGTTTACTTGGTTGGTTTCAGTTTTGGTTTTTTGTTGGTTTTTTTTAAAACTGAGTCTCATTTTGTGTGCCCCATTTTTACATCTAGTAAAAGAGTGGGGAAGGGGACACTTAGTAAAATCAGTGGTGGAGAATGACCACTTGTCAGTGCCGGTAGTTCCTGATGTATTCAGAGTAAAGGCTGGATTGGGCAAAGGATATGGAGGATGAGCTGACTCTTCCCCACTAATCCTGGCAGATCAGTTGAAGGTTTTAAGCCTTCTGCAACCTATTACTCCTCCCAGTAGGTGGTCTGCACTGGAGCCAGCCTAGTTGGGAAAGGGTTGTTAAACTTTGGAACAGACTGTCCAGGGAGGTGGTGGAGCCATAAACACTGTAGGTGTTCCAGAAAAGACTGGACATGGCACTTGGTGCAGTTGTCTACCTGACAAGGTGGTGGTCAGTCGGAAGTTGGACTTCATGATCTCAGAGGTCTTTTCCAAACAAAATGATTCTGTAATTCTGTGTTCTGTGAATTTTCCCTCGTTCTTGGAGCTCCAAGGAAGTGCAGGGAAGATGAGAGAAAAACACATTTACTCTTGCATATGTGAAGCTCCAGACGGCGAACATCCTCTGTGCCTGGGATCTGGAGATGCAGTCTGTTTAAAAAAGGATTGGAAAATCACTGAAGCTTTTCAGTGGCCTCGTATTGCTCGTTTCTGTTTCAATAGCGGCAATATGCCGTTGTGCCATGGGTGAGTGGTGTGACGGGGCAATCCCGGGGGTCAGGCTGGCAGCCCTGCCAGGCCAGCCTTGGGCAGTGCGTGGCGTGACCGGGGCTCACAGAGAGAGGGGGCACTTTTGGGTGGGCACTGTGCAGCTCGGCAGGGTGCTTGCATTGCCTGTGCTCTCAGCATTGCACTTTTTCCAAGCATTATATACTTTCAGTGCAGGATTATAAAAAAGAAATTAAACTGGAGCCCATTAAGCATGTTTACTCTCTGCAGCAAATATTTTACCGCATAGTTTTGTGCACAGGAAGTGTTGTAAACTTCAGCATTGCTGCTGGCTCCTTTGTAATCACTCTGCTGATTATGAATTGCTGCCTTTTGGCAGTTGCTGCTCACATGGTTATGATTCCTGCTGGTGGGAGGGTAATAGAGGGGAAAAACGTGGAAAAAAATGTGCAGGCCAAGGAGACCTCAGGACAATTAATGTCCTTCAGCAAAGTGGAGTAGGGTGCAAGATAAACTAGCCAAATCCAAGGCTTGTGGCAACTCTATTTCTACCTTCTTCCTCCTGCAAAGGCTTTATCTAAAAAGATATATGTGAAGAAACTAGACCTACCAGTTGGGACTTGATCACAGTATATCAGAAGAAACTATGTAGCCTGAGAGCTGGATTACAGACATCACAGCAAAAGTCTGTTCAAAAAAAGAAGTGAAAAACATTAAGCTGTAAGATAAACCAAAAATCATCCCTTTCCTCTGTATGCAAAACAGTGATCTGAGGAAAAAAACAAGAAATCCCCATAGTTATATGATAGCTGATGTGTTTTATTTATTTTTATGAGATAATCTAAAGCTTTATAAAATAAATGTATTATAGGATTTGGCGTGTTATTATTTTCATTATGAACTCATATTTTTCAGATGTTTATAAGCTGGATGTTAGAACTGGTGTGGAGGCTTTGGAGCTTGCTGTAGCTTAGCTCAGCCTGAGGCACTGACCCGCTCTGGTCTCTGTGAAACTGGGCACTTACCAGCCTGGCGCTGGTGTGGTGGGGAGCAGGATGCTGTGGAACTAATGGACCTCTGTCAGTTGGAGAGGGAGAATGGACCTCATTGATTTATTTTGGATGAGCTCTTTATCTGGGGTAGGCGAGGGCATGTACATATGGAAAACTTTATCCAATGAATTTCACAGACATCATGGAGCTGAGTAAGACAGTTCTTTGTTAGACTGCTAACAGCAGATGGCTAACTGAAGGCATTGCTCAGTAATATTTTGTTTCTCTCTTCTTTTGCTTTTTGGTTCTGCCTCAGGCTGGACATCTAGGAAAGTCCAAGCCTTTTGTTTAGGTACTCTTCAGGTTATTGTTCTTGGCTTTCCCCCTCCATTTTCCTTCTTGGTTGAACAAAATTCTCTTTCGACTAATTTCACGATACACTGTTTAGCTGCTCTCTATGTCTTCTTTCAGGTAGAAAATCTGTCATTTTCAAACTCACGTTTGTATCCTCTTCATCTCTCTTGTATCTTCTTTTCATCTCACCCTATTCTTTTTCTTTTCTCCTTGTTTAGCCCAGTGGCAGAAAAGGGCTATTAATTATTCCTGTGAAACTAGCATTTCTACTTGCATGGGAGTGCTGCCAGACTGATCATATTTGCACACAATAATGTGTCTGACTAGATTATAATGGGGCATCTGATGAGGTTAGATTCAAATTCCAGGACCTCACATCTGCCCTTGCACAGACTCTTAGTTTTTTTCCCCAAGAAGATCAAGATTTTAGTGCCTTGGCTTCCATAAATTCTCTTTTTTGCGCCTACTTCTTGATCTGTAGTACTAACTAAAACTATTGTGGGGAGTGGATGCTTCAAACTTTTAGTTGTGCACAGAGTCCCAGTGAAGCCAATGTGCTATGGAGTGAACACTAGTAGCCAATAAATTGGTGTGGATGATCAGAGTGGGTCTTGTTAGAAATAAACTTGGTATGATGAGATCCAAACTTTGCTTCTTTTAATGTAAGAAGTCTAAGATTATATCTCAGCCCCATCCTTCTCTCAGCATTTTTGTGAAGGGTCAGGTTAAGAAGCAAATTTTGCTCACAGAACTACTTTTAATTGCCTATTCACATTCTCTAGTCTCAGTTCTTCAGGAGAATATGTCTGAGCAGATGTCTTTGACTATAGCATGGGCTATGTACCACATAAGAGTACTCTGGCAAATATAGTTAGGTATCTGTCTGATATGGATGACAAGAGACAGTGAAATATGTGAAAGTGTGAAGCTGAAGTGTGGTTACTTCTAAATGCTGAATTAGCTCTGATTCCATTTTTGTTTCAACAGTTGTTACTTTCTGTAGGAGCATTATATCAAGCTGAACTCAACTTTTCAATTTACCATGCTTGTAGGATGAGTGACCTTCAGAGCAGAAAGAGGTGAGATGTTTAGGGGACAGTCTGACAGAGAACAGGAGTCAGAATTTGGAGAGTAGGGAGAATGTCATGACAAAACATAGTGGTGAGTGATTTGAAGGACTAGAAAACCAATACATCTCAATGGTACCTGGTAGAACAGTTAAGTCAGGGTTATTATCTCTGGTTTCTCCTGAAGAAGAAACAGAACTGGGGTGCTGACATGATGCTATGAATAATTGTCAGCATCTTGGTGTCAGCATGGGGAAATTAAGCCTTCCTGCCCCTGTTTGTTTTGTCTCTCCATCAAGCTGGAGTGTCATACAATAGGGAAAGAGGTAATATACTGGGATAGTCAGTGCTTGGGCTATCATTTGGGAATCATCAACAAAAATCTCCTTTTCCTTTGTAATCTTGTCTTAATTCCTCCGAGTCCTCTTTACGTTTTCTTCGTGTATGAGGCAGTCGTGTTCTTTGGGAAAAGGCTCATATGGAGAAATAGGTTTGCACTACATCTGGAGGACACTGAGACTTGTCAGTCTGATATCCTCTAGAAACAAGACCCATAGCAGGTACAATTGGTCAGGTCTTCTGTGAGCACTGCTGCTGCAAGGAGGTATGTGGCTACCCATTTCTCAGCTCTGGAGAAAATGATATCACTTGCCTAAAAACTTGACTTAAACCTTTGTGGGGTTAAGTCTACAACCACTCCCTTTAATTTGTTTTAGTAATCCTGGGAGGCTACTGAAAAGAGAAAATGAAGATTTGTCAAAGCTAAATACTCAAAGTCATGTGAGAATGAGAGTTTTTTGACGTTCATTTGTCACTATTTGTCATTATATAGTTTGTTCAACATGTTTGGGAGCCAAAATAATGACACAAAACTGACGTTACTAGTCATAGACCATGAAAAATAATGAATGGCTAACATAATGTGTGAACTGTCTCCACAGCTGGATATGGTTCCTCTAGATGATGAATTACCAATACATCTTCAAGTACTGGGATGGACTCATGATTTGCATAAAGAAAGGAGATGACATTTGTCAGCTTCCACTGTCTGGTGTTGAAACATTTAGTTTTTGAAGCAATTATCTTTTTTCTCTCTCCCCTATTACTCCTTGCAATAGGGAATGAACTCCCTTTACACATCTCTATTTTCCCTTTGTTCTTCTTCATGTCTGTCCTCAAAATTCCTTTTTGTGTCTTTTGCAAATACCCTCAGGACTTACGGACAGCTAAAACTCTGGCTTACTAAGATGGCCAGCATTGTCCCTCCCACTGCCTTTCAGTTCCCTTCTCTTTGTAGTTATCTGCCATCTCCCGGTGTGTGCTGCCGTTTGCAACTCTTAAGGACAAAGACTGCAAGTCCATGAGTAGGGCTCATAAAATAGCAATTAAAGTAATTGAGAACTAATTCTCCTGAGGTAATTGAGTCATCTCTAGACACCTTTCTTTAAAAGCAAAGATACATTCTCTTTCCATCAATGTTCCTCTGGCAAACTCCATGATCTTGTTTCCAACATGAAAGTAATTCTCAGACCGTATATGTTTGTGTGTATACCTTATAACAGAAATATTTTCTCAGGGAACTATAATGTTTCAGTTGCCACTGCAAACATGTCAGAGGAGTATGTGAAACTGAGCTGACACAACGCAGAAGCTTTATTGGCAATTACTCCTGAGACACACACAGTGGACATTTAATTACCAACAATGCCAGTGACATAGTGACTTGGAGAGTGTAGATTTCCCTATGATTCCTTAGACAAATAATTTAACCTTTTTTCTTATTAGGGGAGTGATCCTTCCCCAAAGGAAGACTATGTGCTTCCCCTGTGAAAGTCCTGTCTCGTTTCCTGATCCCCATGAGTCCAGGTGAGAACCAGAGTGAGGAAGGGGACAGGAGAAGGGGACGGGAGCAAGCTGGGCAGTGTGAGCACACACTGCTCCCTGCACCAGGACATCCAGTGCCCAGAGGTGGCCGTGCTCATCCTGTAGCAGAGCCAGTATGTGCCACAGGGTCAGCAGTCATACAGAGCAGGGGTGTGTACATTGTCACCGTGTAGGCTGTGCTCTCCTTCAGCTGATCCCACAGCTTGCTGAGGAGGGACAAGTCTCCAGCCCTTCCCCACCACAGAAGGATCCTTGGGGAGCTGCTTCTTCCAAAGAGGCGCTTGATCTGGATTTTGCCATGGAAAGGATAATCGCCTCCTCCAGGTAAATATAGGACCCACTACATTTTTAAAGCAAGTCCTATGTTTGAGGAATGACTCCTGCCACTATTTCAGCAGGAGGAGATCTAAGCTGTGAAGGCATAATGAATTTCGATGTGTGCTCTGTGCAGTGTCAAACTGTTTAATTTAGAGAAGCTGAAGTCACTAGCCTGTTGTTTCATGTTTCTGTCTAATTGAAATGTTAAAGAACTGATCTTTCTGCTGTGTATTTAGTCTGGACATTCCAGCCTTTGAACTCTCACCAGCACTGTGAGTAATGTTATCCACACACATTCACTCTATTGTTACAGCAAAATCTCTACATCTTTTTTTTTTTTAAATCAAAGGACCAGCATGACGTATACATGAAACATTGAAAATATTCTTTTGGAGAAAAAAAATGGGATAGAAATAAAGAAGAAAGAAAAGAAAGAAAGGAAGAAAAAGAAAAGGAAGAAAAAAAGAAAAGAAAGAAACCTCAGCCCATTACACCAGCTCTTGGGAGAGGAGGGAGGAAGCTTTCATTAGACTTACCATCATTTTCAGTTTTAATCACCTCTCTTCTTTTCAAATTAAAAAAGAAATTTTGATCAAGGGTCTAGAAGACCCAGAAGTGCCTTCTGGGGGTTATCTGAACCAGTCACCTGTTTGGAAGAGACAGCCTTTCACCATCAGACAGATATGCATTTTCAATAATTAACTATTTTTAGCGTGGCATAAGTGAAAAATTAATAAGCCCCAGCAGCAAATAAGCATTGCAATGTGGGTAGAGAAGAAAATACAGGCCACAGCTCAACCTCCCGCTTTGGAAGTTCAGCTCCCTTTCTTCTCCCCCGCCTCCCCTGCCACCATCCCCGAAGGGTGGCTTCCCTCTCTAATAGACCCACATTTACGGCGAGAGGTTGCCGTTTCCCGGCTAGTCCAACACCAACATTCATCATCTCATTTCAGCACCTCCTGTGAGTAATTGCAGCCCTGAGAAATGGTCTCTCCCTCTGCTTCTTTTCTACCCAGCCAAGGGCTCCCCGCAAACTCTGGGCACTTCCCCCGGGATTTGCTGTTCCTGCAGTGCTCCTTGACGTTCATTTGTTCATTTCCTTTGGTGTGGTCAGCAGTGAGTGGGAGGGCCGAGCAAGGGGATGAGGTCTGTCAAACAGAATTGTCCCAAGCAAGGGGACGTTGCAGCTGAGGTGGCAGAGGAGGAAGGACAGAGCCTTTACAGAGTGTCTCCTCACTGGAGTGGAGCACTGGTACTTGAAACTGAAGCACAGAGTTAAAGCATTGTGTGAATAATGAAATGAAATTTTGTTCAAGCAAGACTCTTGTGGACTAGAAAAACTGTTATGTAAACTGTGTGCCCCTCTTATATAAAAAAAGAGAAGAGAACAGAAATTCACAGAAGTCATTATTTATGTTATCACTCAAATTAGAGACTAAAGAAATAGCATAGGCACAGTTGATGGATTATACAATAACAAAGACTTAAATATCCCTAATAAATTTGTTTTTAAGATAAGCAACTTAATGACCACATCCTAGTTAATAGATGGAAAATGAGCTAAAGATTTTGATTTGATGGGCAACTGTCCCAATCTTGACTGGGAAGGTTTTTACTTGTAAAGTTGGGACAAAATATTAAGGCAGGTGTGATCATCTGCCTGACAGATGTCAATCACAGAGAGTCTTAGGGGTATCAACAAAGGAATACTTGAGATGATGAATCTAAACCACTTCCTTTTTCTTTTCAATTTTCAGGGTTGCCCAAACTATTCTTTCTCCTATAGACAATGCACACTTTTCCTTTGCAAAGTACTTTTCCCTTTGCAAAGCTAAATTAATTACTTGTTTCACTATGGTTTTACTGAGAAATTTAGCTGGGCTGCTGGGATGGGTTCAGGATAATGCCATGTTTTTAAACATTTAGAAAACGTCAGTCCTTTTACTTTGCTTGAAGTATCTTAATGTAGAAGGCTAAACAGCAACTGTTATTTATAGATTTGAATACTTGGTCACAAGCAGGAAAGGACACTTAGAAAGTATTATGTGAGAGAGAAAACCAGGATTTTACATTGGAGCTGTGGATGTTTAAGATTCATATTTTCAATTAAAAATGATAAAGTTAAGTACAGAGCATGTCAAGTTATCACAAGTGAAACCTTAAGTGAAGTATGAATTATTTGTAAAGCATTATGTAGATATGCCTTGCAATGGATAAGTACATCTTTGTGCTATGTTTGCTGAGTGAAAACAGTTATATTTTTCTGGAGCAGAAGGAGATGCCATTGGCTATGTCCTGTTTGAAAATGTATTTATGGTCAGACCCCGGAGTATTTGAAACCACTGATGTGAGGTGCTGACAGTACAGATCAATGCTTCTTACTGGCGGGGCTGACCTTTCTTCTACCAAGAAGTGAAATCCTTATGGGACTAAAACTTTAGTACCTGGCTGCTAATAGTTGGATTCAATTACCCAGGCAGTGAGCTGCAAAAAAAATACAGCAGTTGGAATATTTTTGAGACTGCTCTAGACAAGTAGAAGACAGATCACATACCTATTGATAATATAATATTCTTTGTATGAATTTTGAATGTAGATATAAACCTGCAGTGTTGATTTCACTTCAGTATATGTAACCCAGAGTGCAGATTTATAATTAATAATAAATATGGGCAAACAAACTTTGCACAGCCTCTCCATTCACCATTAAGAAGCACAAAATCAAAACACAAGCCAAATATCACATTCCTTAAGAGGAAGGGGATCATATACAGGAAAAATCCCATCAAAGGCCGCCCCCTGAGTTTACCCCACACTAAAAATAACATCCCACAGAAAGCTGCCTTCCCAACAGCAGGTCCCTTCCCTACCAGCCATTCAGTTCTCCATGGCACAGCTAGATGTAGAGCAGCAACACGCAGAGCTCACATCAGCTCAGCAAACATTCCCCCTTGTGCCGGGAAATTGGATGTACCATTGTCATTGCCAGAAGAGAGCTACAATACTGACACATGAAAGTGCCTCTGACAGCCTGGGGAAATTGCTTTATTTTTTCTTGCAAAAGAAGATTTGCAATCCAGGCTAACAAATTATTCTTTTATCTAGTTGCTTGCGTTATGGGACCCCAATCCAGGATCAGGCCTCCTTCGTGGTACACACTGTGAAAACATGCAAGGAAGAGAGCAGTTGGCACCCCAGAGAGCTCACAATCTGCATAACAGGCAGGAGCTACAGAGTGGAAGGCAGCTGGGCTGAGAGAATACAATAATGATAAAATGGGTATGCATAGCATCCTTCTCATTAAAAGATGGTGGCAATTTGAGGGCATAGTGGTGGAGGTAGCTTGAAGGAAGAATTTAAATGAGGTTAAGAAGCCAGCTATACAACAGGGATATTTTGCAATCATGGTTTGGGCTGGGAGGCATCCAGGATGTGCTTGGGGGAGAGGGAAAAGGGGGCATGAGGCAGTGGCAGGAAGGCTGATGGCAGGTGAGAACAGTCTGCTGAACACAGGCTTCACTAGCACATCTCAAGCCACTGTAAAATTTCATTTGTCATCATGGTGGGCTAGTCTAGGCCACACTTTATGTTTTCAGGGGAATTTCAAGTGTTAGTACAATAGTTCCTGGAAGACAAACAATGATTCCAGCACTAATGCTCCTGGGTAGACAAATATAATTTTGGATGTTTCTTCCTCATTTATGGAGTAAATTAGGAGTCATCAAGGAAATATGGTGATGTTTTCAGTCTGTTTCATGTTCCAGGATCCTCAAGCTCCAGATGGATAGCCACTTCCTGGGGACAGACAGTGGGGAAGGAGTTTGGGCATACTTGGGCAAACACACACAACTGGTCTGCAGACCAGAGCTTACAGACTTCATGGCAAAAAAAGGTCTGAGAAGTGACCCTGAATGTAATCTGGGGTAGATGAGAGCTCTGTCTCAAATCTTCAACTTCTGAATAGATTTCTATACTTCTAGAGACTCACTCAATGGTGCTGTCGAGCCTGCATTTATCAAACTAAGAAGAGGTTTTTTTTTTCAACTGGCCTTACTGGGTGCTGTTCATGGACCAACATTTACAGACTAGTTTCTAACACTGAATTGTGTGGGCAGGCATTGTAACACTGAACTAAAACAGCAGGACTGTGATTTCATAAAAGGACTTCAGGAGTGTGCAGTTACTGTAATCCCAGAAAGAATGATTTGCAGTGTGCAACCATATACTAGATTATGAGTGGAGTGGATAATGGGTATTTGTAACTTGTACAACAGTTTGTGAACAGTCATTAAGGGTTGAAATCTGCTCTGCATTTCACTCTGGCTATGCATCTGAAATAGCTGCAATGCAGTTAACACAGAAATTGAATTTGCAGGAAAGCAAAATTTACCTCTAGAGATGTACCTGTGCGGCCAGAAGAATGCCACATGAAGTTCTTAAAGCCTCTCTTCAACTTTGAAACCATAGGTCGTATTTCAGAAGTGGCTTAGGTGCTTAACTGAGCCATATTTTCCAAAGCATCTAAGTAGATTAAAGACTTAACCTTCTTCAGAAGTCAGTGGCAGCACACTATGCAGCTAGATAGCTAGATAATACTGCTTAGGCACCCTTTTTGTCTTGATTTGCACTGAAAGTCAGCAGAATAAGTCTTTCTAGAAGCCAGTACCACTTTCCAGGATGGGTTTGGGTTTTGTAGTAAATGAGTGTATTTTAAAGGATGACTCAGACCTGAAGATTTGCCTGCTTATTCAAGGGGAGAGCATGACAGATGTATCTTTGTATCTTTACTGCTGTTTACGTGACCAGGGAGCTGTACCTTGGCATGTCTTGCAAGATGGTCTTTGTGGGCAGTCTTAATCTGTAACATGGCATTATGGACACTCAGAGTTGGGCCTGGGACCTCCTGGGGCATCACATAACTCCCCAGCTCAGGTCTCAAGGCAGAGCAGACCTTCCTGTTGGTGTGTCTGGGCTTTGCCTGCTGCCCACAATAGGAACTTTCTGCTAGCTCTGGTTGTACAGCAGTGATGCACCTGTATTGTGAGGAAATGGGAAACAGGTGCTAACCACTGGTCTGTTACGTTTTCCTTTCATCCATGCTGGTGGGTGAGTCTGGGTTGCAGAGAATCTGCTGCTGCTATTATCAATGTGTAGCAATGTTCCTTCCATTTCTGGCATCAAAGATGTATGTAGGTGCTAGTCCAGTGATGAAGAGATGCTTGGTGCAGCAACTGGGGGAAGGAGCAGTGTTATGTACAAAGGAAGCACTCACAAGTCAACACTCATCTTCCTAAAATACTTTTAATCTTGTGCCAGAAAGCCAGTGGGTGCAGGGTGTGTGAGCGTGTGTGTGTCGACTGTGTGCAGGGGAAAGGGACTGGAGGTTTGTTTACTACAGTTTTACTTCATTAATATTTTAGTCTCAGGTGCAGAACTTGGAGAGTCTCACTGAAATCGCAAACAGCACTGATTGTGGTGTTTGTGACAGTGCCATGGGGCATTTGCATTATTTATCCCAGGCTGCACTACCCATACAGCTTTCAGGGAATATTTTCAGACAGAATCGCTAATTAGCACATATGTGGAATCTTCTCAAAGCAGTTGGGAACTCTCCTCATTACTTTTTAATTTTTTCTATTTGCTGAACGTATGTCATAGATGAAAATTCAGAATGATGGTTTGAAGGAATTTTGCATATTAAATCCTCCGTATGAAAAGAGCAGGATCTTCTGTCCGGACATTGTGAGTGCCTCTGGTCTGGCAGGTTGATGCAGCATCACTTTTGGGCTGTCACTTGGTTGCCCAAAGTCAGTGAGGACAACAAAGGCCTTTGCTCATAGTCCTGAAGCCTTACAGGCCATTTCTTGATGGTACTTAATAATAATAATCCACCTTCACCTTGGATGTTACTGCTGATTAGTTCTCTGTAAACAGATGATAGAACATGCTGAGTATCTCCCATCTTCAGATAAAATATAGCTTATATGTGTGCATATACAATTTTAATTTTAATAATGTATATAAGGAAAACTGTATGTTATTACAGTGTAAAAATGTTTAAAAAATGCTTTTGAAAATGTTAAAAAATGTTTTTAAGTGTATTAAAATCCCTCTATCACTGTACATTGTCAGATTGCTCCTGACAAATTTAGGTAAATTGTACTTTTAATTTTCTTATCACACATTTTGTGTGTTCATTAAATGATTTATCAGAATTTACTGGAGTGATAGCGAGAGCAAACTGTTTCTTGTACACTTGTGCATTGCAAAAGACTGATTTAAGGAACAGCTTTTCTAAGTTACAGCTCAATTTGGCAGCAACATTAATGTTTAAATGTTATTTATTATGGATTTAAATACAACATTAAAAACTTCAGTCTGGTAGCCTAGGCACCTTTTTCTAGAAATTAAACCATAACACTAAAATGAGGAAACATCAAAACATTAGCACACCTATCACATCACAGCCAGCTGAAACACATAGTGCAAAGCAGAAAATGCTGTGCCTTTTGTTCTTGCCCACAGACAACAAAAGACAAATTCTCCATCCCCTGCCACAATTGCTCCATCCTCCCAAATGCCTGCTCAGGTTTTTCAGCTTATGAGTGAGGTCTACAGAGGAGAGAATGCAGAAAAATCAGTGTCAAAATGAAGGCTATGGGCTGGTTAAAAAATTGAGAGTCTTTTGCTGAGGAAAATTCTTCAGCAGAAAGCTAAATGATGCAGTTTCAAACCTCTGAAAGATCCCAGTGTCCTGTGCTATGTTTATAACTCAGTCCTTCATCTATTTTGAGGTCTTGACGTTCTGAGCAGTCCACATGATTCACCATAGCTTCTCTTTGTCTGGAGCCATGGCAGAACTGCCTGGGGATGACTCTGGCTGTGGTGCATCATGGAAAGCCTGATCTCATTAGGGAAGTCAGTCCATGCAGGTCAACAAGGTCATGAAGTGTGTCTGACCAGGAATCAGGTATCACAGCAGCATTTCTGTATCAAAACTGCTTTGATTCTGATTTATATTGTGCCTAAGATTAAAAAAAGAGCAAAAAAACCTTGGAAATTGAAGTACACAGTGTTTCAACGAAAACTTCAAATAACCAGGGGGAAAAACTCCAGATATGCCTTTAACAAAAATATTGATTTCTGTGAAAAAATCAATTTTCTGCCCAAAAAAGCAGCTTTACTGGAGAATTTTGGCAATTCTACAAGGGATCACTAATGGTGAGAATTACTGGTAGCTCTCTGTCTCTTCAGCTCTGACAGATCTGGCTTATACATCTCTTCCCGTGTCAGCTGAAACAGGTTGGCATAAGGCTGTGTCAGAGCCATTCCTCCTGGTAAGGAGTAAGAGCCTTGCAGAACAAAAGAGCTGCTGCTGTCTGTGTTGTTGTGATCTTTGATACGTCCTCAAGAGATGGCCTCAAGTGGTGGGCAGGTAGTCAGTCACACACAGTGTTAGTCAAGAAGTCAAAACATGGCAAGTGAGAGAATAATAACATTTTAGTTAAATTTTTGAATTTCAAGTTTAGATTCCCATGCCCTCCTTGAGATGCAGTTGAGCCAATTCAGGTGAAATCAATCAGGAAAAGGAAGTTAGTGTCCAAGATAATTTAGTACATCAGCGAAATACTTGCCATTGGCACCTGTGGATGATTCAGTGCTGGTTGTGTTCAGCCCTGGTAAACGCAGGCTGCAAATACCCCCAGTGTGTTTTTTTGGAAGGATGGGGATATTGTGACTAAAGGTGAAAGCCTGTTTTATTTTTTCACCCCTGTCATCTACTCTCTGTGCTGCCAACCTCCACTTCAGTTGCCACAGTGCATAAATTACAGTTTAGATCACACAACCATCCATCATCAAATCACCCCATGAAAGCGATACTAAAGTATGTTGCCAGTTCTCCCGGTTGACACTCTTTTTGTGATTGACACATATCTAACTTACACCATCGCTTGTGTCACTGCTGAATTTGGCCCTGAAACTTCCTCGGGAGCTGTGCACATTAAGTCAATCTGAAAGTTTCATGTAAATCTTCTTCGCTTTTTTTTTTTCCTTTTGTTATTCTTTGAGCTTTCTATTTCTTTTATTTACAGTTCCCCATAATTATTAGGGCAGTTCACTGGCTTCTTTCTAGCTCACTCATCCCTTACCTAGGCAAGGTCAAAAATTTGTTAAATACTTCAAATTTTTGCTAACTATTATTATAAATACTTATTTACTCTCACTGCAGTACCTGGAAGGTAACCCGTACATAAAATGAACATATCTTGATAGCAAACTAGCGTCCAGAATGCACAAGCATATGAAGAATTTTGACATATATATATATGTATATTTGCTACATGATCCATGAACAGTCTACATGAATATATATATATAAAATCACCAGATTGCTCTTTTGGCTTACAGTTGATGAGTCTGAATGAATAATCATGAGAAATTTCGATGGGCACATGGTTGTGTCTTTTCTACATGCAAGTGCACCTAAGCCATGTTAAAACCTGACTCTGAGCTGTCTGCATTTGAATTTTAGTTTTTACCAGTGTGCTGCTGAGATGCAATACAAAATAGTAATTTTGAGAACAGATTTTGATATATATATATATAAAAGTAAAATCTATTATGAATGAAAGAGTTGAACAAAATGAAAATGGATTAAAATTATTGATTTTTCCTAAATGGTGTGAGTCAGGTGTGCTGTGTTTGAAATTATATACATTATGTCTGCTTTTCTCTTTCAGACACAGAGATGCTGTAAACTAACTGCTAGGTAAGGTCTGCTAAATGTGAATCATTTGATTGCCGTTGTTTGTGCAGCATCTGTTCCATAGCATGTTTAATTATTTTTGTGTGTGAGATTCGTGTAGGTTACTTGAGAATTGAATTAAGTCTTAAAACTGCAGCTATTGCAGAATTCATTATCACGATTATCATTAGAGATGGGCAGAGGAGATTCCTCTTCATACTTTGAAAGCTTAAAGTGCAGCTCAAAATTATACTTCCAATCTCACATGCACCTTCTGTTTTCTTGCCAAGCACCTCTCTGTAGCTGACCTCAGCTTGGAAAGACTGCAGACCTTTCTCTTAGTCTAGGTAAAGATATCTGAGTTCACCTGAGCAGGCATCAGCCTGGGAGCCCTGTGGTTAATTTTCTCTGCTTGTGTCAGAGTATCTCAGATGTGTCCACTGAGCCAAACAGTACAGAAAAATCCTGAGAAAGTCCATATTTAGATGCAGAGTGATAAGGTGACTGGCACCTGGCTATAATGTGTGTATTAACATGACGCCAGATTAGCCCTACATTTTAAGGTGATATTTAAAAAGCAGAAAATACCAGGCAAGATTCCTCTGCTTAAAAAACCCCCAAAATATCAAACATTTTCACTTAAGAGCAGTAAACTGGTAGGGCTACAAATTCACTTAGGTTTGTACTCAGCTGATCTACCCTTTGCTAAACTGCAATGCAGTCTAACTTTTATTAGCCTGTGGCTTTAGCAAGTGAACTGTACTAGCCAGTGCTATCCTTTGTACATCAGGAACTTAATTTGAATGGGGCTTCCCTTATTTTATTTCAGGTTTTTGATGACTTTGAAGCTGCTCTTGGGAGCTCTTTTCAGCCTTTTTACCACTGTATGAGCTAGAAATACTCTTTTAGTTAGAATCAGAGCTTTTAACATTAAAAAATCACCTGATTCCAGCAAGTGAGAGCTCTTGGTACAGCATGAAAGTGCAGAGCTCACAGTAAGAACCGGCAGTGCTGCTAACGGTCCTTATCACTGGCCTTTGATGCCGTGAGCACGGGATGGAGCTGGCAGTGCATCTCAGCAATTTATGCAAGCAGCTCACGCGCTCATGGCACTTACTTGTCCTTATTGGGATTGTGTTATAAGATAATGGATATCTTGTTTCCTAAAGAGATATTTAAAACAGTACCTGCATTTAGAAAACCCATTTAGAAAACTGGAACTGAAGGAAAATATGTGCAATACAAATACTCCTTATCCTGCAAATGCACTATCATGTGCAGATTTTAGGATACGGACTTAAGTGAAAAGCTTAACTGAGTTTTTGAGAGAAATTTCTCAACTCTACTTGGGATTTGGACTGCTCTTCTGCTGTCAGAATCAATGAACAGGATGGCTAGAACTCTGCTCAGTTCTTGCAAAATGCACTAAGTAATTCTAAGTGATTCTCAGTCATCTTGAAATACAATTACGTTAGAAAGTCAGGTTCTAAAAATGGTCTGAGATTTTCAATAGACCGGTTTACTCAGTTTAATTAACAATTCTTTAATTATAGACATTCATTAATACAATAAAGTTATTCTAGTTGGCATCAATTGGTATCAGGCATGTAACTAAAGTCTCATTTCCCTCAGGGTGTACATGGCTAGTTTAATTTGCCTGAGGGCTTTTGACTGTAAAATCTCAACCAACATTAAGCAAGTAAAGCTAAGGTACAGTGGTGAAATCCCAAATCAGGACAGATGTTTCTTCACAATGATGTGCAAGCCCCGATATTCCCATGGAAACAGTTCTGAATTGAATATTTTCATGTAGTGATTTCAACTACATAACCAAAGTTATATAATGTGTGCATGTTCACACGCACATGTGGCTGTGGGTGTATGCTAACAGGTTGAGGCAGTTATTCTCACAGTAAGGTTGCCTATGTTTTTATGTGCACATGTGTCTATTTATATATATGTATATATCTATTTAATACTGTAAGTACGTGATGAAGAATTGATATTTCTCTTCTGTTCTTCCATCTGTTTTGTTCCTTGAGAGAGTAGAAAAGGCAAGCCCCTATTTCAGTGACAAATTCTCAAAATAATGTTGAGGTCTTTGAAGACAGCCCTTGGATTTTTTCAGGTATGAAAATCAAAGTCAGAAGCAGAAAGCTGAACCAATGCTGGTGGGAGGCTGGTGCATTTGTGTTCAGCACTGTGTACACACATGATGGCTGTAAGCAGCACCTCACTGCTGGGAAAGACCTCTGCTCTCTTATACTCCAGTTTCCTTCTTTGTTTTCACTGCCCCTCTGTTTTACAGGTGAAAGCAATTTCCATTTCCCATGTACATATTATCTTTCATTTTCCATGCCAAAAATCATTCCAGTAGTTTTATGTCAGCATTTCTAATCTTTACAGAATGATTTTACTCTTTCTCTTTCCTTAATAATATTTGCTTCTCAGTCATAGTCTATGCTCCAGATTTCATTTGTAGAGAGTGAAACCTTGCAGTGAAAATGAGACAGTAATTGGACCATAGAAGGCAGCAATCCAGAGTAACCAAGGCTTGTTGGGAATGGAGAAGGGAGTTGCTGAAATGCTTTTAACAGCCAAAACTAAAGAAAGATACATGTTGTGAGAATGTTTCTCTAAATGTGGCTGTAAGAATTTTTTAAAAATTGATTTCCTTATAGCTAAATGTCAGTAATGTAAGAAAAAACCCCTTTTATTCTTGAACCTACCTGTTGTGCTCCTCTTAAACCAAATCAAAGGGCCTTTGAAGAATCCTATGTCCTGCATGAGGTATAATCAGCTGACAAAAGAGCTGGATTCAGATTCCAAAATGCAGGAGAGCCACCATCCACGTCTCATGTGGTCCTAGTGTTGCAGGATACTGGACTCTGGAATGCCACCTGACAGATCCCTCCATGCCATCAGGTTATAATAGGTGATGCACAGAGACAATCTTTAGTCAAAAATGTGTTGACATTTATTAGATTAGGGGAGGAAAACACTGGAGATTGGATTCAATAAAGACCTTTTTTTTTCCCCATGAGGCTGAAAATATTGAAGATTTAGTATTTAATTGTTTTGAGATTGTTGAATATATCACTCCAAATCCTGCCACCTTTGACACCCCAGCCAGAGCAATACTATTACATGGGTGTAAGACTTTTCTCAAGACCTGTCACTTGATGATATATCATACAAGGCACCCGTTCATGGTTTTCATAGAATAAAGGAGCGTATCAAGGCTTCACCGTGGGAGCAGTGACTTTGCTTTGATTGCATTTTACCCTTTTGCTCTCAGCACAAAAGTACCTCCTATATCCACCTTGCCAGTACTGGGAAAAAAATAAAAGAAGTACTCAGATGAACAATATGGTTCAAAACCAGCCCACAAGAGTTGTGTAAATAAAAGTTGTTTAATATAAAATCAGTTTGTGCCAAAGAGGCATTTTTCTGTGGGAATGTGCACATAGAGTATCAGGAATTGCAAGCACCCTCTTGTTGGCAGGTATCATTGGACATGCTTGCACAGTTTAGGAAACTACCTTTAGTGGGCAGTCAGGAAGGAAGTTCGGGTTTGTCATAGACTCTAGGTACAAGCAAATAAATTAGATTGCCTTGGGGCCTTAGATGTTTCTCTATTTTACTTGGCACTCAGCTTAGACATTTCTGTGCATACCTGGAAGATTGAGTGCAGACATTCAGGGCATTCTCTGGAAGTTTTAGGCATCTTTGTCATTATTAAAGTACATCATGTTCAATTTATTTCACTTTAACCAAGGGCTCTAGTTTGTTTTATTCTATAGTTTGTTATTAATTCTCCTCAGCAGTATTTACCTGTCTAAAATTTTCCATTACTTCCCCCCAGCTTACTTATAAAATTATTGAACCATATCATCACACTTACCATCTTTTGGATGCCATTGCAGGGCCTCTAAATGGGATAGAAAAGCCCATTAACAGTGGTTTTCTGAATGCTGTCATATAGTCAGTTTTTAATTCATTTTGTATTTGAAATATTGATGTTGTATGATGCTAATTTTTAATCAGGATATTCTTGTGGTACTAAAGTGAAGTGATTCAGTCTAAATATATTAAGTCATTGCAGGCACTTTTACCAATGTATATAGCAATTTTATAAAAAATATGATTAAATGAATTTGACAGGATGTATTTTCCGTGAAACCATATTGATTGGCATAATTATTTATTATCATCATTTAAATCTGTATTGATTGAACCCCTAATTTGCTGATCCATTTGTTTGCCTGAGTTTTGATGTCACTCTAACCAGATTATTTTGGTATTGCTCTAAGATGAAGTTTCCAGTAGTCCTCAACAATCTCTCCAGTTTTGCATACAAAAAATGACAGCATATACCTTAATTTTCTTGGCCAGAAAATTGAAACTATTTACTAGTCTGTTATCTGGATATGGAGATTTAACACATTTTATTTTTTTAAAATGGTCTTTAACATATTTCCACCTATTTTTTTCAGAACTATAAATTTTTCAGCATTATTGCCATTGATTTTCCACCTAAAATGTGGGCTGTTTCACCTAAAAGCCAAGTGAACTCAGTCAAAAGTTAGGAAAATCATCCCTACCTGGTCATCAATGAGATGTCTGAAGTGTAAAAAGAAGCTCCAGGCAGCCAACAATCTTCCATCCCACATCTCCAAATGTATCTTTTCCATTCTGCTTAACACTCACATGAAAATTTGATTTTGGTTTCCAAAATTTTCAAGGACCTTTTCTTGTTCTTCCATTTCAAAGGACAAACATTATACCCTGACAACAATGGGACATGACGAAGCATGTATTACCGGGCTGTTGATGCACTCTGCACTTTGGCCGTGTGCCTCACAGTGCCCCCGAGACTTGCATTAATGGCCCAGTAATACGACACGCCCTATCGTGTCTTATTGCTTAATTGGACTCCAGACAAATTCAGTTAAACCACATATGCTGTCTTTTATGACTACTGCTGTACAGCTTGTATGTCCTCAGTTCCTGGGTGTTTTGGAGGTCTTTGTGTTGTTTCAAATGTATCTCTTGAAATCACATATTGTAGAGGCAGAGTTTGAACTCTGCCCCTGGCCCTTTGCCATCCATGTAACAAATGGGGATGCACTCTGACAGGCAAAACACAAACCCTGAAATGCACACCTGGGAAACCCATAGCAGAAAAGTAGGAGGAGGTATCATAGTTCTGCCCGATCTGTTGGCCACAAAACTCCTCTTTAATAGCATGTCAGCCATGAATGTTGTGTGGCTGGTATTTGTGTGGCATCCATGTTACCCTTGTATCTGAAAAAAACCCACTAGAGCATCCGTAGTGTTTGAGAGGTTTCTCCCTATAGCTGGAGCAATAGTGAAGTATCCTTAAGGGCCTTTCCACTGCATTCACTGTGCAGCAGAGCAGTACTCGTGTGAGGAATGCTGACAGCCACTGGGATAATTGCAAATGATAAACCTCAGTCAGGTTGTGACACCCCTCAGCATTTCACATCACATTCCCTGACCTTGAGAAACTGAGGCCAAAAGAACACCTGTCCCTGACAAGGGTGAAACAGGAGGCACAGAGTGATACCAAACAGCTTCCACCAATTTTTGGCTGACTGGTCTGTGAAATAGAAGGATGTGACATTTTTTGGATGTGTATAGGATTTATAACGCACAGTAGAGTTAATGTTTGTATGATCATAGCAAATTTCTGGTGTACTTAATTACTTTTTGGATGGGATTGAAGTTGGTGACTGTGAAGTTTTACAGCACCTTCATGGGATCCTAGACTAAGAATCATCTTTGAATGCTGTAGGACCTCAGATAATTTCCATCACCATGGAAATTTCCACCACTGCTTGGCGTTAGATTAAACTGTGGATTAATTTCAGTGTTGAGATATCATAAGAGTCACATGCTCTGTATTCCATGGATGACAAAGTGCTAATGCACACTGTTCAAGTATTTAAAGTAGAAATCTTGAAATTAGTTAATTAATCAAAACTCTTACAGCCTTAATTTCAGAATAAAATTCTCAAGTGATTATGATTTGTATAAATTGCTTTTAGACTGTGGACACAGTTTGAGTGGTTATGCTAATAAAAGAGCATCATCATGCTCAAAAAAAAAAAAACATAACCAAACATGCTTTAGTAATTTATCAACTGTCAATAAAGAAACCAGGGGAAATGCAGAGGGTTTAACATTAGCCTAAATTAGTCCTGATACCAACTAAAGTAAGGCAAAAGTAGCAATGCAACCTATCTTTGCTCAGTATGACTCCAGCATTTAAAACATTGATTTATATAAAGAATCAATTGGATTTACTTCTGACAAATAGCTTGTCATTCATGCTGTCTCATGAAGTGGCACCACTGTAATCACCTTAAGGGGGTAGCAAGGCCTAAAAGAGTTTAGCCAGTGGACCATGGTGCCTGTTAGTAACAACTTCTATTTTTTGGGGAATTATAAGTCCCTTATTCTATGGATTCTCTTTAGAGAGAGGCTTTCCATTTCTAGTCTAGACCTTGATCTTTGAAACAGTTTGGGCGCTTTACCACATTAAGGTCTTCGGACCAAAGGTCCCATTAGACCTTGAGGAATGTCTGCACAGACAGCTGGTCAGTCAGCACCTCAGGGTGACCTTACTTGAGCCTTTTGTCCAACCACCACTCCAAAAGGTGCAGAGAACCTGGCACTTTGTGTATGCCTACGCCTTCATGGGGACCTCGTGGAAATGAAGTGCAGTGTGTGTTCTCCTCACAGGCTTATGCACAAGCTCTTTCTACTGCTTATGAAGAGAGGATTTTGTTGAAGGATTACATCTGAACACCTTTCTCAGAGAACTTATTTTAAAGTGTTCAAGACCAGGTTGGATGGGGCTTTCAGTAACCTGGTCTAGTGGAAGGTGTCCCTGCCCATGGGAGGGGTTCTGGAATCTAGATGACCTCTAAGGTCTACCTTCCAACCCAAACCATTATATGATTCTGTGTTTCTAAGTGTGGCACACAAGATACAGCCACCAACTGGGTATGCATTTTTCTCCATTTCTGGAGATTTGTTTTATCATATGTGCTGGCTGGTCACTGTGCCCCGAGCTAGGATATGCCCCTTCAGATACTGCCACGCCTGACTGTCTGACAGTCTCATTTCATGCTTTATTGGGAGGCAGCATGCTGTGGTGCTCAGAGCACAGGCTGGGGAATGAAGCACATGGGATCTCTTCCCAGTGCTTCCCACAGCCACAGGCTCATCCCTAAATTATACCAAGCTTCACAGCCACAGCAGAAGGACAGTGATATTTATTTACACAACTTGTAAGCATGTGGAGTAGGCCTGGCAAGACTGTGCAAATTAATTCCTGCTAATGAAAGTTCGGATTTTTTAATATTTCCCTTATGCTGTGCCTGTGCCCTTTCTGTCATCACTTTTTATGCACATGAATTTGCCATTATGCCAGCAGCAACTCTGGGTCTTTGCTGCCGCTGGTCCGTTACTTGCATTGTGGTAACAACCAGAGGAATTAAGGCTCCACTGTGTCATACTCTCAGAACGGGAATGATCTCTACCATATGAATCACTCCCCAAACAAAAGATAGTTTAGAAAAGGATTTACAACACAAGACCTCTTTTCTACAAAGTGCACTGGACTAGTTTGATGGATGAGAGCAACTTCACTGGTTTAAGAGTATGAAAGCTAAGCAAATGAGTATTTCTTTTCAGAATCTGATTGCAGAGGACAAGAGCATAGTCTGAAAATGGAGACTGAGTAATCAGATGCATACAGATTTTCTGCTCCAAATTTCATTTATTTAAGGTGTGGTCCAGTGAAATCAAGTCCTTCTGTAGAATGCAAGTCATATTAATGCATGTGGTATGATTTTTGAGGGCTGCACTCAAGAACCAGAGTCATTTTCTTTGCCCACCATGATGCACATGCAGCTTGGGGCACACAGCCTACAAGAGAGCATAGTTAAAACAAAAGTGATGTATTTGACTGTGGTGGCAAATCTCATTGTTTAATAACTCTTGTTGAATTAAGAACTACCAGATGGATTAGCAATAACAAAGATGAAAGGTTTAAGTTGCCAGGCAGGAACTGTGGAGAGCCACAAAGCATAGTACAGAGGTTACCTGATCAGACTGGATGGACAACCAGTTAGTAGATGGCTGAGGATGGTAGCAAAACTGAGGACATGTTTTTTTCATGAGAAAATGGGGTTGTTTTTGCTGAATCAAGAATGTTTTGCAGACTCAGAAGAAACACAGGCTGAGTTATGGCATTTCCACATGTCCTAGAAGTACATCCTGGCAATCCAGTTTTTGGCTAGTCCCCAGGATCCTTATTTCCCTTTTCAAAACCCCCAAAAGTTTGACAGCTCACATTTTCATTCTGATGTGACCAAAATCACGTTCTGAAACCTGAAAGTTTTTCACTAAATGGGTTTGTTTACCAGACAGCCCTATAAATAATATTCCTCAAAGCTGTGTTTGACAAGCATGATATTGCTAATATGGCTCCCGCTGGTGTGTCATCCATGGCCAGGTTTTCAGAGAAATGTCTGCAAAGCGGAGCTATCAGAACACTCTGCATATGAGCTGCAGATACTATTTTTTTTGGAAAAGTGTCTGCTTGCAGGGCACTGAAGAATAGTGCCAAGTCAATGTTAAATCATCATAGGGGAAATGGTTAACAAGGCTGCTTTCCTTTCTACCTCCTATCTAATCTCTGCCAAATCAATCTACCACCCAAGACTGGAAGTTGAAAATCTAATAAACAGGACTGCAGTGAAGGATGCACTATACCTGTGCCTGGAGCAGTTCCCTCTTCATCTCTGCTCACCAGCAGCATGCCCTCCTATTACCCAAGGGAAAAAATTAAATATTCAGATTGTTATTATTTATTTAGAGGACACAAAAAAATCAAACCAAGTCAATATTTATCCATCTGAAAAAAAGCCCAGTATATGACAGACGCTTTATTCGGGGTAAATTAGTAGACATATGTCTCAGAGAAATGCTGTTGCTGTTGATTTATTCCTTTGTCTTTCTTTCAGTTAAGCTTTCCTCAGGTGTTTTTCAAACCGCAGAGCTTCTAAAGCTTCTGTAAAAAGTCTATTTTTTACTAAATCGCATTAGCTCTTTAAAATATACAGGAAAGATGAACTCATCTAATAACAACCTCGGAAAATAACTGCAGCTGAATATAAATAAAATTAAATTTGCACAGAGGAAAAAGCCATTTCAAACTATTTTTTCCATATAATCCATACCACAGATACTCAATAATTCAGTGAGCTTTCAGGCAATATAAGTCAATGTTGACTCATTAAATGCATTAGCTATAAAATGCATCTCTAGTAGGAAGGATGAGAAATGGTTTGCGTTCTTCCCTTTTCATCATTATTCCTTAGTGGCTTTAGTTTTAGGTTTTGGTTTATTCTTTTGTTTTTTACATTTCATGCTTTATAAGGAGTGCTTTACAGCAACTTCAGGAGCTCCAGTACATCATTAAAAAATAAATACATTTTCTTCCTTACCAGAAATCTGTCCAGGAGCAAAATTGTCTTGGTTTTACTTAATAGAAATGCTGACAGGTACTAAATTAACAGTTAATTAATCCTTCAGAGATGGCCAGCCAGAAAAAAAAGTGGAAAACTAAACTAGTAGGGTGAGGAGTGAGGAACCCGCCCAGCCTTGTAGGGCCCAGTTTTGCTGGACTTTTATACACACTTGAGATAAAGAACAAAAAATCTGAGTAAATTAAAATTATCAAATGCATTAATTTGAAAACAATGTGAAGTTCATTTCTCTGGGCAATAACTGCATTTATTCAGCATCTTCCAACTGAAGAATTCAGAATACTTTAGGAAGATGTATGACATATCTTAGTATAGCTATACAAATTAGGTGACAGCAAACTTGCTGATCAGAAGTGTCATTGGAAGGAGTCTTCCCAGGAAAATACTCCTGCACATAAGTCAAGATAGCAGGAGCCTGCTGCAAGGTCCGTTATCTCTGAGGGGCACGGGAGTGTTGACCTGATGTGCCTGGACAGAATGTCTGAGGGGGGCCGACCGAAATGGAACTGCTTTTCTGAAGGAGATTGAACCAAGTCTGGTTCTTGTCATCCCTGCAAGGTGTCACTCTTCCTACAAATCTTTTTCTCTTCTGTTTTTTCACCATGGATAGTAATTAGGATTCCTCCTGTTTTGGTTGATGCTCATCTTTTCACAGAAAATGTTGCGAAGGAGAATGGGATGTGTGCTGACAAGTGTCACAGAAGCTCTGGTAATTAATGCTCTGAAATTGTAGGTAATAATAATAATTAGGGGAACATGGACATTGACATTGGGAACATGACTACAGAGTAGGCAGGTAGTTGAAAGAAAAGTCTCTTGACTTGCTGGCTTTCTCTCTGCCCTGCAACCCTCCTTCCTCCACTGATGTGTCTCTGCCGGAGCTCTCTGTGACAGCGTTTTTATAGGAGAGTGACAGGCAGCTCACCTGTCCCTAGGGACTTTTGAAGCATGGGCAGAAGATGCTCTTCTAAAAGAATATAATTTAGGGCCAATTGTTTAAACTGATGCATGTCATTTTCTCTGCTAATCTACAAAGCAGAAATCCATCATGCTCATGCTGTAACTAAAACTGGTACAGTTTATAGCACAGTGGAACCACAGGTTCACACTCCCTGTGAAATTCTCACCGCCTGACTTTGTACACACAAAAGTGAAGAGACAGTGGTATCCAAAATCCTGAAGAACCTGTGAATCACAATTTCAAAAGATTAGTGCTTTGAGATCCTCATGTAAAGATAAAGTCGGCTTTAGCAGAGATGTTAATGCCCTTCATCTCTGAAAGGGCTAAAATTTGCAGAAATCTTGTGGCATCAGAATGCCAAGTTTTCAGCCTGTTAACTGGTTTTCTGGCATTGATCAACTGTATCTTGTCAGGATGTTTGAAATTAATGGATTCCAGCTTCTCTATATGGAAAACTGAACATCATCCTCTAATGTGACAGTTGTGATCCATATGTGTAGTTTCAGGTGGGATGATATAAGAGAACATGGACATTAAAAGTTAGATGATGTAGGAAATTATGTAAGTTGGAACTATTCAATAAGTAAATAATTAAATAAATAAAAGGAAAACAACCCTAAGGCAATACATTTGGCTCTTGGCATATAACTCAGTGAAAGGAATCTGGATAACACCAGCCCCAGATGAACTGATTTTCTTGGTTATCCACATGTTTCTCTTCAGTGTCACATATGGAACAAATAAATAGTATAATTTTGTCTGGTTAAGTTAGGTGAGTTGGCTAAGCTAAGAATCTGGAATGCCATTACAAGTGCATTAGGTTGGTTAGCCACTAAAAAAGGATTTTAAAAATCAGCCCCCTGATGCCCCTTTGTTTGGTCCTCAGCTCCAAGAAACCATTTATTTCTTCCCCTAATGCCTAAAGAATTATTTTCACATTCTCGTCGATTAGTATACTTCAGTGTGAAACCATTGTCTGCAATATGAGTTCAGCTGTTATCTACTCCCTAAAAAAAAATTATTTCCACATTTGCTATGTAACAGCCTGACAAACAAATAACACCTGCAGAGGATCACGCTCAATAAAGAAAGGGAAGAAAAATAGGTGGAAAGCATGAGAATTCCACTAATGCTCAATGATTGATCTTGTTAGTACGCATAGCCTGTCAGAGCACATTGCCCCAGCGCAAGAACACAGCACTGAAGAACCAGCAGCACGGGAAAGAAATGCATTTCTATATAGATCACAGCCGGACACCCTCCCCCAGCTTTCTGAGTGGAGCTTGATTGTCAGCATTATACACACGCTCAGACAATGCTTTCAATAGATGCCTTTTCGGAAGACAATTGCAGAAAGCATGATAACGGGATTTGTCACCCTGATGTGGCTGCTGTTTCAGCAGGCATTATAATAATGAAAGGAAGTTTTACTAATTGAAAATGTGAATGAAATTCAGCTGTCTTTTTATTTTAATTCTTTTGGATGAAAGCCAATTAAGATCATCTGTCTAATGCATCTATTCACCCCTACTTCAACAATGTGTCAATTATAATGGATGTCTAATAAACTCAGACTTCCCAGGACAGAGAGCTGAGCATACAAAACAAGTAGTGAGAAATGTTAACACATACCTGTAAAATATTTTGGAAGGATTGGCCTCACCCTTCAAACGTCTGAGCTTGTTTTCCACGGCATGCCTAAGGGGAGTTAACCTGCACATCCTGAGCAGTGGGTGGTTTGGGCACATCTGTGTCCTTCCATAGATCTTCTGCACTAGTGGTCCTCTTCAGGTGCATCACGGAACCCCACTAACAATATTCAAGGCTATTAGAGGTCTATTAATTTAAACAGTACACAGTGTTTTTGGGGCAAATAGGTCTGAGCGTGACATCACCTGTGTGTTTCATCTTATTTAATCTATCATGTGTTTCTGCCCTCCAGAGGCATCTGACTCTCTCTTGGGCTCTTCCCACTCACTAACAAGTGTGGTTCCAAGGCACAGGGCTTGTGGAGAAAGGTAGATGACACTCAACTTCTGTTCATAGTATACATGGACACATTTTGCCCTAGATTAATCTGGTTGTGTGCACTGAAAGCCTGTTAGTGGCATTAAATGTTCTTCTGGAGCTCATCTTACAGCTTGGCTTAATGTATAAATAAGCCAATTCACATCATCCAAGACAGTGCTGCAATGCAAAGCAAATGCAGAAAATGAAGGCAACTTACTTCAAAAGGACATGCACAATGAGGATTGAAATGTAACAGTAGAAACAAAGATGCTCAGAAGAGAACCAAAATGCAGAAAGAGAAGTTAAAAGAATCCTAGTAAAATAAGTGTAAAAATTCATTTTAACACTGATTAAATATAGTATTAGCAATAGGTACAGTACACAAATATATACAAGATCAATATTCAACCCTCTGAAATTATTAGGCTCCTTACAGAAATGGATTTTGGATAGACATTGCAAATGTTTGTGTAAAAACACCGTCTCTATAAGATGCTCTGTATCACTATATAAAAAGTCACTTTAAAATTAAGGTCTGTGTTAAACATTAAAGCTTGTCTGTCGCTGTCACCAGTGCTTCTCCTGTGTGCATCTCTGCCACTGCTTTTGATGCTTCTCTGTAGCAATGTAACACTGGTCGCAGTACTGGAAACCTGATTAAACCATCTTACAAGAGTGTAGAGTAAAAAATGCAGTAATCTTTTGAAAGTTTTTAAAAATAACTCGACTGTAATTCTTTTGTATCTATTTTTCTGCAGATACTCTTGACTATGATTTTAGTGGAAGAAACTCTTGCCTGAAAAAGACGTGCACTTTAAGTAAAGACTATAGCATTCACATGAACTTCTAACTCATCTGTGGAAAGAATTTGAATGGTAACTCAAAGTGGCACTGAACTTAGCTTTTCGTGTTAAAACTGTTTTACCTGTATGGCCCTAGCAAATATTCATTAAGTCCTAGATGAGCAAAGTTTAAATTCTTACAGAAGAAAAATTAGTTTGCCTAAGTTAACTTAGGTGAAGTGTAATCTTGACCCTAGGTCTTCTGTATCCTAAGTTGATTGACTGTATTTTTTGGATCAAAGAAAATAAACTACGACCAGTTCCTCTTTAAGTTTGTCTTTTTGATGGCCACAGCACTTCAGGCTTTGCAGGTCCAACAGGTGGGAGCAACCCAGTGGACTCTGGCATGAAGCACACCCCGCTCTGCTGTGATAGTTCATAGCTTGCGTATAGTCAGTGGGAGACATTTTCCCAGGCATCTGTGGAACATCTTTGCGGAGAAAATGCAAAACTCTGGGCAATTATGGATCTTTTAGGGTTAAGAAAAAATTTTAAAGGATCCATATTTTGCATCTAAGTCCTTAAAATGGTAATGAAGATCATTAATTTGTGAGTTTAGTCGCAGTACATTCTTACAGTAAAGATTTTTTTGGTAGAAGAATTACAAGACAAGATTTTGTAGGAGAACAATGTACGTATCTAGTACTTACTAGAGAGATATCCCTCACCTTTCCCTGCATCCCAAAAAAACCCGAACTCTGGCATCCTAAAAGGTTTTGAGGATCCTGTTTGATACCTTCCTAAGTGTATGGTGCAGACTGGCACTACCTGCTATCAGGAGAAATGCAGAGAGAGGCATGATGTTTTCAGGGCAGTGGGATGAGAAAATAATCTTGCAGAAGTGTTTTGGCTTAATCTGATATTGCCTTTCTGAAGTTTGGTGAAAATACCACAAGCTTTATCATGATCTTTGCAACAGCCTTAGAAATGTGTTATGATTGCTAGAGCTCTCTCTGAATGATGGTCCACAGGAAGGCTCTGTAGACCTTAAATATAGCCCAGATGTTGGTGTCTGGAGGAAAGCTGAGCCAAAGAGTGTAACTGGATTATGCATGTGAGTGACTGATGGGATGGAGAAGGAAGACTATGAGGAGGGCTTGGGACAGGGGAAATGAAAACCTATGTTTTTTCTTCCTTGATCATGACTCCTCACAGGGATGCATTACAGAAACAGTCAGACCTACAGCTTGCACAGATGGTAGGAGCTCTTAAAAGAAAGGCAGAGAAAGAGAAGTGAGTTTAGAGGTAAAAGAGAAGGAAAGGTGGCCTGAGTGTGACTCACACCTGCCTCTGCTGCTCTGAAACCTGGAGGGAAAATAACACAGAACTTCTAAAGAGTATATTGTATGAATGGAGCTGAGGAAGTTAAAGAAAGAAAATATTTCAATATCTTTAAGGCCACCATGTACAAATCATCACTGTCTCTGCTGGCAGGCCTTACCAGCTCAGGCCCTGCTGCACTAAAAAAGAACAAATGGTTTCAGGTAGTTTCTGAATGTGGATACATTATTCTAAAAAGAGGTTTCATTCACTAAGGCAGGACAAAGAGGATGAGAATTGTTTGGAAATGGTTGTTCAAGATTTTCACTGGGAACAGTTCACCAAGAGCAGGTGGTGTAAGCCAGGGAAGAGAAAAGTTGACAACGGAGGAGAGACTCTCTGGAGAGCAGTAGCACATTGTGCATCTAATAAGTTTAGAGATGGATAAATGGAGTAGTGGTGAAGGAGGAAAATGTGTGTGGTTCTGGCAAAAGACAAAAATATTATCTTATAAACATGCAAGATGGAAGATAGCAAAGAGGCACTAGATGAAAAGTTTAAGTTTTCACAAGAACATGAAGGATGAGATGGATAGCATATGTAATGGAGAGCAGGTGAGGAGATGCTGCTATTCCATCAAGTGGAAGGTTTGAAGGAGAACTGCAGGTAAGAGAAGAGTCTGTATATATTGTCAAAGGAAAAGAAGAGAAAGAAACTAGAGGGAAGGTATTTCTTGCAAGATTTCCCCCATTAAAAAGCTGATGCAGTACAGTGTGGAGGGAGAGTGTGCAGTACAGTGTGTAGCTGCAGCAAAGTGTTGGGGTGGGTTTAGACACAGGAGTCAAGCGGGTGGAATGGAGCTGAGGAGGTAGAAGAGCTGAAGAAGTAGAGCAACAAATTGGTAAATATCAGTAAAAATAAATACTTATGGGACTTTACTGAATAAATTAACATTCATTTTATCACTGAAAACACTGATATTTATCCTCCCTCAAAACCAAGATTTCAAGCCATGTAACCAACTGCTAAGCACAACTTTCTCAGGCTAAAAAAGTGCCTGACTATGGGAATAATTGCTCAGAAGGCAGTTTCCCTCTTCTTGTTCTACAAAAAAAATCATGAAATGAATGGCAATTTGGTAACTTTCTGGTTTTCCTAAAGTAACAGGTTTGTCCACACAAATCTGTGAATATTATCTGTGATTTATTTGGTATTTGTTATCCATTTTGTATGTGAAATTGAGCCATATGTAGTGATAACGCTTGGTGCAAACAAATAGTACTAATCATTAACACTTCAGGAAAGATGAGGTACTACACTCGATCATGCAAATAAGTGTAGAGTTTTAAGGTTTATATTAGGGTTGTATTTGTGAAGATTTTGCTGAATAACCCGTAGTATGGAATTGTACTTATTGAGAACAGAATTTATCACATGATATTGTATTACTATTACTGTACAGAGTAGAGAAGTCTCTATTTTGCCTTCAATATTCCCACCTTATGAAAATACTGTGAAGAGAAAAAAATGTGAAGTACATTGTTAGGACTTCTAACAGCTTGTCCGGCTGTGGGGCATTCATTTGCTTTGTCCATAAATGCTATTTCACATAATCTCAAGGATTTGTCTCTGCTGCTCTCCTCCTCAGACTGGCTCTGACTTAACCGTCTGTTGCCCAGAGAAATGCCCTCTGACTGCATCTGGAAATGCTGTGCAGTAAATGTGATAACATTTTAATCTGTACTGCCATGCCAGTGGATTTCCAGCCTATTTTTCAGAAAGATAATGTGTATCATGCAAACATTCCTGCACCTCTCCAAAAGTGGGGAAGGATTGTGCCATCTTCCTCTTGTATTTGAAAATAGCAGTTCTGAAGCACAAACCACCTGCAAATCCTGGCAGTACAGTCTGGCCTGGGACTTCTGTGGCACAAATCCAGCCCAGACAACTCAGACCTTTTTGGCCAATTAACCTATTGTTGATAACAGAGCACAGAGTCCAATTCAGTACATGTCTGTGGCATGTTGGCTCATTTCAGCTGGGAGACCAAGTGCTGCAGCAGCTTGTTCTCCTTCTACAGATGCATCAGTGCATTCAAACCACAGATGGGGCAAATCTGAAATGGTGACATTTCCACCTCTTTAGAAGAAGGAGTCCAGGTTTCTAAGCAGCTATTTGTGCGTTTTTTGTTTCTTTCAGTCTTTTTGTCTCCGGTACCAAAGAGAAATAAATGTTTCTGGATCCATCACTGATCACAGCACAGGTTGCTAGAAGAGCCCTACAGGCTTAGATTACACAGAGGCACCTTGGAGAACTCTTACCTTTTGTCAGGGGAACTGGCCATGCACGAGATCTTTTCCCTCTCTGGTTAAGAGAGCAGAGCATAACCTGGACTCTGCCCTCTGCATCACACTCAGGCTGGGCATCACCAAAGAGTAAAGTTGCTTCCTGTTCCCAGGCGCTGCTTCCTGCTGCTGAGGACCAGTTTGAAGACATTGGTTTTGCATCATCTTCTGCTTCTACAGTGTGTGGAGCAGTGCAGGAGCTCTTTCAGAAGTACAGAGGCTGCATTTCCTCTCTATTTTCATTTGCATCTTGTTACAAGTAGTGACTTGTAAGAAACCATGTTGCATTTGGACATAACACATACAGATCATAGCGGTCCTCCATAAAACAAATCACTCTCTGAGTAGCAGGACTGAAAGTTGCCTAGACATTTGCACCCCCTAAATCTTCTACCACTCTACCTAAACCACTCAAGTGTCCTGCAATCCTTCTTCCATCTCATTTGTTTGCCCCTTACATGTTGGGCTCGGCAAGTCATGTGTGCCTTGGCAGACCCTGAGCTGAAGGCACATCTCAGCTGCCTCCTGCCTCCTGAGAAAAGTTAGGGTGATGTTTCTTCTTCAAAAGTCTTATAGAAATGTAATTTTTTTAAACCTCGGCCACTCTACCAAAAAGCAGCTGAATGTGGCAAATAGGTTTAGAAATTGCCAGCAAAGAAAGGGAAGAAAACACATGCAGAGACAGGTACAGACAGACACATGCCGCAGCTGCAAAAACTTCGTCTGTAAGAAACCAGAAGGGAAATTACTTGGTCTGTGCGGAGGAAAGGTTTATCTTCTACACCATATAGCTTGATTCCTGGGATGGACGGGAGCAAAAGAGGGAAAAGACACACCTTCAAAACGGATAAGACAAGGCCACACTGAAAGTGTGGTAGGACGGAGAGGTGCCCCAGGGCTGTCAGCTGTGTGGCTGCTTAGTTGCCCGGCTGGGCTGGGCACAAGTTTTTATCCTCTGTGCTCCAGCTGGGCTGACACAGATGAATAGGAGGAAAGACAGGGTAGGGTAGGTCTACAAGTCTTTCTCTTGTCAGGCTGCATTTCTGCATGATCATGGGAGCTGAACAGGAGCAGAAGGTCTGATTTCTAGTTCTGGCTCTGTCTTTCTGCTTCATACCTTCTTTGACTTGCTAGGACATTTAAACTGGAATTTCTGCTGTACCTAAACCAGAAATACCCTCTTCTTATCCCACACCTCTAGATGACACTGTAATACAGATGAAAAATAGAAATTAAATCTCAACACATGTCCCCTTCATATTTATTAATAAGTAATATCAGATTTGCTTTTTATTATTTTAGTGGCTCTGTGAAAATAGAAATAATTGTTGCTGATTATTATTTATTTAAGTGATGACAACATGATTAATAATACTTCAGGATGGGAAGGATTCACACTGAACAACCTAGAATGGGGAGATATTATCTCTGTTGGTGGCAAAGCTCATAATACACACACATTGGAAAAATGATAACCCACCTGTAGAGGAAGAATGAATAAAGACTAAAATGGATATGGCAGCACACAGATAAAGGAGATCAATATTTAGGATATAAAACAACTTAAGAAGCTGGGCCATGAATTCATTCTAACATGTGCAGTCCTTGCTGAAGTGAGGCTAACATACCTGTTATCTACCTGTCCATCGAGGTGGGTTCAGGTTCTTCCTGTGGAGACCCATGGACCTAACCCCCCCTGGAAAAATTCTTCCCTGATAGACCTCCCATTGTCATACATAGCTTTACCAAAGTTTTATTCAGATAGTGATTTCTGTATTTAAAGAGTTACTGAATTACTGAATACTTTTAGCAAAGCTTAGACCTGTTGCTCCTATACATTTTTCCCATTATAGCAATCATCTTCCAGTGGCCTCCTTTCTGGTCACAGCAGACGATGCCAAAAGCCCAATATTTGTGTTTGGTCCTACAGTCTTGAAGCTACTCTGTTTCCTGCATCACATCACCGTCTCATAATAGGAACAGAAAGCTGTAGAGTTGTCATAATGTTTCCTCAAGAAAAGCTGTTAGGTTTTTTCCCAAAGAAATTACATTTCCTAAGATTTGGATTATGAAATTTTACTGTGATGCCTGCCTTTTACATTCATCCTTTTGGCTACCTTGTCCTTGCACTCTGACAATGCTTTTCGCAGCACCTAATAGCTCATTTTTTTTCAGGAAAGTACATGGTGGAGGCAAGTTCAGTTGTGAGCCTGGCTCATACAGAAGGAAAGGAGCATAAGGGGGTGGGACATGTATCTACGTTTTCCCCAAACACTTTTTTTTCACTTGTGAGAATCACAATTTTGATTAATTCACTTTGTTTGCCAAAATGGTAAACACTTTAAAAGTCCAGTTTTACACGTCCGCAAGAAACGCTTTAAATGAGATACTTTCTACATTTTCTATCAAACCGCTGTCATGCAGCCTGGTGTCCTTGGGAGTGTCTTTGGGTAACTGCCTTGGTGAAACACAGTCACCTCTCTTGCAGCCATTTCTACTTTTCTTCTCTTGTCCCTTTACCAGTGACTGCCAAATGTTCTGCTACCATCCTGGGGCTGAAGCTGATGTTAAACAAGATGCTGGGTTGCTGTCTAGTGAGTATTTGGTTCAGTACATGCTCAGTTGTTAGAAACAAAATGCCCATGAAGATCCCAAGAGAGAGAAAATTTCTACACAGACACAAATTCTTTCTCTGTTTCTTTTCATTTAATTACATGAGAAGAGCTATTGAGTTCAGACTGAGTTTGCTTTTTGGTTATGAATGCATGGATTAGAATCACAGTTTACACTTGTGGTCATGCTAAAGAATATTTCTTTGCCTTCTCTTTGTGTTTCTTCTGCACAAGGTTTCTGTATGTTTTCTTCCAGAGATTTTTCACGGTAATTAGGCCTAATTCTTTAATTGCCTCCCCCTCCATCCCTAAAAATGCTGCTGCTTCTGAGTGATTCTGGATATAACATATGTTGCCGGATATAAACAGGGGGGCCTATTAACACGGTAATAAATTTGCACGCTCTATAAATTCTTGCATCATTCATAACCTAAAATAAAAGATGAGAAAAAACCACTTTGATTTGTTGCCTTTGGACTGACCTTCAACATGTAGATTTATATGGCAGAAAACTGTTTTGAAGCTCTCCATTTCCTTAGGCTGGGAACAGGAAAAGAAGCCTTTTTATAATTTTTTTTTAATGGAGTACAGTTGGTCCATCAAGTTTCAGTTTCATTTTGAAATGTGCCCTGGGAGAATGCACCATAAATGCCAACATATTCAGCATCATGAACTCAAGATGATATCAGCTTGTTATAGTGTTCTGTTGCCAGTGACTCCTACCAGTTCCATTTTTTAAAAAAAAGGAAAAATAGAAGAAATGGTTTAGAATTTTGTTTATCACCCCTACTTTAGAGGAGCAGAATACAAATGATTATCTTCTTTCCTCATCTTTGGTGCCACCATTATTGAAAATTCTCAGTCAGGGATTCTACTAGTGCATTTACTCTTGACCTCAGACAGCAGTAACTTGATTTCGTTGCTTACTAAAGAAAATAAAATGCTGCAAAGGACACATATTTTGATTGACAAGCAATAGGTACATCTGTCTTCAGACTTCTAGATTCTTAAAGATACTGCTGAATAAACCTTGCAGTTGCCATCTTGCAATAAACATAATTAATTCCCTCCCAGAAATACTTTCAATTTTAAAAGGAGTTTTGTGTAAAATGACAGCACTAATAAAAGATGAAACATATATTATGGGCAGAGTTGTAGGCAACGTAAATCAATACAAATCAGCTGAAAACAATGGATATATTTCTTTCTGATAAAATATGTCCCTTTTATCTTAGTTATATTAGGTAATTTGTTAGGATATGTGATAAAATGTGTCTAAATATTACAGGTAGGATATGAACATGATAGCTGTTTGACAAAGCAGCCCCTGAGAGAAAGTGCATTTTTTACCACATCAGGAGTTAGTTCCCTAGATGAAGATAACAGATAGGTTTGCTCTATGTAATCCTGTACATAATTATCTTCCCTACCTAATTTCTTTCTGTTGCTATGCATCATTATCTCAAATATTTTTGTAACCATTTCATTACCATTTCCATCTCATTGCTCATTCCTTTATCTCAATTGTTTTGGCTGACATCATCAAACTGAATATTTATCTTGTGCTCTCCACAGCCCTTAATAACTAGCCTGGTGTCAGAAACCACAACTTTAATAAATACACCCAGCCTGATGTATTATTAAGCACTGAGAAGGTGTCTTGGTGCCTGCAGTTTGTGCAGAGAGGAAGAGGAGCCTGTGCTGTTCTGAAGAAGAACCTCTGAGAACCAGTTATGAGGTTTACTTGTTGACATTTAAAAATAATGGAGTTGTTTACTCAGTATCTTTTTTTTTTTTCCACTGAGCAAATAAGCATAAAAAATCCTGTTAAGGTTTTGTTTCCAAAATGGCATTCTGTGATTCTTTTTCCCCTTTTCTTTTCTTTTTTTTTTTAATTTTTTCTTTTCCAAAAGTAAAAGTTTATTATTTTTATTGATAGTCCAATTTGAAAAACTGGTGGCTGCTTACCTGTTAGAATGGAAAGATTCAATTACAGAGCCTCGGGAACAAGCCCTGGCTGAGTCATGAGGAGACATGAAAGGGTACAGTGGCAGTTAAGTCTCCTGGCACATGAAGGAGTGTAAACCATTGATCACAATACGAAATGCTGAAAACTGAAAAGGAATCCAATTTATTCTAAATAAAACTACTCTGTTCTCCAGTGACAGATTCCAGAGTCAGACACCAGAGAGGAACTGACAGCAGATGTTTTAGAGCCAAGACACAGAGAGGCTGAGTAATAGTATAGAAAAGAAATTGCTTTGAACTTCACCCCTGCTTTAAATACTTCAAATCAATAGGGTCACAGAGCTCTTTAATAGAGTGATGAGGTCTTGCCCCAGCAGATCTTCACAGTGACAAGTTGATGTGCTTCCTAGCAGCAGGGTCATAAAAATTTCAGGCTTCCCTCTGAAAGGGGGCTTTGTATTAGCGAGGTCCATTTGGAGTAACTCCCTTGTATGGCCGCTCTCAAAAGCTGAGCCCTAATAGTCTACATCTAAATGGGACTGACCTCATGAATTACCTCAAGAAACTTAATCTATAAACTGGCTTCTCCTTATGCAGACTGATGAATTCTTGTTTATTCCTAAATGGCTGTCACAAAACCTATTCATCAAACTCTTAACGGGGAAGAGAGTCTCACATAATCCTGCTTCAAGTGCGGCACCATTAAATAATCATTAGACTTCATTGCTGGTCTTGAGACCCACTCCAAATCCACAAAGCAAGCTTTTTACCATTCATCAGAACTGCATTTAGATGAGATTTTGACCTGATAAAAAAGGGTGTTTTTTGTCACTATCAGTTTCATGGCTGTGCTCTTTCTCCTTTCAGAGGCTGTGGTGGGGTTTATTTTTTTTTCCCTTTCCTTAACAAAAGTAAAAGAAAATAAAGGCAGATGGCCAACTCTTTCCAATATCCGTTTGCTTTATTTGAGCAGTTTAATGTAGTGAAACAGAGTGAAATGTTGCTACTCGCTAAATGGTAAACAACACCATTACCCAGAATTCAGCAGCAGACTGATACAAAACAGGGTGCTGGTGATTAATTAAACTGTTGTTGTAATTGTAATGCATGATACATAATAGATAGTGTGCTGTGTATTTTAAAAACTGCAAATTAGCAAAGAATAACTTCCTTACGTAGCACATCTACCATTCCACGCTGTTAATGCACAAATAATCAAAAATAAAAGGTCATTACTGCTAACTAATAAAAATAATGTCTTTTGATTTTTCCTTACCCTGTAACCATGTGCTAAAGGAATTGCATATTGTGGGGCAGCAGATCACACATTTCTGCAGAAAAAAATGTGGACCTGTCTCTCTTGGATACAAAGGCAGAATATCCATTATTAATCAATAACAATTAGAGTGATCAGGCTGAGATGCAAAACATCAGGATCTGCTTCTGAGCTCTTATAATTTCAGTTATCATCATCTCCCTCAAAAGAGCGAAGTTCATGGTCTGCAAATAGCTACAATGAATACTCTCATTCACGTGGCAAACTCAAGCGTGGCTCCCACGGAGAGGTAGGTTGAGGTTACTTTCCCTATTCTCTGGGATACTGAAGCACGCACCTTACTTCAAGAGTGATAGTGTGCCTTGTTGTAACAGGACAATGCCCGTCTCTAAGTTAAACATGTCCTGAATGCCTAGTCAAACGTGGCCTAAATCCCTGTTGTGTATCAGATTTGAACCGATCATAAAACAAGCTTATCTTGCTAATTTATTTTACTCTGTTTACTCAGTATCTGTCAACCAGGGTAGGATGCTCTGACTTGGAAAGTTTTCTCACTCACCACCAAAGACTTAGGACCTGATTCCTCAGAGTGTGCCTCTCTGCTGGGGGCTCTGAGCTGGGCTGCTGCCTTTCTTCCATGAACTGCATTTATGGCACCAGTCTTCCCTATGCAATATGAACACCAATGCAAATGATTGAGGCATGACCCATAGCACTTGCAAAATTTAATTTTCTTTTCAAACTCTGAGTCCTCCTCTGCCTGGGTAGCTCTGATTCACTTGTGGGGTTGCAGAAGTTGCTCTGGACTGTGCTGTACCTGCCACTGGGAATCATCCAAGGGCAGAATTGTCCCACATTGGTGATATGGTTGTTGCCAGATCGACTGTGAAGGGTGATTAATCAAACTGAATACGTCATTTCATTTTGATGTCTCAGTTAAAATAATTATAGATAAAGTAATTATTTTAAAAAATTATTAAAAATACAAAACACTCAACCCAAATAGGGCCTTTTATGTTGCTTTCAGTCTTCTGCATTCATTTTTAATATTCAGATACCTTTACAAAATTGGCAACTGTTCAATGCACTATATTTACTCTCTGATCAAGATTTTCTCCTTTCCCTAACACATATCTTCAGGTACCCTATCCACATACTTATGTGGGTGCTTAATTCCTGCTCAGTTCTCAGTGACTAAGAGGGAGGAGATAGTTGAAGGGAGATTGTGAAGGATAGAGGAGAGAAATTAAGTACAACTGCTGCATGTGTTTACAGAATGAGGTTCACAGGATTATGTGTCTCAGAGAAATTTAATAAGATTCTGTGAGTACGTGATGTACTCTACTGTCTTGTGTGCATAAGAGATGCACACAGGTCTTGACATTCATATTTATTCATAAAGGATTCTGAAATGGCATGATTTTAAATATAGCCTAAAATCCAAGGATAGTAATAAGGATGGAGGATGATAGCGGATCATGATGCCTTAATTAATGCAAAGGCTAACCCTGATTTTGGAGAAATGGCAAGTTCTTCTGCCTACACCCTTGCTACTGCCATCCTCTGCTGTGCAGAGAGGTGTGAATCCTTGGCCAGAATGCAAAGAAATAGTGCAGCCTTAGTCTGGCTGCATGCTGCTGTTAGAGGGTAGAATAAACCTCCATCTGCTACCTTTTTTTATATCCTCCCTGCCGTGCCCATGATCTAAGGATGTGTTGTTTATCCATGCTGCTTAGTCTCCTTCTCCTTCAACTCCTTCTTTGATTCCCTCTGTGAGGGATGTGGGAATGCCTGTAATAACTTTTATGAATATTATATGTTCCATCTGCTTTTAGGAGTGCTGTTGGAGTGCTTACAGTATTACAAGGGGTTAATTACAGTGAGGCTGCACAGCTCCTAGGAAAGGAAATGACAGGTTGGGATAGTAGATCTGGTGATCAGTTTGCTGAACAGGCAAGACAGGCAATGCCGTCATGTTTTACCTCCCTTTGCTTTGGATCTGGAGGATTGAGGAGGATAACATGGTGAAAAACAAAGCTGTTGAACAGGAGAAAGAAAAAATTCTGTGAGTAGGATAGCAGAAACAAGCCAAATTTCAGTCTGAGGATTCAGGGATGACAACTGCCATGATCCATGTCCACTTCTGCCTCCTTCAGCGCAGCGCACCACCTGAAATGCAGCCCATCATTATATCATCATATTATCTTTAATTTCCAATTAAAATCAAAACATCCACTCATAATTCCATACTTCTCTGGTTTGTGGTTCGGTTCCTAGGCATCCTTCTGTTTCTCTTCCTAACGTACAAAGTTTTTCATGTTTTCAACATCTTCTACGTTTTCATCTGGCTTCCTACTGCTCCTCAAAACCAACAACTTCCAGAAATAATACTTGAATATTTGTCCAGTTTCTTGCCTTAACTTCCTCCTTCTGTATGAGTCTTGTATCTCAGTTTAGGTTACACAATACTTCATGGAGGAATTGCATTAGCCCTGAATTTAGTTTGTCATAAGCTTAGGTTAGTCAGTGTTTCCTCAGCATTTTATTTCCTCAGCTCTGTTTTTGATTGATTGTAAATTTTCAGTTCAGCTTTTACATGCTTCTTACATGGATATATGGATACATCCATGCCTACAGGCTGTGAGTTTGCTGCTTGGTTTACAATGTAAGATGAACTACAAGAGCCTGGTTTTGCTCAACTAGTGCTAAGCAGTAAGCAGTATGCAATTGCAATATTGTTATTTCTTGGTGGCTAAAAAGCTATTGACAGTCTCTTTCAAATGCCTTTTATGGAGCACACCTTAAAAATGTGCAAAGTGTGTCTTGAGACACCTTTCAAACTGCATCATGCTTGCTATGACTAAGCAATGTAGGAAGTGGATAATAAGACACATCATTTTATCACTGATTTGCTCAGGCATTTGTGACAGATGCAGGAGTGCAGTGTGACTCTGAGTATGGAAATCAAAATGATGCTGACCCCACAAGGCATTATCTGCGCAGGAATGCACAGGCTGTCCTTTGCGGGCAGGCACAAGAGTAAAGATGTGTTTCCTGATCTATGAAAAGTGTTTGTGAAAATACCTGACTAAATTAATATTTGCTCTATAGTAAAATTATAGAAAATGAACACTGAGTTTTGGTATTAATTCTCAAAAAGTTACTGGGAACTGCTTATGTTTTCTTTTGACCTCTGTTAATGTACTTTCATGAATGTACCTTGACTAAGGTACTTTCAAGGCAATAGAGTCCTCTCCAGTACAAGAGCCTTGTAACTGCTGGTGGATTCCTCACTCACCCATAGAGTGGCATCTCCAGTTTCCCAAACTCTGTCTTCTCTCCTTCTTTCTGTTCTACTCTTTTAATTAAGAATTATATTGCTCTTTAATTTTTTTCCTTTTAATAGGCTATTCCCGGTGGCATTTGTGCTTGTTTTCCCTGATTTGTTTGATTTTTTTTCCTTCATAACTGTATTAAGTAAAGTCAAGTTTCAGGAAGATATTAGTGCCTATCCAGGGAATAATCTTGAATTCTACACCTAGAGTGACAGATTTGTCTTGGGAACTCTCAGCATCACTTATCCAAGCTAACATCCTTCTTGCAATGGGATGTCAGTTCCACTCTGTGTGAAAGTATGGTGTGTTTTTAATGGACATCTCAATCTCACATCACCTCAGAGAGATGGGCGGGGAAAAGTGTCTAAAGGTCAGTATTTATATTAAATTTGGTAAAATACCTATTAAGTTATTAGGTATTGGGCATTTTGTTATGTAAATAAAGTTTGAATGTGTTTATGAAGATTTTCTCTAATGTGACATATCACTATTATTAAAGAGAGGGAACAGCTGGACTTTTTTTCTCTAACAGTGAGAGAAGTTTTATTCATCTTGCCTAGCAGTTGATGGTCATGTTCAGATCAGTGTCATTCATTTAGTTTATACAAGCACATGAAAAAAGTTTATTAAAATATGCAAATAATTAAGTTAAAAAAATTGTATTAAATCCCTAGCCAATCTGAAGCCCAGATGATACCAAGCTTACTCAAAGTGTCATGAGAAACAGCTGCTTGACCATGCTGATTTCATACTGAGAATTCCTGAGATTCTTGAAATATTAGAGATTTTCACATGGGGTGGCAGCATGATAAGCATAGTACTTTAATAACCATCTTAGTAGTTTTCTGATATTGTTGTTTTCCTGGGATAAACGTAATTCCTTTTTTTCCATCATATGTGGTACCTTGCTCTCTGTATAACTTGCAACAAAAGCAAAAGTGCCCTAAAAGGCTGGTACCCTGAGAAATCTGAAGGAGGGTGTGTGGTCATCGATTTCTCTGTGGAGAACCTGGTAGGGAATTATGGAGATCTTTTCTCTCTCACTTTGGACACAAGGACTTTTAAATGTCTTTTGCCCTGATTCTGTTCAGCTGTCATGCTGCTTTATATATAAGCCACAAATGAGGTCACAGGAGGAAGGATACTAAAATTCCTGGCGTGAACATCTTATGCTCATGGCAAAGCGTGACCACCTAAGTAACAACAAAGTTGTGAAGTCTTAGTTTAAGGATGTGTCAGGAAAACTGGGGAGGCGGTGGGGGAAATGACCTATTAACATATTGGCAAAGTCAATGCAGCACAAATTTTTTTGAAACAAGTAGATTAGATCATAAATCTGGCACCAACACAAGTGAAACCGAGTTTTTCTTGCTGTGAATACTCTACTTCACCATTCAAATGGCTTCATGGTTGGCATTTGGACATCATGTGTACCTCTTCAGGGAGAGGGCAGCTACATCTTGATGTGAAATCTGGATTTTAACTTGTCCTTGCTGGCTTCATGTCACAGTTTTTGTGTTGGTGCTGGGAGTTGCCACTGTCCCTGAAGGCAGGGAGACAAGCAGATTCACAGAGGGTCTGGTGAGGCCTCCACTCACACTGTTGAATGTTGATAGTCGCAATCTAAATAACTGCTGTCAATAGATTTCTCTTCTGGGGCAGAGGATAGTGATTATTGGGGAGTTACATGTCTGGACAGGGATCAAAAACTGCGTCTGTATTCTCACTCAGTGAGCTCTGCATAATGTAGAGTGAAATTAAGAGTAAAACATGTCCAACATGATTTTACTGGAAATGTCTGACTTAGCTGATCTAAAAGTATTTTTGACAAGCTGGTAGTTCTTTGTAGTACTAGCTGGCACTTGCTTTGAAGTGGCTTTGCTGCTTTTCTATACTGCAAAAGCTCAAAGGTCAGTAGATTTATCCATCCAAAGGTCTCTGTGAAGAGGTCAGCTCAAAACTTCACTCTGTTTCACTCGTTCAAATGAACATGGGGAAACTGCAGAGGTTAGTTAGGAGATAGGATTACAGTGTCTGCAGTGTGGAGAAGGTGTGCCTGTCAATGTTCCTATTATAGCTATTTCTATGTGAACAAACGACCCAATTCATAAACCAATCTTTGGTGATATCATCAGGGTATACATAGAATCTAGAAATTTATCTGCATTAATAATCAGTAGTATAAAGGTATTATATGCCATCAGACTAATAGGACTTAAGGGGTCTGCAGTCATCAAGGTTAGACTTGTAGTATCTGAGAAACTGGATTCCTGAGAAAGAGTTTGTGCTGAAAATTGTGGGTTTGCCTCTATGTTTTTCATGTGTGCATAACCTTTTGTTTCAGGCACACATCCTCTTCTGCTTATCCCTGTTACCCCGAGATCAGACAACTGCAATGCATTCTACTTGCAGCTATTCCTGGAGGGAATCTAACAGTGTGAGCTATCCCACTTATCAAAGGCAGGGAACGTTTAACAACAATGTGCCACAAACCACAGCAATTCCCAAGTGGTCTCTTTGATAGGATTCAAGGTGATGACATTGACCTTTCTAAAAAGAAATTGTCTGGCCCAACTTATTAAAGCCTTCTCTACACGCAATGCTCCACAGCAGTAATTGAGAAAGGTTCGTGCTGAAAATATTTTGGGATATTGTATAAAAGCTAGAGCTTTTCTTCTGCAAATTCTTCCAGGTATATCAGATTTTGGGGGAGATTATGAAAAGGGCTGTTACAAGAGGTTGATGGATTGTTCATCAGAATGGAATAGCACATTGTGAAAACTTATTTCTTCATGACTCTGCCTGTTGCTGGCAAGAAATTTCATTTGACTTTTATTGAGGTGAGATCATTAGCCCACTGGCTCAGCAATTCATTCAGGAGAACACCATTTTATCTGCAACTTTGGAAGAGCAACTATATGAGCACTATCCTGCTATCCTAAAGCCCACACTGTAAGGGCAGCCAGCCTCCCAATCTCTGTTTAATTCCTAACATAGGAATTATTTCCCAGACTTTGTGGTGGTGCTGGCATGCCTGGGGCAATGAGAAGTGAAGGTAAACTGCTGCTGAGATGCACTGATCTTCCCCAGGAACCCTTGTCATCTCTGTGCCTTGGTGGGAAGGGGATGCATAAATGCAAGGCAGCAATGAGAAAAAAAGACCATTGTATGCCTGTTGTAGAAGCAAGTGATGCAATTGCTTAAAAACAGGCCCTTATAAAATTAATTTTTCCATTTCATAAGTGTTATAAATTAGAAATCTTGAGTTTTAATCAAAAATTATCTAGACTTGCCCACAGGAAATTTTGTATTATTTTCTGTCATTCTCACAGATCATTTTGTTTTGAAGTTGGGTGCTGATGTCATCTGGTGCTTCCTTCAGATCATGGATAAAGGCTTAGGACACAGCCTGAGTGTGCCTGTATTACGAGAGAAGAGCAGTTCCCAACCACTGTAAAGTTATGGTAGCGTGGTTTCTCACCGTATGTAAGTTCTCTTAGCAGAGAGTAGTATAACACAAAGGCACAGCTATGCCCCATACACCAGTGCCAGAAAAGGACTACAGCTGGCTTTAGCACCCTTCACATGAGGATTCTGTGTGACCTTGAGAGTGGAAAAGATGGTAATGGGGAAGCTTAGGAAGGATTTATCTGAGAGCTGGAAACCTGGTTAAGGAGTTTTGCTTGGGTCGGTCAGATTCTGTGCCATATCTGGTGTCCTTGTGATTGTGCTTTGTAGAGCAGACTACTATGAATTAGAAAAGGGAGAGAAAAGGTAAAGGTATTACATGAATACAACTGTTAATCCCACAGGATTCCTATTTTGCTGCTGGATACTAAAGGTCTTTGGCCCACATAATAAGGGCCCATATGCTTAGACAAAAGAAATATTGCAGAGAGCTTTCAAGTTATTCAAGTTCTTCTGAGTAGCAACAGCTCCTGAAGGAATGACAGAAATGTTTTATCCTTCCTCCCTTCCCTGTTTATAGCTCTGACCTGCATTTCTTCAGGACTTCAAACAAAGGCAGAAACTCTGTATTTGCTCTGCCTGGGTTTTGTTATTCCAGGTTCCTTGTGTGACAGCAGAGTCTTAGATTGCTCTTATCTCTGTTGGCTTGTGGGGATGTTAAACCTCAGAGCCCTAGGATCCCACGCACCATTAGAGAAACTATCATAGCACATGTTGGCCTCCCAAGATATAAACAAATCTTCCAGTATCAAAAGGCAATAAAACACAGAAAACTTTAATCTTTTGATAGTTTTATAGTGAATAGCTTCTCTGTGAAGTGTCCTAGATGGTGTTTCTCTGATAGGCATGAGATTGAGAAACTAGGATGATAGTCCCTAAACTTGTTTTTACCATAATTCTAACAGTGCACATAATTTCTAGAGCAACTTCTCTTGTGTATTAAATAGATATACATGTAAATATGTCCTAATATATTAAGCACAGAACTATTTTACAGCATCAATGGGTATATAAAGAGTGAAGGACTTAAGTCAGGGGGATAGAGTTAAAGGAAAAAATGTGCCATGGAGATGATATCTTTCCATCTTTTCTAAGCATCCAGGGCCCCTGTTACTCAGATGAACTCAAGGGTCAAATTATGTAAAGATCTATCTCCTCTCTATGATTCTCTTCCTCAGCTAGTAAGCTGTCATCCCTGTTCAGGTATGACAGAAGCCTGGATTGAATCTGTCATTAAACGCCTCACATGAGGATCACACTTCTCTGTAGTTCCTCTGTAGTCAAAGGAGAGTAATTTCAGTCCACTTAAACATTGAATCACCCTTGTGAGCTGCCTGGCTCTCTTAAGACCAGAGAGGAAACCTAGGAAGACTATACACATATACCCAGCATCTTGGATGCGTTTTTACCTCCTGTGCATCCAGGGACTGCATCTCCACCACATGCAAGCCTTTCTTGACCCACTCCTCCATCCTCCATCCTTCATCTTTTGTGATTGCCACAAAATGTATCCCATGAGATGTAAAGTTAAAAAACACATGGATATCATGCTAGGAAAAAGTATGTGCTGAATGCTGTGTAGACAATGGAGTGGAGAATGTGGAACCAGCACGGGCCTGGGATGTTCTTCCCCACAGGGCTTGGATGCTCCCTATCATGTGTGATACCCACTCACATAGAAATGAGTTGTCTTTGCCATTCTGGCCCTGCTGTGCTGGCTGCTGGAAAGGAAAGGTGAAAACCAGAATTGCCAATGGCTGTTTTGCTCTTTGAAGAAGAGACACACAGGTTGCACTGACCTTTACCACAAGCCAAAGTTCCCCACAGGGAAGAGCCTTAGTCTTAAGTTGCTGTAAATGTTTGTTTCAGTAGTTTAGCCCAGCAAAGCAGGCAATCACTAGGTAGCAGGTTGGAGACTACTCTTGTTCTGGGCTCTGGTGATCCTGGCTCACTGCTCTAGATGAGGTCTCTGCCTGGGCAGTTGGGGTGTCAAAGACGCTGTCTGGTTGCACAGATCAGTGAGATCTCAGACTTCTTGGGGTGTATCACCAAGCCTACCTCCTCTGCTGTAGTAGTAGTTACAGAAAGGCATCCAAATTACGTATACGGTGCCTGTAGTTTTAGATAAAATCACCCACCCAAGTACAGTCCTTGCTCCAATACTTTAAAACAAGGTGGAAGATCCACCAAACAAGTACATGACGTGTTTGGGAGATGGAAACCGTAGTCCTTATCACCAATAGATTTCCTGACATGTGACAATACATGCAAACTCATACTTCCCTGTACAGGCACAGACACAGAAATATCTTATATATAAAGGAGATTGTCTCACCTTCCCCTTTGCTGAATGATTTTTGTTTAGGTTTGTTTCAGTTCCCCTATTATCAGAAACCCAGTCTGCTTCAGCTAGTACTTAATCGTCAGCTGGTCCAAGGTTGGAGAGAGGCTTTAACACTTTGCTCCACTGGCAAGGTGGCAGCCCCTCACTCTGTGATGAGTAGCCCACCACTCAGTCCCATTAGCCCTCAGCCCAGTTCCCAGAACTGGGGCCCATACAGAAGCTCCCACTAGGCAGCACATCCCTGACATCACAGAAGATTGCTTTGACCCTGTTGTCTGCTCGCAGAGTATTGGTTCCTGAGACTTTCCTTTCCCTGTTGCTGCTTGTGAGAGTCTCTGTCCTGCAGGAAAGCTTAGGGAAAAGGGTTGATGGTTTTTAAGAGTGACTCTAGGATTGAAGTATGAGTGTTTCCATCTCCCTTCCTTCCCCCTCCTCTGCCCTGAGAGTTACCCACAAAATAGATTTCTGTAGAACCTGGGTAAAACTCTGACCTTTCTTTCACTGACGGAGCTAGATGAGGATCAGAATCAGGCCCACCACCTATTTTTTTAGAAGAAATAAATATATATTTCTCTTGCATCAAGAAACTTCCTTGAGGAGATTTTGTTATGTTATGATCCAAACCCAGCTATTTGGCACAGTAAGTAATTATTGTACAGTTACTGATTTTCTGACTCACTCCTTTGCAGATCCGTTCTGCTCCTTCAGATTCATTACAAGCCTCAAGGAGCTGAGCAGAAAAACAGCATGTCCCACCTTCACATGTCAGATAGTAAAGCTTAGTCATGCAGCTTAAAATAAAGTAAGCAAGGGGCAGATGGCAAAAAGGACAAAATGTGGCTTATTTAATCTGCCTGTGTTTGCAAGGAAGTAATTGTCTTTTAGGCTCCAGAAAACAGAGTGCTACCAGAAGACAAACAATGAAGTCTCTCTTTCCAGGGCACATATGACACTATTTGTATAGCTTCAACAGGAGCCTGCAGTTAATTCGGGGCTTTCAATACAATTTACATTCACCATATGTAGAGGATAAAACACCTTCCTTGAATTTGGAAGCTCAATTGACCTTCCTCCCCTCCCTCATCTGATAAGTTCACCCAGAGAAACTGTAATCCTCTTTTGAGACCATACAGTAAAAATGTCTTTAACAAAACAGACCTTCCAACATAAAACTATTATGTGAGGAAACAAGGCACTAAGTGGTACAATAACTTGAAACACATAATACTGTCAGAAACAATGACTGTAGGCTTGACAGTTTCCATCAAACTGGTACCAATTTAAAGCTTTCAGTAAGTGCAATCATTAATGTATGTGGAGCTGTTAAGAAGTGAGTCAGGGTAACTTAGCTACATTTTGTTTTGTACTGACAAACCATGAAAGAACAGCTCAAATACTGAAAGTACAATTGCTGATTAGGTATTTAGTTTTGCAAGTATCTTTGGAGTTTTATTCAGTTATTTTCAATGAATGTGTACAGTGCAGTTCTGCACAGGCTGAAAGGATCCCTTTCTTGCCACAGATAAATAGGACATGTTTTAAACCTACCATGTTACTAGTGAGAGGATGAGCCCTGAGCAAAAACAAGGAGAAGGATAGTCCAAATCAAACTGTGTGTTGAAGGTATGAAAAGCTCATACCTTCTAAATGCTCTGAAAAGTTTTAGCTGCTATATGTTTCTGAGTAGAGAGCATCTCCTGAAGATTCCAAAGCCATCAGTGTGTTATGTGTAAGACCCTCTGGAGAGCAAGAGAGGCCCTGGTTAACTCTAGAGCGTGCTGCATGTACTTGTACCTGGTTGACAAATGGCAGCTGGGAGGCCTGCACAACTGGAGAAAACAGGGCACGGAAATCTGATGATGCCTATGCATTTGTTCTACATTTCCAAACTTGAGGTCCAGTAATTTCTAGGACTCTTTTTAAAACAGAGAAGGAGGTGCAGGGCAGACAGGTGCAACCATTAGAAAGAGAGAACACCAGCCTTTTTGAGGAGACACTAGCATCGAAACTTTTGTAGAGGAAAAGATTGTGAGAGGGGAAAGTGTTTCATGGATATAAAATCATAGAGATGGCAGATAACACGAATGCAGCTCTTTCATCCACCAGTTGTGCAGGCACTCAGTAACAGTAGTACAAGACTGTTTTAAAACAGACAGAGGGAAATTCTGGACCAGCTTGTACAGACAGATGGTTTCAGTTGGTTCAAGGAAAAGATGGACAAATTCACAGACCAACAGTATAGCAATAAAGTACATATATGCATGCACCCTCCAGCATCTCTAATTCAGGGACTACAGTGAATTAGTGGATTAGAGGGGAGAGCCATGTGTTTCTGTTTTTGGGGCAGAACACTACCAAACGGCCCACTGCTTGGGGCCAGCTGGGCATTCTTGTTTCCTATTCTTGTTTCCTGGACTCTAAGGTAGACAGGGTGGGGTGTTCCTCAGTGCTAGGCATACATATTGGCATTTGCATGTGCAGAATTTTAATACTGGATCTCAGTTGCCATCTAAAGCCTTTACTGGCTTCTGATTTTGATGTTGCAGTTCATCTGGTGTTTAAAGATCTAATCCTGGGCTTTTCTAGAGGCACAAAAATCTTGAAAGTGAAGAAGAGCTTAGCACCACCTTCATCATTACCCTCAGAAAGCTGGTTTTTTTCCTACCTTTTTCATCAAGTAGAAAAATTTGGTTTTATTCATCCACTTACCTGTTTTCTTGAAGAAAGACAGACATAAAAGGAAGAGCAGAGGTGATTACCTACAGGATAACTTTAGAGCTGATAGTCCAGAGAAGATGGAGTTGCCTTCATTTCAGTCACCATTTTGAGGCCAGGCATCAGAACAGACACCTAAGGCACAGTCACATTTAAAACATTCTTTTACTTCTTCATTAACAAAAGTAGAATTTTTGGGAGTTGGTTGGAAGCTGGGGTGGTGAGGTAGCATGAGAGATGTGCAGCTGCTGCATTTGTGCTCTGTCCTAGGAATCAGGCATCTTCTCTGCAGTGCAGTTGTTCTTTGTATGAGTTTCTCTTACAAGGGATGTGGCTGGCTTTGGTCACCACTACCCTTAGTTTGGTCTTCCCATTGCTCTGAATGCTGCATCTCCTGGACTAATCATCCTACTGTGTTTCTATCTCCTTGTCTAATGTACTGGGCTAATTTCTAACAATACTTTCAAAGGCATTTGTAACATCAACAAATAGTCTAGTGAATGTGGAAATTTGCCTGTTCATTTTAGGTCAAGCACAATTATCTGCAGGTTATCTGAATTTCCTCAGCACCTAGAGATCTTCTTGGAAATCTAGTAAAACCAGAAACTACTACTTCGGTGTATGTCTATAGTAAATAAGTAAATGCAAAGGAGCATGCTAAGAGAAAAAAAATGCCATTAATGTTGCCAAACCACCATCAAAATAAAAATAAAATAAATTTGGGGCTAGGTCAGACACACTGGTCAGTTCTGATTTTTTCAAAACCAGATTATTTCTTCCTTAAAAGCAACACAGCAGAAGTGTAAATGTGGCATGTCATGTCCTGTTGGAGCTCTCTGTACCTCACACTGCACACAAATTTTGTTTCAAAGATTATGGTGTTTGCCAAGGTGTCACAAACTGTTGTTATCCTCCAAGCCAGCAAGTTCCTAAAGCACCACCAATGGAGCAAATTCCTATTATCTAACTTTTAAGTTACCTTGACTCAATTTGTCTCCTCTATGGCTTTCCCAGGATTGAAAATAATAATGATAGAAGAATGGTTCAAAAAGCAGAAACAAAGCCAGGGAAGCATTTGGTCTTATCTTTTTTAATAGAGGCCTGGGGAAAAGACAAGTTAGCTCTTCTGATAAAGAAAAGCACGCTAATCTCACCTCAGACAGTTTTTCAGTATCTGCCATCCAACTCCTCTTTAAATTCAGGCACCTCTGTTAGTAATGTGGTGTCTGATTAGCAAAAGTATTTAGTAAGCTAATGTTCACTGTCCACAGCAGGAGGCTCACACAGCTTGGCTGATGAGAAATGAACTGCCTGAAGCTAGCTTTTAATGGCAACTAATTTCCCATATTTGATACTCAGCTCAGCCAACTAATATCTAGCTCAACCGTGACAAGACAATCACAGTTCCTTTCGAAAATCCTTTAATCTGGGATGCAAACCAGTGTGCTCAAGGCTATAATGAACTTCTGAGATTATGTACTGGCTATTTTATAGGAGGTATATTTTCTCTTTCCTTTTTTCTTTTCTGCCTCAGAAAGGCTTAAGAATACATATTTTCATAGTTTCCTGCTTTTATGCAATTTGCCTAGTGCACAGAGATAATCTCCTCCTGAAAGTCAGTGACAAAAAAAGTTTTAAAAGGACAAGTAAACAGCTTTGCCTTCAGATAACCCATAGGATGTGGCAGTTCACAACAGCACAACATCATAAGTGGTTTTTAAATCAACTGATCTTGTTATTCTGAATGTGTTTTAAATATCTAACATGTTTTATACTGCATTGGCTTGGGCTTTGACAAATCCCATTACTCTCTGTTACTCTATCTCATTACACAGTGAATTATTAAATAGAACACTTAACCTAATTAGATATTATTGTCATGATACATACGGACATCCTGAAATGAGTCATTCCTTTTGGTAATCCTGACTAGTCCTTCAGTCGTGTTTTGTCTCTCCTTCTGTTTTGATGGTGGGATTTTTTTTCTTCCTTAAGAAGCATCAAATTTTTGGTAAAAGAAAAGTTTTTCACTGTTTCTTTTTAAAAAGGTTCCTGGATATAAAAATACGCAATGTATAGATGCATGTCTGTGAGAGAATGTGTGTCTGTACATAGATACACAAAAACACAAAACTAACAATTATTCTGGGCTGCAAACACAGTTTTTCTCTTCCAGCAGTGTGCATACTATTGCACTTCTGTGGAGCTAGTAAGATATTCTTAGCAGTATTTTGGTTTTAGACTAGACTAAAAATTTTAATTCCGAAGACATTCATTCTAGGAGGGAGAAAAGTCTTTGACTCTTGTATAAATTGGCTGACAATCCCATCTTGTACCAGTGCAGTGCAGGGCCGTACAGCCTTCTGTCAAGCCCTCACTGATGGCCAAAGTGTGCATCTGTAAAGATGTATGGGAAAATTGCTGGCTTTTAATTTCAGAGAATTATCAGGTCGACAAAGTCAGGCTAATACATTTTCCTAGTCTTTTCAAAATACAGTACAGTCATGGCTGGCTAATTGGAAAAGATGCTTCCTATCATATAGTATACTTTTAAATTAACAGACTGTCACTTGCAGATCTGTTTCAGATCATTTCATTATTATTCCAGCAAACTTTCAAAATAAAATATTTATTTTTCCCAGTCATGCCGTGCAAATCAGGTCAAAAATATTACTTGACATAGGCAAAACTTGTAAGAGTTGCTTTGGCTATTTACCAAGCTGTCATGTTTATCTTTTCAGTGGCATCTCCCATATTGGAAAACATGACAAATGCTGTAGACAGTGTTATTGTTGTGGGAGGCAGTTATCCCATGTTTAATGATGCTAACTATAGAATATTCATTTTTCATAAAGGGCCCATGTGTATGTTCCATTCAAGTAAAAACCTCCAAAATGCATTAACTCACAGTAAATCATGCTGTCTGAATACACCTCTCTTCTGAAGATGTTCTGGGAGTGATGCAGTTTCTTGAAGAAAGCCCCCACTGCCATTTGTTTTGTATGACACCACTGGCTTCTCTGTGTGTCTCCCTTTTTCTTGCTTCCCCCCAATAGAGGAAATAGCCCAGTGTGTCAAGGCCTTCTTACATTCATTTGCTGTTCTTTTGTGCTAAGCATTAGATAATTTTACATTTCTTGTTCTTTTACTCCCATACAACTCCTCCTTCTACATCCATTTCTTTATTTTTAAGTCAAAACAATGCAATTCCAGCTCCACAGTCAGGACTGACCTTCATTCTTCCAAGTCAACATCTGAGTTAAATACTTTTGCTACTCACAACACATGCATTAGTAATCACAACCCTGTGTATTGTGAATATTTACAACATTTCACTGCATTTCGTGGTGAAAGTGAGACACTCAAACATGCATCAAATCAGAAGAGAAAATACAAAATTGTGGTTACTGTCTGAGTCAATGAGCTGCTTGTGTTCTTATCTGTATGTATAAAAGTGAGATTACTGGATTATTTTAGCTATTTTATGAGTTAAATTAGAAACTGATGTGCCTGACATTAAGACTCTTACTAGACACTATTACTTGATGCTGCTTGGCAAGTATCATCTCTGTGTGGATGAGCTGGTTCCAAAAAGACCAGGCGTAAGTATTGCCACTTCCACAATCTGAAAAGCCTGCACATTTAAAAAATGTGTGGCTCAGTCAACATCAGAAAACAACCTTCAGAAAATGTGGAATGGATGAGGTGGATTTTTTGGATATACCATTTAATATCTGTGATGCAGCAGAATGCCCACTCAGAACTTGCTGAGATGAGCTGTTTTACAATTCTGTCAATATTCACAGAAAATCAAGCCCAAAATTTGCTAGGAATTCAAGGTAAATATCAATAGTGTTGCAAAAAATGTGTCCTCTATAACTCACTATTTCAAATGCCATATTTCTGAAATGAAAAGAGATTCCTAGTGTTTGTCTTGATAGTACATTTGCAATTGTGTTGTATTGGGGGAAACATTGTGTTTAGAGGACTTTCTGATTGTAAAGCCAAGAGCTTCAAGATTAGAAGAAAGGAGTTTCGAAGACTGGGGTGTAGGAGAGAGGGGTTAGAGGAATGGATGTTACATCTGTGAAATCTTGACCAGAGCCCTTCTGAAAGAACAAAGTCTATTCTCACATGATTCCTACTGCTTTCCAAAGGACTCTTAGCTCGTTCGGTTCATGCAAGGGAGGATGCAGAAATTATGTGTCATGCCTGTGTGGGAAAAAGATTATGACCTGCAGGGCCTTGGTTTCCTTTGTGACCGCTGTTACATCACGCTCAATGCTTCAGGCAGGATGGGCAGAAGGGCAGTTCCGGCACCCCTGGAAAACTGGATTTTCTTCCTCATTCCACCACCAAGTTCTGGTGTGATGCTGGACAGTGATTTGGATTGGTTCTTTCACAGGTGGCCAATAATTGCATGTTCCACTATTTGAAAGTGCTTTAGATGAAGAGTTTCTACAAAAAGTGCCAAGCACTCATGACTGCAGTGAAATTCTTGAGTGTATACAGCTACATCATGCTAAGTACTCTAAAAGATTAATTCCTAGGTAGGCTGAAGTGGGCACCTAAAATTAATGGACTTTTAAAAAAATATTTTTATCTTAATCTCTTTTAAGTTCCTCACTGGTCAAATGAGAGAATTATACCTCTCTCTATCATCAGGTTGTTATGTGGATAAAGTCATAGAAGATTTTGAACCATTTAGGTGGTGTTTTGAAGAAGACTTGAAGTAAAATTCAACACCAGGATTGGATGCGGTGTATGGGAAAGGGCCTTCCCCTGACAGGACTAGAACACAAAGTGATCCAGCACATGATGAGCATTATTCTGTCTGCACACCCAGTGAGACCAGTGGTCTGCCTCACCACCAGAATGAGTGAAACCAAGACTGCTGCTTTGTGTCCTCTGTGTTTAAGCCATGGTCAAATCTCACTGGAGAGTTTTTCTCCTGTCTTAGTTCTCTGTCAGGTAATAATGAATTAGTTTCCAATAAAGGTTTTCTTCTAAAGGAGTCAGCAGAAAGGTATCCAGATGCCCATTTTCACAAAAAAACCACAACAAACCACACAAAAACCCCGACTAGTACAGATTGTGAGATCTCACTCATCTTTGAGAAATTTTGATTGAAACTAGTTAGTGCATTTAAAACATTGTGGTCATCAAAACCATAATGGCAAGGGAAGACAGGCTAAAAATAATTCGTGGTGGTAGGCAGGTACACGAGCATTTCTATTCAGGGTGGCAACTGAACTGTGTTTCTCATGTTTCGTAGTGTTTTGCAGCTTCATACTGTTTTAATTGGCTGTTTCACATGCAACCTTGTTTTAGAAAGGGAACTGAAATATCAGCTATGTTAAATAGCCTTAGAGACCAATTGCATGGAGAAACAGTAAGGCTGAGATTCTCATATGAGTCTCACAGGTCTTCTCAGGCTTGAGCCAGTCTTCAGTGAGGTGAACAGGTTGTTACCCTTTCTGTGGATCCTCTCCTGCAAGAGGATGGTATTGGGTTGTAGGATAGAAAGCTCATGACATGAAGGATCCCAGAAACACAAGAGCAGATGAAGGAGCTACAATACCCTGGTCAGGAATATGAACCACAGCCTCCATTTTCAAATTATTTTGAACTATCTTCCTCAGTAAGGGACATTTTGCATGTGTATGGGTCCAGCAACTGGAGCTGTACCAGGGGACGTAGGGGTCCAGGTGTCTGGGGTGCCAGCAAGAAGAGGCCAGAGTCCATGTACACTGCCCGAGTGCCTCTGAACCAGCGTGGATAGCTACCAAACATCAGACTGGACTTGGTGGTTTGAAAGGCAGGCAGGGACCAGAGGGTCTACCCGTTCTTCAGCAGCAACTGAAGCGGGGTGCCTTAGGAACCCATGTGTTTGGGTGTCAACAGCTGGGGAGATGGGAAGTCCAGGGACAGTTTTGGGGCAGACAAAGTGTATAAAGTCAGCTAGTAGAGGGTTCCACATGGTGTGTATATATACATTTTTTCCATTAGCAGCTGACATCCTGATCAGCTAGAGAGGGGAACAGGATGAGGCCACGGTCTGTTTGTGCTTGCGAGTGTGGTGTTTTCTGTCTGTGTCGATCCATGTGGCTGGTCACAGGTATACATGTACGTGTGTGCATGTGGTGTGTGTGTGAGCCCACTGGGAATGCATGCTCAGCCCCACTGCCGGCTGATCTGGAGGCTACAGAGCTGCAGCAGCCTTCCCTCTGTCGGGCTGCTGGGCATGACAAGCCCTAACAGATGGGGCTTTTCTGCCAGAAGGTTTCAAACCCGTCTCCTGAACAACTAAGGAATGCTGCTCAGGAATACTAGATTTGCTTCCAGGATATAAGGAATTATGGTCTAGTGGCTACAGATCCGCTTGTATCTCTTCCTCTGAACCTGTCCCCTATTGTAGTCTCACCTGCTGGATAATCACTTCTCTCTTGGGAATGGCAGGCACTCAGCAGCTCTGCTTCAAAAACACATACACTACACAAAACAAAACACTGCTGCACGGCTTCTTCCCTTTGGGATAACCTGCTCCATACTGTTCCTCCTCCTTACATTTTTTCTCCCTGAAAGCTTTCCTGGGAGAACAGTTTGTTGGAAGGAGTGGTTGCTGCTGGGTTATCTTTCCTAAGCTAGCTAGCAAGAGTGTCAAATGACTTCCATGTTCCTGAGCAATAAGACTTCTCCAGACACAGATATTTCTGCTGTTTTGTGAACAGTCATGCAGTCAGCTCGAAGGAGGATGTTATTATAGCAGAGCAGTTTGGAGGTGGGTCAGAGGTGTGAACTGAATGCATAGGCACACAAATTTTAAGATAGACTAGAATATGCAAGGAGTGTTCCGCCAGCTTGATAAAAACTCGTCAGCTGGGGGTTATGAGATGCACGTTTTCTGCAAAGCCCGGGATCGGTGCTTCAGTGCCTATTGCCTGCAGTTTGCTGGCTCTTCCTTGATCTCATATTCCTTCAAAGCACACAAAGGAGATGTATTTACACATTTTCACTCACTGAACTACAATTTAATTTATCCGCACTTACCTAATGATTCAAGAAATGAATGATTTGTTAGTGTAGATGTATCAAAACTGATGTCTTTAACTCTTAGGTCCTGCCACGGCTGGTCCTTGGAGTTTGTTTGGAGGATTGAACTCTCCTTGTGCATCACCATTCTTACAGCAGAGCTTGAAAACTGCTAATCAAGCTGTGTACTGTGTAGAAACTATTTAATAGGAGGGAAAAAGCCCAGGCTTTTCATGGTAGTGCAATTTTTAGAGAAAATCATCCAATTTAGAATTAGACGATACTTATTTGATAAAAATCTCCTTACAGGCACTTTGCCATGCTTTGTTGTTAATTTTTCCTCACAAATTATTTGTTCCCAGCATTATAAAACTCTGTGGTTTTCTGTGAATACATTACTGCTAAGTTCTTAAACTGGATACAGAGGTCTTTTTTTAATCTGTCTTTTTAAGTAGAAGCAATGCAGCTGTTGATCAATTTTGTGACATGAAGGATGGTGATGTCATGACCTGGCAGGAACAAACACCGACCACAGGAGATGGAAGAGGAGTGGATCCAGACAAGGAAATAACCCACTGGTAATACAGTGTTCAGAAAAAAACACAAGGGCAAAAGGTGCAATTAAAAGAATCGGGGAGATAGGCGGAGGAGGCGGCTCTGGATTTTGAAATCTGCACTTGAGACTTGAAACCTCATACTCCTCAAATTTCTATTGTCTTTTTCTGTCTTTCCTATATGGAGCTCTTGATTTTGCTCTTTGGTTCAGCAGGTTTTTTTGCTGAATATAAGATAATTTGTCTCAGACTAGATAGAGGGGGGCAGACTTTATCTGCTGTAAATGACTCTTGCCTCATACTTGCTGAGAAGCTGCTCCAACTCTTTGTTCTCCGTATATGAAGCAGAACTGCTGAAACGTCAACTGCTCAGCGCTTATCGCAGCGCTCTTGGTTAGGCTCTCTTCATCTTCTGCTTTTGCATCATATTGCTTTGTACCGTTTTCTTGCAGTTTTGTCAGAGAGGTAACTACATTTTACTGATGGTGTATGTGCAACTTGTAGTCTTTGGGAAAAATAACAAAGAAGCAAACTGACACTTATACTGTAAATGCCTGGAATTAATTCTGTGAAAGAATAATCTTTCAAAGCAGAAACACTACATGGATGTTAAATTGTCAGACACTCACAATTTCTTTCTATACTGACTTGGCATCTTTGATGATAGTTTTTTTCTTTTCCCTTTCCTTAGGTGGATTAATGGTACCACACATAACTACAAGTTCACTATTGCTGGATACAGTGAAAATGTATCTGCATCCCTGCAGGTGGATGTTGAAATATTGTGTGAGCTGGTGAAGAGCAATTTTGCTAAACAGTAAATATCTAGTTTTACTTTAGTTTTTTATTTTCTTCTCCTTCTCTGCTCTGAAAAATTGTCTGTCTCTCAGACCTCAGAAAACAGTGCTGGATTCTCTAACACCAAGTTACATTGTTGTAGCTCAAGTGTTTTCAAGGTGGATACACCTGATTTACTGGCCTTCAGTGAGAGTAGAGTTGAGGCCGTAGTCCTGAGTGTACTTCATGTTCATGTCTCTGGTATAGTATCACAAAGGCAGTTTTCTAATGTCTGTATCTTCTAAATAATTGACCTAGAAGTCTCTAAGCCCTGGCTCTACTAATACCACTCTACTGGTATTGGCCATTATTTGTGATTTAATGTTAACTTTGTTTTTCAGTCAAATAAAACCTCATATTTTGTGTGCACCCAAGTCAGATGTTTCTGGGAGAATAGGGCCTTTGATAACACTGAGGGAAAAATTTAATTGTACCCCCACCTCCACATCATTTACATAACTCAGATTGATGAGATAGGAAGGAAAGTGTTTACAATGCAAGAAGATAGGAATTTGGGGATTTAAATAGGAAGCAAATCGAAATGAGCTGTCTGAGGTAATTATGGAACACATACTTCATATGTTTTCATTAGATATTGCTATTATACTACACAAGGCAAAGGAGTTTGATTAAACTATAGCTCAGTATATAAATTTATGCATAAATTACCCAGAAATCAGTTAGTTCATTATCTTTCCGGAACTCAGCAGGGGACTGAGCAAAAGTTTAGGTCCACTGGGATAAATAATTTGAACAAGAATAAAACATGTGTTAGGTAGGAATTAAAAACACAGGCAAGGTCCATAAGATACAGCATGCCAAGGGGTTAAATTAACTCCTGTGCAGGAGGCAGGGAGGACAGCAGGGCTGAGCTCCTTCTCCACTGCTAGGAAGCCCAGTGCCAAGGTCGTGTTTGCCCATAACTCCTGTGAGATCACACTAATGGCTGAAGAAGGGATAGCTCACACTAATGCCTAAAGAAGAGACACTTCTCTTCTGCAGGCGGCAACTCTTCAGTGCAGGCAAGAGGTTTATTCTTTCTGTTTGGAAATGGTCCTTCAGCTTGGTTTTACCACTGGTTTGCTCATGGAAGGGGGGTCAACAAATAGCAGGAGGCTACATTACTTTCTGATTTAACCTCCAGCCTCTAGAATGGTGGTTTTCTTTTTATGTAAAGGAAATATTTTCTCAGATATTCTTAGACCTTGCTTTTGACGTTATACTAATTTTTTAAAATAGCATCCCCAGGACAGATCAGAGCTGAAATCCACCACCAGGCTACCCTCAGCCTTGAGCCAGCTTTTGACCACTGTATGTTGCTGGGAAGGGACCACTAGATGAAAGGTGATGCTGCTAGGAAATCTGTGACAAGCAGTAAGAGAATGATCTCCACAGACCGTTTGAGCAATAAAATCTGTGATGAATATTACCTAGCGTATTTTTAATTGGTTTTATTCTTCAGGCCAGACTCTGTCATTTAAGGAAATGAGTATTCACAAGAACATAATATCAGCCATTTGGTGACAGAAGCTATCACAGAACACTCTGCATTAACCTTTTGCATAATTGTACTGGGTCTGTGAATTCACTCCAGGTCTGTACATCAGCATTTGATTGATGGAAACTGTGGCTCTCACAAGTACACATATGCTCTTTTTTTGCATTTGTTGAAGCAGACTGGACTAAATTTCTTCAGCTTGTGCTTACATGAAGTGATGATCTAACACTTTTGTTGTTAATGAGGATACAGGTTTAGTACCTGTGTTCAGGACTTATGGTATGATCTTATTGAAATGCCTTTCAAAGATCTCTCTCTCAAGTCTATTTATACTTTTCTACATTACTTTTAATAGCTGCAAGAAACACTGTCAAGCAGCTTAGCTTTTAACTTATAGCTCTCTTTTAGCTTTTCCCCCCCTCATCTATTCCTGCTGAGGATGCTTGTTCTCTTTTAGTTCTTCATCTCTTTAAATTTCTTTAAAATCAATTACAAGACACTCATCTGTCTATCTCACTCTCTGTCTGTAGTATATCAGCACCAGCTTCAACTGTAATCCACTCTGCCTTGTTATTGACTGCCTCTCTCCAAGCCTGGTATCACCATCAAATACCACTGCCTGACTAAACAACCTTTTAATAAATAAACACAACAAACCCTGGCCCTAATAATAAAGCTCCTGACTCTCCGATAATCCCCTTTCCCATTAAATCACCCTGAAGTTCAATATTCTTTCTATATTTCCTGCCAGTATAATCTATTACACCAAGCATTTTTCAGGAAACTGTGTTACAAAAATGGTTCCTTTTCTACCACGATCGCCTGTCAGCTGATGCCATGTGGTAAGCTTGTTAACTCTTTCAGAATTTGTACTGGTATTTCATAGATTTATACATTTTCACACGGGAAGAGACATCTCACTTGATGCTCAATATGACTTGAATTACAGAGTATGATCCAGCCATTATAAGGTCAGGGTGGACTATTTCTTCTTGTGCTGCAGAGTGTCTCTTAGGAAGACTTCTAGTCTTGAATTCAAGTGGTCCACAGCCACTGGTAATTTATTCTTAGTGGTTAATTAATATTGTTGCGAAAAATATACACTTTTGTGTTCGTTGTTTGAATCCAGTTTGAATGTGACTGATGTCAGCCTCCAGTCACTGCATCCTGTTACGTTTCTGTGTTCAAGATTAAACAACTTAATGCCCTCAGTAATTTTTCCTTGCAGGGTATGGAAAGTTCATTTCAGCTTCCAAACAGAGGGCTCCCTCCCTGCCTCCAACAGATGTTCTCCACTTTCCACAGCATCCTTATGCCGGCAATCTAAGCCCTCTCCAATCTTCTACTGTCCCCTACAAGAGTAGGTGAAGTAAGCAGAAACAGCATATCCCAATAATACTCTTGCTTCTACTAACTACATAGGTGAATTAATATCCATAACCGTACTTTCTATTTCCCTGTTCACTCATGAATGGTTCTTTTTGGGTCTTTTGGCCATGATATCCTGCTGGGAGGTTTGCAGTCTACTGCCTTTACTGAGTCTATGATGCTTCCTGTAACTGAAACAAGAACTGTCATTATAGCTTTCTCTTGCAAGTTTTCCCCAGTATTTTCTCCGACAGCACTTTCATCCAATATTATCTTCACCTGATTACTTTTTCCAGTGTTGTTTTGAATAAAAGGAATGGTTTCTTGCTGTCAGATCAAATCCCTTCTTAAAAGTACAGGCATGAAATTTGACATCTTCTATTTATTTTTTTCTTCATATTTTAAAGAGCTTTTAAATGCAGTACATTTGCTAATATATCTGAATTTATCTTTATGCTTTTTTTTTCTGAATAGGGCACGGGTTGATACTGGTAATTAATTTAAGCCTTCTGATGTCCTCTTTTCATTTACTTCATCTTGGACATAGCTATGATTTATCAAGGTATATTTTCTTCTCATGGAAAATAAGTATCTGATTATTTATCTATGACAGATTGTGAACATAGGAATAAATAAATTTTTTTTACTGTGTCAGCCCTTTCAGCAATATATTACCCCTTCTATCTCATATTCCACCTCTTGTGCCATCTCCTGTTCCTTTACGTATACAGAATGTCTTCCCATTTATCTTACATCTCATTCACACATCTTTCCATTCTTCACCTTGACTTTATTTATAACTTTACTACAGTCTCACAAACATTTCTGTAATCTTCCTACTCCTTCCCTGTATTGATGTTTTATATTCGCCTAACCTTTATCTCATTCCTGATTATCTTTTGCACTTTTGTTCATTGCACAGTGTATGAATTGCTACAAGCTTTGAGGTTGCCTGCTCCGATGGTGCTTAATGCTGTGGATATATTGCTGCATCTGCCTATAAGGAATCTCTGACTACCTGCCATTTTTCTTCCCAAATCCATTTTCCTGGCATTAATAATTTTACAAATCTCAGCACCCTTCTGCACCCAAGCTGTCTGCAGCAAAGTCATGCCTCACTGTAGTGTTGTTTTGTTCCTGGACTAAAAGGGTTGTTTCGGTCAAGGGGACAAACTTGGCCTGAAATTGTGAGAGAAAAAAGAGAAGAGTACTCTTGTCTGACAAACTGTGTATCAGGACCATCTGAAACTGGGAGGGGAAGTACAAGATCTCCCTGTTGTCCCATTGCTCTACAAGAGCAGCATCTTCTTGCAAGTGAGTGTTATGGCAGCAATGAGTTCTGGTGCTGGAGGCTCCTGAGGGGCAGAGGAACATTCTTGTGCTCCAAAGACACCTGCGAGAGAGTCATGGCTTAATCCACCACCATCACCAGTGTCTCTGACTGGAGCGTCATTCTCCTTTACTCCTTTCTTCTAAGAATTCATACCTTCCCTAGAAACATGAAGTGTGTGTCAGGAACTGAGGGTTGTAATATGTGGGAAAGAATGAAAAAAACCCTTTCATTCTGTTGGATGAGGCCAAAATTTCTTTCTAAGTAGAAAAGTGCACCAAGCTCTTCAACAGCAACACAGCCCTCCCTGTGGGATGCAAGGCAGCTGCTGGTGTAGAAAAAAGGCATCTACACCATGCAGTGGAGCTTGTTGTAGGACCTTCAAACCACTGCCTGCACCAGCTCTAACGAGAACGTGCATCCCCATGCAGAGCTGCTCACAACCTAACCAGGTATGCAGGACTGCACCTCATCAGGACAACAACATTAATTTCACATCTCCAAGGACTGATCTGGACCTGGTGGGTCAGTCAGAAATCTCTCTATGACTTAGTTTTGCTGACACTGGTGGCTGGGACTCAGTGAACTACAACAGAACAGGGAGCACAAGTACATGCGACTGAATTTCTGTGATTTAGTTCTGCCCCTACTTAGCATCAGTATGGGCCTGAGATAAATAATATTTTTTTCAATATGAAAACAGCAATGTTTGCTTAGACTTTTATGACATTGGGTCCCAGCTAGACAATTTACTGGGTAGTTTGCCTCACCCAGCTATTTTTCCTTCTTCCAACAGTCTTTATCCACACACGCAGTTGCTGCTGCACTATGCATTGCACAAATACTTTTTGCCACAGTAACTGATTTTAGATTTAGATACACCTGAAAAACAATAGGTGGGAGGTTCCTTCCATACATGAGATTTTTTTTCTGTGCTGCTTGTTAATAACAATGTGCAAGTCCATTTGTCCTTTCTGATTATAATCTGACCTGTACTGTTTAGATTTTATGGATTAATTAATTTTTCTTTCATTTACTTTCCTCTTAAACTTTGTAGGCATGTATATTCATGAAAAAAACAGAGGGGAAAAATATCCCAGAAATTACCACAAGAAAAACCCCTGCTAAAAGCAATAAGTTTGCTGACAGATGGTAGAATCAGTTGAAAATCGAGTACCATATTTACTAAGTCTAACCCATTTAGTAAGCCAGAAAAGTGTTATCTAATTCTATCCCCTGTGTGTTTGTGTTTTGGAATAAACAGATGCCTAATGAGGAATGTGTCTACTATGGTTTTTGAAGAACCTGGATGGATCCTGGTTCTGATTCATTACTTGATTTTGACAAAGATGATAACGTTCACTGCAGAACCTATTGTTTTGGCTTTCAAAACCACAAATATTCCAACACTAGCTGACTGACAAAAAAGTATTTTCAAAAAGGTGCCAGAACAGGGCAGAAATAAGAAAAAGACAGAAATGTTGAATGACTTAACCTGCGTTTTACATTTCCTGTTCTATTTATATAACACCCAAAAATGCAGCGAATGAAAGGGCAAACACGCTTGAATCACTTGCAGGCTTGACAGCTACCACAATCAATTCCTGTATGTTTTTCACTGGGTTTTATAAAATAATAGAGATTGGCTTAGAAAGACATATGCTTGTGTACTTTGTGACAGATCTGGGTGAGAAGCAAAAACTAAATAAACAGAGAAGGGTAATCTGAGCAATGAAGGCTTTAGGGAAGATAAGCTTCTAGCAGGCCATGCTTGGCCAGCAAGGCTACTGCACGTGCAATGCCTGTACAGGGTAAAGAGAGGTTCCTCAAAGGCACTGTCCTAACACTGCCTGGATGGCTTCTAAACTCTCACCCTTAGTAGGAGCCATTGGGAAGTTTACCAAGGAGAATCAGCTATCTGTGAAACCCACAACAAAAGTTACACAACAAGATTTCTCCCATGCTACAGAAGGCTTTTAAAATATGCTTCCTCTGATTTTTTTCTGCATGTGTGGAATAGATAAAGAATAGGATGTTGTCTGCTGTGAAAATAAAGTGATATGTTCACATAGAGCAGAATATTTCGAAGGATTATTTAATAGAAGCAAGATCTGTTATTTACCATAGTATTTAAAAATACAGTGTTCAGTGATAGATTTCAATAAACTGATATTCACACATTTCTACTTGTTGAAGTTGCTCAAGAGTTACTAAAGGCATTTTGCTGAATTTATATCCTATTTTCATTTACATGAAACTAACCAGCAGTGAGAGATTTTAATTCTGGAGTTATAAAATATGTTTCTCAAAATACTGGTAAGAGTCAATAGCTGAAGCAGTGATCTGAGTAACAGGGTATCCAGCTCAATGCCCAGCATTTGCTGTCTATATGTTCCAAGAGCAAAACTGAGAAATTTCTGTTCTCTTTCTATATTCCCCTGTGCACCCCTGAGGTGCACATGGAAATAGGAGTTTAAAATCACATATGCATTATTCTAATGTGAGTGATTTTCTAATTTTGTTGAAGGAGTATCTAAGATACAGGTCAAATCAGCATATTGCCATCTCATTACTACAGGAAATATCAACTTGCTCATCAAAGGAGAGCGAACACTGGTGGTGGTAATAGAGTGTTTTAACATGTGGAGATGTATGTGATTCTTAAATATGAATAGCAAGAATTGCATTTCACCTTTTATCTAGGTGGTATCTGAAGATGGTTTTCTGTTCACATTTTAATGAAAGCAAGTTTTGATAGGGGACCTGAGGGAAAAGAAAAGTGCCAGCACTATGGTTTTCTTCTAAAGGCTTTTCTGTCCCTCAAATTTAGAACAGACAAAATGACTGTGGGAATGATTTTACTCTGTCCTTGTTTTAAAAATATAAGTATAAATTTGGTTTGCTTCTAGTTTTATGTGAACGAAGGAGGAAAATGGAAAAAGACTATGAGTCCTGATTTTCATGTTTCAGGTTTTACTTTGTCCTTTCTTGGTATACTTTGTCGTATTTCCCAGGCATTAAAACACACTCAGGGGCCTCGCTAGACACAATGGTATAAAGCTTCCAGTGCAGTAAGCTGTAACACTCTGTATGCTCTGGAAAGTTTGCATTCAGCCTTTTAATAAGTGAAGACTCCACATAATGCTCCTGATAATTTTCAGCACGGACAGATGGTATATGAACAGCCTGGTGGGAGGAGAACCAGCCCAGCTTAGGGTAACAATATTCGACTAGCTATCAGGGAGGAAACAGACTTCCTCTGCCATTGCCCAGTGCCAAGGAGCTTGTTTTATCTCCTGCTCACCACACTGATCATGCTTTGCTTTCTTCTGTTTTATAGGCATTGGCTTTATGCGGAAAGTGCAGTTCCTTTCTACTGCCAAAAAGAAACAGTATTTTAGATTATAACTAGGCTAGAAGTCATTTACAATTAATTCTGCTCCAAAACTCCTGTAGCTGGAAATGCAGATTACACCAATTTGCTGTGAGCTGTTGCAAGATGAAGAAGCCATTCCTTGCTGCCTTTCCACAGTGAATTTTCTGACCCACATGCTAAAGCTGAAGGTGGCTGGAGCAGCAATCCTAGCAATGAAGCAGGTCACGTTAGCAGGAATAGGGATGGGTGCAGCACCACTTTGGGAAGCTTCCCTGGAAGGTAGTATCCAAAATAGGTTTTGCAGATGCTGTGTATGTAGGTCTGTCAGTGCTGTTACCTCTGAAAGAGGATGCAGTAGCAATGGCAGCAGGAAGAGTCACGCTGGAGACAGACAGCATGCCGTGATGGCTAAGCACATTATTTTTGTAAATATACTTCTGAAAATTCCACTTGCCTTCCTTCAGTTAGCCCATTCTGCCAAACACTAAGTGCCTTCTAATCTTATGAAGAAAGGGCTTGGATTATATTTTGTCACTGTTCTCTATTCTCTACACAAATGTGTTAATTGCACAGGGCAAAGCATTTCTCCAGCCTTGGAGGGCTGAACACAGCCAGAAAATCCTGCCATGTTCTGCCTCTGGACAGATGCTTCAGCTGAGCCTGACAGTGAGATGGTTAATAGGTCAAGGAGATTGCTAGTGATGGGAGGATGGATTGAAGATGTGCATTTACTCATAATTCCTGGTCTTGGGGGCTAGCAGAGGCAAGTGTCTTCCATGAGCAATAAATTAATTTTTAAAAGGAAATGAAGGAAAAAATGGCTTTGCTTTTTCTCTAGACTCTTGTTCTCTTGTGGGCAGGTGACAACAAGAAATTAAGAAAGAGAAAATATAATATCTCTCTCATTGCAACTGTCGTTAAAATGTTTGACTAGGTTTTTTGGTTTAATTTAATTTTCTTGCCTCTGCTCTTCTTTATGTTTGTGGGATTTTTTTTTTTATTGCCCCTGAATTCAAGACTACCAAAAATAGTACTAAGCAGTTACTGTAAATCTCTCTGTTTTTTTAATCACGGAGTGGACAGGAGTTTTTCATTTCATACATTATTGACCATGCAATAGAATGGTGAATCTACAAAGTGAGCAGAAGCTTTAAAAAGTTAATGAGGAGGGACATCATAGGGTTGTTGTTGTTCTTGTTGTTGTTACTTTTTAATGTTCTGCAGCATTTAGGACTGGGCAGCTGGGCAGGCTGGATGCTGACTGCCACTGCCGTGGTTTTTGTTGCACTGTGCTGCTGAGAGAAGATGTCATCCCCTGTGGGCTGTGCCCTCCTGCCGTGACACCGGCACCCCGCACGCACCTCGCTGCACCTCAGCTGCAAACAGGGAACACACACACTTGCACACACGGAGCGTGGGGAACTGATGCATGACATCTGAAGGTAAACACTAATCTCAGCAAGAAAAAAAGAAAATGTAATATATTTTTGATTTCCTAAGGTTGTGAAGCATCTAGCTTCCCTAAAGACATCCAGTGAATAAGCTTAGTATGTCCTCTGGCTAACATCTGTAGCAAACTTACCTCAAAGACACAAATACCGTGAGGGTTATTACAATGGTACCTTTGGATATATTATTTTACATGGAGAAACCATCTGTTTCATACTGTAGCACATGTCTGAACGCTCCAACAGCAGTTGCAAACACCTCTGTCAGGACACTTGGAAGCATATGGGGCCAGGCAGTATGGTGCTGGGCAATATCATGGGGCTGAGGATATGCTGACATATTCTGAGATGGATCCTCTCTTACACTGGTGTTATTTTTATATAGTTCCATAGACTTCAGCTGAACAAGCCCATATTTATACAAACATGAGGTCAGGACCTCATCCAAAGATTATGCAAGTCTTAAACATTTTAATCTACTATGAAAATAATGGAGAGATTAATTATCATGAGAGCATCTAGTCTTTGTGAAACTTTTGGCTCTTTAGCTGTCTAAATGACAAATATTGAAAGCATAACCTTTTTGTATGGCAGTTTGATGCTTTGGAATTTTAGCTGCAAATTTTTTCTATTAAGAAATTCAAACCACAAAAGGACTTGCACTTCTAGCATGTAACAAAAAATTCAAACACCTCCCAGTTTTATACCCTTAGGGAATAGAAACTGTCATGCCTTCATTGACTTGAAATGGACTTGAAGATTTTTCTCAGTAGTCAAAGAACAAGGTCAGATTGACTGAAATGGCTGCAAGAAAGACACCAGATAAATATGAGCATGTACTTAACAATTTTAACATTAAGATTGTGAAATACTGGGATGGGCTGCCTAGAGAAAAAATGGCATCTCTGTCACTAGAAGTTCTCAAGAGTAGGTCAGGCAAATGTTTTTTATGAAGGACACAAGCAGTGCTGAGGGGTCATAATGTGGGGGCAGGATGATGGGGCCCCCTCACCAACCCCATAGTGCAAACCCTCTTGGGGATCCTGCTGGGAGCAGTGCTGTGGCTGGGAACAGGGGCCAGGTGTCCCAGTCTCTAGAGGGAGTTTGACTGTTCACTCATTTCCTGCATGGAAAGTGTATTGCATTTGTGTGGCAAGGTTTTGGTAGCAAGGGAGCTACAGGAGTGGCTTCTGTGAGAAGCTGCTAAAAGCTTGTTCTATATCTGACAGAGCCAATGTCAGTCGGCTTCAGGACGAACCCAACACTGGCCAGGGCTGAGCCCATCAGCAATGACAGCAGAACCTCTGAGATAACATACTGAAGTAGGGGAAAAGAAAGACCGCGCAACACCAGCAGCATCCAGAAGAGAGGAAGGAGAATATGTGGGAATAATAACTCTGCAGATACAAAGGCCAGTGCAGAAGCAGGGGAGGAGATGCTCCAGAAGCCAGAGCTGAGATTCCTCTGCAGCTTGTGGAGAAGACTATTAAGAGGCAGTCCATGCAAGTCCACAGTGGAGCAGAGATCCATCTGCAGCCCCGCGAGGACCCCGAGCTGGAGCAGATGAGTGCCCGAAGGGGGATGTAACTCCATGGGAAGCCCAGACTGGAGCAGGCCCCTGGCAGGACATGCTCACCTGAAGAGGGGGAAGAGCTTTGGTGTGCTCCTGATGTGCAGCCAGGGTCAACCCAGCCCAAAGATGTCGAACATAACAGATTATTTCCTCTTGCCTTTTCTAGACTTAGTAGCTGGGCCAAACCCTAAGAACACCTGGACACTGCTGATACATGAGCTACGGAAGGCTGGATCAAAGGCAAACACTGTTGGAGAGAGGCGATTCATGTGCCATATAATATGGATGAAATAACATCCTACCCTTCCCATGGTGTGCCCTGTGTCCTGCTGACTCAGAGTGCAAATTCTGCAAGCAATGGTTGTGTTTTACAGCAAACATGTGGAGCATCTTGTACAAGGAAGTTCACTTGCCATTAAACACACCTCAGACAACTACTAAAAACAACATTTCCTTTCCTTCCACCTAGATTTCTTACACTCAACGAAGAGTTATGTCATAACTGTCGTTGTCCTTGTCCTTTCTAGTCTTCCTTTAAAACCCTCCGTGAACTACTAGCATGGAGCTTGGGATGAGAAGAACAGCGCCTTGTTTCTGAACACAGGAGCAGTGCAAAAAGCTAGTAGCTAAAGCTTAGGGTTTGTGCTGCTTAGTAGGTCACACCTTCAAAACTAGAGACACATGCACACACACAAACATATCTGTATATATGCATATTACTCTTACATGTATGTCAGGAGTCCAATATTATTTTGTTAGTTCACTTAGATTTTCTAAGGTCATATTTACTGGCCATATATCATTATCAGTGATATAGATGTAGATATTGGTTATTTTAAAAAATGTTTATTTCTCACCTGTCTTTTCAATGTAGCTGTTTTTATGTGCTCTTTTTTTATTGAATCTTACAAATTATTGCTGCTTAGAAGAGTTTCCTCCCCAACCCTTCCAACTGAGTCCCCAAATTGTGGGAGGGTATCAAAGGAATGATGTTCACTGCTGTTTGACTTTGAATCACTGGCAAATGTTTTATGTAACTAATTTTCTTCCACACAATTAGATTCTAAGGACACAGGGACTAGGCTCTTTTTTTTTTTTTTTTTAATTCAAAGGTCTCAGTAAGCAAAGCATAATGTATTCTGCCCAAACTGTGAGAACAGAGCAATACAGAATAATTTACTTCACTAATGCCAAATTAAAATTCATAACACAATACTTTAATTACCATCTGAATCCAATTCTCAAAGAAGTTTGCCCTAATTGCATTGTTGATATGCATGGATGCAAATAAGATGTTGACTGTTTCCCTTGTAGCAAATGACTCTGTTTCTAATATGCAGACATCTAACAACATGGGGCCAAACTCATCCCTGGTAAAAAGCCATTAGAATCAACAGAGTTATACCAGGGATGAATCAACCACTCCTCTCAAGAAAGCTGGTCTAGTTATCAGCCCCTAAGAATTGCCCCTCCAGTGCCTATCGACAAACACGCTGTCCCTGGTATCCCTGAGCAAGACAGTGAAAAGCTCCCAGAACTGCACCCAGCAGGCCGGGAAGACAAAAGTGTGAAATGGGCACGTGTGGAACAGTGTTTGTCAGAAGGTAGTGGGGACACAGAAACCCAGGTATTCTTCTTTGTTTTTGTGACAGCGCTGAATATGGATCCTCTTCTTCTTCTTCTAGCCCACAAGCACAGGTGTTTCAGAGGAAGAGAGAGAGAACATCGTATTGGAGATGCAGGAAATTAAATCATATTCATCAAAGGAGGGAGAGAATAGCATGGGCATCATTGGGGCATTTTTGTAACTGTGGTGTACTTCTCTCAGGTGAGCTACTTAAGTGGGGGGGCATTGGAACACTCCAGAAATAAAATAGCCTAAAATGTCCTTTTCTGATAAATTTATGGGCAAAAAGAAGTTGTCACTTTTTTTTTTTTTTTAATTGTTGACAAAAACCCACCAAACTTGTTACTTTCTGAAGGCTGTGGTTATGTTTGACTTTATTTCTATCCCGTTTGAATGCATTTCTGCAATATATAAGCTAAATAAAGTATTTCCTCAAGTAAAAGCCACCCATTCACCTCACAGCCAGACAATAAGCAATAAATAGCAGTATAGGTGCCTGATGTAGCCCCAGAAACACAGAAGGCAGCAGTGCTGCCCCAGTTGGTGCAGGAATTGGGAGAATACCAAGGGATCAGCTTCCTGAATGTGTTTTTATTTCATTTTTGCCAGCTGCATGTGATGAGCTGAAGGCCTCCCTCTCATTTTTGTTAGAGGTCCTAGTCTAAGAGAACTAATATTCATAGTGAGTGTGTTCAGTTGCCTGACTAAGCCATGTTTTCTTAAAGGAGATCTGCAAAAGGTGAGGAAATGGGCTTGTTGCCCTTCTTTCTTCTTTTATGATGTTTAAAAAAAAAGGTCTGAAATGTTTGCTTTTTTAAAAATTACATTAGAAATTCAGTCTCACTTTACTCTGCAGTTCCTAGAAAAATCTGTGTCCAGTTAGAGAATAAATTGTTCGAGATATTAGAAATGCCGATATAAATAAAATTCCACCAAGAGGGGAATTGCTGTTGTTCAGATGTCTGGGTCTAGTTAATATCTGTGTATCTCAAAGGGCCTAATGGGGTCATTAAAACTCTCCTAAGTGCACCACAGATCCTCTGCAGGTGTGTCACCTGCATGGCCTGAAGGAAGCAACTACTCCTTGCGGTGGCCAAAGCCCAGCTGCTGGCACAGACCTCTGCATGGCTTGGGAGGCCCTGGCTTTGGTTCAGCTGCACAGCCAGGGTGGGAAGGAGGGGAGGCTGCAGTGGCTGGCACGACTGTGGGTCCCCTGGGAATGCTGTCCTGGTGGTGGTGGTTCTCAGTGGAAAGACGTGACGTCATGCAGACAGGCGCTGGTCACAGGAGGAGAGCTCATCTGAGTGACAGAAAGGCAGTAAAAGCCAAGAATGAGCTGGTGAATGTGTGGGTAGCATATTGCTGGAGATCTTGGCTCTTTGTCATATTGCCTGGCTGCCTCTCATTAAAATTTGACCCAATTGCAGGAATTTGAGATTTAAAAAACCAAAAAGAAAATCCACCCAGTATTTATTAAGTAGAAAGAATACTATAGATTAGAAGTCTTGAAGTCTACAAACTTAATGAAGAGACACAAAGACCCAGAAAAAGTCTGTTTAGTAAGGCTAAGGTCACTGGAGGAATATTTTTAAGTGACTGGTGTCATGCTAGAATCCTGCCAACAATGCAGACCACCTGAATGTACACATTGATAGAAGATTTAAATCAATCATATTAGAGGATGGTGATCACTAGGCCTCACCACTGTGTATTTATGGCCAACGGGTCTCTGCTCAGAACCACTGTTCATCACTGCAGTTCTCGTGCTTTGAGGCTGTGAGTTTAATTGACAATACACAGAAATTTTACAAAGAGTTTGTCTTAATATTGAGTAGCATTGTAATTGAAAAATGAGCCCCAGAGAGAGCAATTGCAAGGGTCTCAGAGGCCTTGAGAAGTCATACACAGAGAAGTTGTCATGTTACGAGTCATTTTGAGGCATCCTGTGCTGTTCAGATCACCCAGAAATAATCTGGATAACAAAATGAATATAAACATATATAAAATTGCTTCTAATCTGTATGTATATTTATTTGAAGTTCAGTGCACATTTTATACTCATGAAATGACTACTGGCAACTTTTCCAGATAATGGAAAAGTAGACAGAAAAATAAACACTTATAAGGGCAAGAAAATCAGAGTGATACATGGGGCTTGGCAAACTGGTCAAGACAAAAAAATTGCATTTCAATACAGACAAATGTGGAGAGATGAGCAAGGAGTAAGAATGGTGGCAGACTTGCATAGCAGTAGATCTGGCAAGTGATGCCTACAAAAGTAGTAGTGGTCTTGGGAATAAACAGTTCAAAGTGAGCTCCAAATCTCAAGCTGTTGCAAAAATGTTAATGTAATCACTGAATCACAAAGTAGGAAGTAGCTACAGTGCTGGCTTTATGATGGACATGTGTATGTCTCAAAAAAGACATTCAAAGATTTAAATGGGAAATAAATACATTTGTATGTATATGTATATAGAGATACACATACATATTTCCCAAGCTAGACAGAAAATGCTTTGCATTTGCAAGCTTCAACAGATCTAAATTATTCTGTTAAGAAAGAGACTGAAAGGTTACATGAGTGCTCTAGATTCACCTTCAGGCTGAGAAAATATCAGGTGCTAATGGACTCATCAGGAAGGAATCTGGGATCTCTAAGTTGCAAGAAGAAAAATGTAAGGGATAAAAAATTATCACTGGAATAAACTGAAAATTGTGAATTTTCCATGTCTTGACATATTTTCAGTCATTACCACTGTTTAGGAAAGCATCTGAGTAAAGCAATTCCAGGTAAATTATTGGAGTCAGAATAGGAGTAACTGGATGTGGGGCAGGGGAAGTAAAGGAAGGCACTCAGCAGAGTCTGTAGCAGATGAGTTAAGTGCAACAGCGGTTACTTCTTCCTTTGGGGTAAGGTATGGGACTACAGAGGAAGGACAAAAAGAGGGAACAAGCAGACTTTTACCACCATTAACATGGATAAATGTAGTGTGTGCAGCTGCGACTGCAGAGCCTCCAGTTTTGTGCTGCTGGATCAGGCTCCACTAACCCAGCCGAGAATGGAACCAGAGTTCATAAAAAGGACGACAGGAGGGTGTTCCTGTCCTCGATACAGAAACAGACGGATTAAAATGGGGAGGCATGGCCCCTTAGCCCCTAAATGCATGTGGTGGAAAAGGAACTACTTTCTACTTTGGTCCTCCCCACCTGTAAGAAAAGAGTTATATTTGAACAGATCTTGGCTGTGGAAAATCATGCTACCTGTAAGGGCAAGGAGTATTACACACAGTCAGAGAGGAGGCAAGAGGAGACTCATAGAGGACTAGTACTAAAATCAAATTTCAGACAGTGGGCATAAATTTTCTTCAGAGCAGGATCTGTAATGCACTCCCACAGGACCTGCCCAGGTATGGTGGGGTGAGGCATCTCTCAATCCAAAGAGAATAGCCAGCATTCAGCAAACATTTTGTCATGTTTCCTTTATTTTAAGTTTAAATTATTTTGTCTCACTTCTTTGATGTGTGATTGTGACTGTCAAAAGAAATCCCAGTGGTAAAGCTCACCTTGTTCTCATACGTGCTGTGTGTCTCTGAAACCATCTCAAAGCTGAGTTCAGGAGAGACATCAAAGATGTCCCTGCTTGAACTGAAGCAGGAGTGCTGTATTAGAACTCTTGTGAGTTGGGTTCTGTAAAGTTTACCAGTCACCTTCAGCAGATGTTTTCAATGTAAAATTTTTGGGTTAGAAGTAGCTTTGTACCTAAGATCACTAGCATAGTCTCCTCTTAGTTTTATTACTAGAATATCACAATATGTTTCATAGGGTGTTGGAGTATAACCCCTGATGGCAACTAAGCACTAGACAGCTGCTCACTTGCTCAGTCTCCCCGGGGAGATGGGGGAGAGAATCAGAAGAGTTAAACTGAGGAAACTTGTGAGTTGAGATAAAGACAGTTTAATAGGTAAAGTAAAAGCCCCATGCACAAGCAAAGCAAAAGAAGGAATTCATTCACCACTTCCCATAGGCAGGCACGTGTTCAGCCATCTCCAGGAGAGCAGGGCTCCACTATGCCTAATGGTTACTTGGGAAGACAACCACCTTCATTTCAAACATCCTCCCCTTCCTACTTCTTCCCCCAGCTTTATATACTGAGCATGATACAACATGACATGGAATACCCTTTTGGTCAGTTGGGGTCAGCTGTACGGGCTGTGCCCCCTCCCAGCGCCTTGTGCACCCCCAGCCTGCTTGCTGCTGGGGTGGGGTGAGCAGCAGAAAAGGTCTTGACTCCATGTAAGCCCTGCTGAGAAATAACTAAAACATCGCTGTGGTTATCAACACTGTTTCCAGCACAAATCCAAAACACAGCCCTACATTATCTGCTATGAAGAAAACGAACTCTACTCCAGCCAAGGAAAAGTAAATGGTGTTATATAAATAACTTATACTTGGGAGAAAAATACTATCAAGGGTTTTGTTTTAACAAAATGTGCAAACACATCACAAGCATTCCCATCAATGCTTGTCACGCAGGAATGGGAAGAAGTCATGAGGTCTGAGACAGACAATACAAATTGGTACATATACCAGCAGGTTCTCTGACTTTCTTTTAAACTGTTCCTGGCTGTTAAATTATCTAAAAGCTGCTTTACAAATCAAAGACTATGGGATGCCAAGAGCAGGGCACCTTGACATTTGTTTAAACTTGCACTGGGAATGTTATATATAATCTTTCAAGAAATATCATTTAATGTTTTAAAATTAATCTTCTGTTCATTTAAGTGGAAGAACACTCACTAAATTTCTAGCATAACACTGTCTCATGTGTTAGGTCATGAGTTTTAAAACCATGAAGTCTTAAAAATGGAAGAATTTACAACTATCAGATATTTACACTCACCTATGAAATTAATTAATTTTTGTATTCTCTTATTTATTCTGTGAAATTCAGACAGTCAATTTCACTTTGATTTGGAATTATTTTCACGTTTTGATTTTAGCAAAGCTAGCAATATTTGTTTTTCTTACTGAGCTTTTCTTAAGCTGTTAAACCCTGAGCACACAATAGCTAGAAGGTCATCCTTGTGTTAACATCACTTGCTTAATATTGTCTCTGATATCTCTTTTAAGACCTGGAACCTTCATACACTTTTACTTGATTATGTATAGTTTTCTCTTGAATAAGAAACAATCGCATGAGATGTTTTGACAGAACTGGGCACCTGGTTCCTTAAATTATAATTTAGCTCTTCAATCTGTCAGTGGAGGAGAAAGGGGAGTCTTCTGCCACTCCAGAGGCTGTGTCAGACAGATAATAGCCCATTACAGCTACTAGTAAAATAATAGCTCAGTGAAAAGAGATCTGTGTTATGGAGCTAACCTCAGCTGACAGAGCATGTACGAGCTGCCATTTGGGTGGAGAGTGATGGGGAAAAGGGAATGTTCTGTTTTTCCCTTTTAAAGGAAATAAGAAACTTCTGCCAAAGAAACCTACCCAAATTCTCACTGCCAACAAAGACAAACTCACCTTTTGGCCAGTTCTGTGGGTCTGTTATTGTAGTGGAACCTTGTAATTGCAATATATATTATGCCACTTCCCCTAAACTGTGGTTATGTTTTGGCTTGAAGTCCACTGCTTCAGATTTAGCTGCAGACTATAATATAAGGTTGCTGTGGGGTTTTTTGTGCATGCATGTGTGTTTTTGTTTTCCCTCAAGCAAGAGGTTTCCTTGCTTTTAATGGATACCGTTGTGCTCTTATAGAAAGGTCTGCATGGAAGTGCTGTGATCTGGCTCCCACTGCATGCCCCAGCAGTGAATCAGCGCATAGATATTTAGGATCACAAAGGCAAGTGGGAGGTATGCTGCTACACAGTAGATGGCACAGAAACGAGTGTAGGGCATTAAAACCAAACGGGAAAAGTGTTGTTTTAAACCTTCCTAAGGGGAGCTCTTTGACCTTGCTAATTGATAATAATAAAGTGTGAGAGAAAGCAGACATCGGTTGTTGTAAAACATGCCTCTGTAAAGAGAGCTGAAAAAAAAGAATATATTAAGTTTCAAAGCAACTGTTTACATCTATATTTGCCATGGGTTTTGAGTGCAGTGAAACCAACTAGTGCACCATAGCATTTGTGATTTATCACAGCATCATGCGGCAAGCATGGCTTGACAAAAAACAAATGCTGCAGACTACATCAATCAGAGAGTTCTTTGGACACAAAAGAAATTTTTTTCAGAGAAGCTCATTAAGTCACTGGGAGATATTGGCACTCGTGAGTGGTGCTACAAATTTCACAGTGGGCCTACAGTAGGAGCTGTTTCTGCAGAGGTCTGTGAGACTGCTCTGCTCAGAGCCAAGGCAGTGCAAGAAATGTATCACAAGGCGTTCTGAGTCAACAGTTCTGCAGGGACAGAAACGAGCATCCCTGCTTAGGGAGTGCTTGCTGCTTGTGAGAGCAACCAGTCTAAGAAGCGGATTGTGTATTGAAATGCTGGTAGATCAACACATATGATATCCAGCCATTAATGCCTTGTCTGGTGGTGTAAGAGAGCAATGAGTTCAGAAGTTTCAATGTGTGTGTATGACATCTGTTTAGCAGGTCCTAATGGACTTTATGTTTACCAGCCAAAGAGCTTTTTAAGGAAGTCATACATGTGGTGAGTGACCTGAGCTTTTCTGTTCTGAGGCAGATTGCTACTCTGATTTGGTTTAGGGTCACTTTGAAGCATCTGCAACTGCTGAACAAGGCTTTGGGATGTACATCTGGCAGAGGACAGTTTGCCATGAACATGTTAAACATGGTCAGAGTCTTCCTATATATTTTTAAATTCTAAAAGGTTCTTTAAAGGTTTGATACCTGACACAGGGTGAAATTACTAAAGCAAGTCCTGCAGCTGTGATTGTAAATGAAAATCACTGAATCATCTCAAGCTTGTTACTAATTGGAGATACAGGAAGGACATCCTTCTTCGTTTGCCCTGGGAAATAGACAAGGGAGCACCAACAAGTCAGGAAAATTCACTCCATTCTGAATTACTGATAAATTAGCCCATTGGCAGTATATGTTTAAGTTAATGCTATTGAGTATTGACTTTGAACCCTCCTGCCGTGACTCAGTCTGGGGGAGGCTTGCAGAGAAGTGTGAGCTGACATCATCAGATATGTTACAGATTTCGTTTCAGGCTGGTTCCAGTGGCTCTAAGCAAAGGTCATAAAAAACTTATTTTTTGAAGGCAGAATGAATGTCACTGAAAGACTGAAATGCTGAGCAGGATAGACAGAGCTGCAGGAAACAAAAAAGATTTTGTGTGTGCCTGCCTGTTACTCTGTCATCTGTGATGTTCTCATCTAACCAGGTAGCATCAGGGATGCCACTACCTAGGCAGATGACACCATGCTGGGGCTGTAGACACTGTAAAACCACAGAGGAAGGCAAGATCTCCCTCTCAGATTCGCAGTTGCAGGTTTCATGGCTTTGACATACACCCTGCCAGATAAAGAAAGTCCTTGTTTGCCAATGGAATGATGTAAGGCAATTTCACAGCTTAATTTCTTGCCCTCCCTGTGGAAGGTGGAGACCAGTTCTCCCGTGGTTAATCGAGGGACCATGATTTGCCAAGACTGCCTTTGTAGCAAGTCCAGGCGAGGGGCTGAGGGTGCCCTTTCCTTCACCTTGCAAGCTGCATGGAGCAGTGCATGGTGGAAATCTCTCCCAGGAGCCTGCATAGCCACTCTGTTCCTTCTTGCTGCTTTTTGACACGAGTTGCTTTTAACAAGGTAAACACTATTGTGTTTCCAGCAACAGATGTGCTCAGGGAGCTAGAAGGCACCAGGGGTTCCTGAGCAACATCACAGTAAAATCCGAGTCTGAATAGGGCCTATCTCAAGCGCTCAGCCACAGTCACTTTCTTTCTGAAGAGTCCCTTCAAACACTCTAATTGAGGTTTCTACCTCTTTGCTCCAGTGAGCTGGAACAACAACAGCGGTTTGCTGTGCAGAGATAAGGAAGAGCAGAGGCAGGATATAGTGACCTGATCCCCAGCACCATGGGAGCTGTCTCCTCAGTCAAGCAGCTCTTTCACAGATCTCATCCTTCTCTTCTGTAACTGGACTTCACTGGTCAGACTCCTCCCATGATTATTCCTGGTCCCACAGTCACAGAACACATTTGCAATGCCTCACTTTTTTGTAAAGTAGGTAATTTCTCTAGGCAAGGATGTAATGAGTAATAGAGTCCTTGGCCATGGGGGAGGGAGTCAGCCTTGGGCACTGGGGATGCAGGAAGTGCAGTGAGGTGGAGATTCTTTGGCAGTGGTGTGTGTTGATTTGGGACACACAACTTCACTGGAGCTGTATTGGAATAGATGATTTTGGGCAGCAGGAAGAGCTGGAGAAGGAAGAAGAATCTGTGTGTCTTTTGAACTGTTTGTCTGCTAAGTTTTTTTAAATAATGGCCACTTCCCACTCTTGAGTAGCAATACAATCAAAATCAAGACATGAGGGATAGAAGAGAGGATAAGTCTTGGAAAGGTGCTCAGGAAATCCAGTCAGAAATCTAGGTTTAGGATAATATCATTAGTTTGCAAAAATGACAGAAAACTTGTATGAAATTCTGCCTTTTTAAAAATGAAAATAGGAGATAAATCCTGAAAACAAATTAAGAGCTCAAAGACCTTTGGACTTTAAACCCCATACTTCCTTTTGCTATCTGAGAGGATCATAGAGGTTTTGCATTGGTGTTTGGATGCACATATCTCCATAAGTGCTGGGTACTTCTGGGGTCCCTCCCAATCCCAGCACTAAGGAGCGCTTCCACACACTCATCTCACTGTGACAGTGGGATCTTCTCTGAGCTGCACTATCTACCCTGGTTTCCTCCACAGCAAACTCAGTCTTCTTGCAAGTTCAAGTGGAGACAGAGTGACTTCCAAGGACTGAGAGGAAGTGAATTTGTGGTGGTTAGGATGCGTAGTGTCCTTGGAGGATCTTAGGTGCAAACCATAATACAGCCCAAGGCTGTGTTATGTTTCTCATGTAGACTCCCACTTTGGGGATTACGCTGGCTGCCGTAGCTGGGGGGTGCCCCCAGAGTGTGTTTTGGCAAAGCAATGCTGCCAAGAAATGTGAGGGCAGTCCTAAAGGCTGGCTGCTGGGCACAGAGCCAGGCTGGAGACCTGGCTCCCTGCAGATCCTCCCAGGGTGACTAAAGGAAACACTTTTTAACAGATTAAGTACTTTTCTGATCAAAATAAAAAAAGTTCCTGCTTCCAAATTTTCTTTATAATGGCGTTTCTGATTTTAGGTCAGCATCCCTCATGATCCAAATTATTACATTTTTCACTCATGACTGCTCTGTTCAGACAGGTTTATTTTGCTAGCAATTAAAATTGGAAAATTATCTTAAACAAAGGCAAGCAGAGAGAGAAAACAAAACCATTTCAAACCTTTAGAGATGGAAACAATTTTTTTTTTTTCCTTCCAGGAGCTCTGCTTGGACTCCACCAGATGTGGGGGTGGTCCCCAGTGTAGAACAAACCTTGCCCTTTGATGGAATCCACTGAGGTCTCGAGCAGGGACTGCGGGATTTTCTGCCTCTAAGCCCCAGCTGTCACTGCTTCTGCCACCGGGATGAGCCGGGCCAATGGCAGCTTTGCTTTTGCTGTGGATTTTGTGTAAGGGGTGTTCCAAAAACCTGCTGATGGTAGCAGGTTTAAAATCCCTGGACTGCTGGAGTGAACTGAGCATATTATCCTTTCCTCTTCCTTTCTTTCATAGGAGGAAGACCCTCAAACTACAATAGTTCTCATTGTTGCCCTGATTATTTACTCAAGACATCATTTTGTCCTATTTTGTGCCTTGTTTATGTTTCATAGTTCAGTACAGGGCATTTCCTTTCCTTCCTAAAATTCAAATCTTAGCATTCACATGTTTATTCTGTGACATGGAAAGCCATATTTCCTTTTTGCATAAAAATGTGCACCTTTGAAAGTCCTGCTTGGAATCCCTTCTCTGGAGTCAATGGTCTTTATTAATAGCAGAGGCAAATCTTTGGCACTTCTCAAGTGTGGGAGGTATTACAGTGCCTCTCCTCTAATTCTAAACACATGTGGGATGTCCTCCGTGAAGTGAATGAGGAGGCTTTTTTTTTTTTAACTTTACTGAGATAAGCAATTTGCAGTGGCACAGACAATCTGCTCTGTTAAGAATCTGGCACCATTTACAGTGGCTGGAGCAAGAGACTCAGCAGTAGATTAGTGCTAATTTCTCTTCACACAAATAATGGCACTGATGACTCTTGACCATGTGACAGGTTTGTGAGTGATGAGCCTTGAGACTCCAGTAGTGACACTTTTCTTTCTCCACACTGGTAAATTATTCATTATTGGTGCAGCCCTGGGAAAACATAAAAAAGAAAGAGCGGGAGAGAAGAGGGATTATGTTGCTAATGATAGAAACTGCTGACAAGTCCACTGGGGTTGGGGCTGGGGTTGAAAAAAAAAGATTGCAGTATGTGGGCAGGTTCTTATACCCATTTCAGAATATAATATCCAAGTTTCATTTCAATAATATTCCTCAGAAATGAAAGCAAGGATAAGTGTTAACTGGGTAATTTGGTGTCTCTGTGTGTGTGTGCATGTAATAAAAATGCAGGTGCTGCTGGTTTGCACCTTGATGCTGTTCATTCTTAGGTTTTTCATTCTATTTATGTGGAAATCCCAATGTGCTTTCAGTACACTTCTTATTTGCAGTGCATCTGAATGAACACTGTTAACATTTTCTTCATTCCAGCCCAGGACTGGATATATCTGAAGCAGGACAAAGAACTTCCCTGATAGAGAATTTGTGAGAGACTGAGTGAGGGTTTGTTGAAACCTATCTGAATGAAAGAGCACTGTTCATGTGAAATCCCATGGCTGCTCCTGCTGGTATGTGCTGTGCTGCTTTTGAGTCACCACAGGTTTGCATTGTGTGTTATCCCTTCACAGTTTAGCTGCTGAAGCACTGATTAAGCAATACCAGACCTGTCCAAGTAAGACAATGTGGCTTTTTACCTGTCCTTAATTCCTAGCTGCTAATTTTCCATGTTCTTCTTTTGTTTTTGGAAAAATGCACCACTGGATACCATTTTTCTCACCAGCCTGCATGCAGCAGTGACTGTTTTTGACAAGCCCCTATCAGACGCATCTCTACTCCATCTAAGATTACTCTTTGCTTGCTCTTTGCTTCCACAGGCCCATAAAAAAACCAAACCAGGAGCACAAAGCAGTGGCAGCCCAAAACCTGCAGCTGCAAAGCTTTGTATGTAGGAAAAGAAAGGCTCACACTGCAAATAGAATGGGATGGATGATTGAATGGGAGGATTCCTAATCCATTTGTACAGAGTACCACTCCGGTGCTCAATCCCTCAATGCTGTTATTAAGTCAATCCTGAACATCCATTTCAATAACTGATTTGTGCATAATTCAGGGAAGACATGCGATGTGCTCCTGCATTTCAATGGGTGCTGAAGTGGCCCCTTCAGAGCAGGTAGGTAGCAGTTCCTGGTATTCTCTGAAGCAGCAGTGAGGACCACCCAAATCTGGATGTGGAAAAAGGAGATCAAATTTCCAACTGCTTCAGCTGCTCTATGAGAGCAAAGGAGTTGGGCTAAGCAGCTTCAGGTACTCCCAGCCTGGAGAAGACACCTCCTTTCAGGATGTGATAAGATATTTTCTGAAGGAGACAGTTTCTTCCCCATTACCCACCCCCTCATGTTGAGCCAGCGTGGTTTTTACCCACATCTCTGTGAAGTGTCCATCTCCAGTGCAGCTCTCTGAATGTCAGCAGCTATTTCAGTCCTCTCTAGGAAGAATTCCTACATCTCCCATCTGTGTCTGCACCTGATAGCTGTCTGTCATGTTGAAGTCTAACCAAGAGAGTGCTTGGAGCACAGAGAGCAGCCTCGCCAACCCTCCACACTGCATATAAATGCACAGCTTCAGTCTCCTGTCTATAGAACTGTTCTCTGGGCGCAAGAGCTCCTTTCAGATGAATTTATTCTGTTCATGTTCTGCATCCCATCCCCAGAAGGTGATTCAATGCCAGATCCCACACTGCAGGTGAAATGGTCCCCCTCCTCCTCTGAGCTTCCTCATGGAGAGATCACAGGAGAAAAGGCAGTTGTCTTCAGTACCTCCAGACCCTAATCTATATCAAAGCACCCCAGGGGATATTGCAGTCTCTCAGTATCCCACAGGGTCATTGCTGGCTCTGCCTGGTTATGCAGCGATGTTCAAGGCTACTGCAGCTGCTCTCAGACCTGGAAGGGCTCAAAAGCAGAAGCAAAGCAGGCAGTGGGCTGATGAAGGGAAAATCTCTATGAAAACAAATTAGAACAGGAAGCCAGACAGTAACAAACAAAACCATCAATGGGATGCCTTCCCTTCCTGTATTCCCATCCTTTGTCTCCTTGGTAGTTCTTCGATTCTTGCTCTGCTTGCAAGGGAAAAAAGAGGAAATCAAATCTCAAAATTAATTCCTTGTTGACTAAGGAACAGAAAATACTTCCATATTTGAACATATTTATGCTAAATGCAGCCCTGGTGGGCTTTTTTAATGCTATCTTTTTTTTTACTTGAATTTTTGCAAAGAATTGCAAAGTTTGGTCTTGTATATTTGTTTAAATCCTTGTTTTAAGACAGTCACTTCAGAAAAATAACCAACCCTCAATTCCAAACTTTGCTTTTTAAATAGATGGTTCAGGACTCAAAATTAATCCTTTGTTATTACTATATCTCTAGTAAAAGAGAGATGAAAAGACAAGAGAACATGGGTTGGCTCCTTGTTCAAGGGAGTGGGGCAGGCACACAGGAGCCTCCTTTTCTGCTGCAAACTGCCTTTATTGGCAGCAGCAACAGTATACAATCAAACAGCCCACAGCATAACGGGGGCACCCACGAAGGAATCTTGCCCATCTACTCCGAGTTATCTGCTTCTACCTGTTACTCTAGGAAAAGGGGACATGGTGCTGCCATAGCCCACATTGCCATCTGATTCCAGGAGGAGTGTGAAGCAATGGTTCCTGTGTCTTTTCTCAGGGTCCTAGCTAGGAGCTTGCAAAGCTCAAAGCAATATTTTTTAATATACTTGAGAGATAAGCACTTGAAAAAAGGAGGCAGATGAAACAAGTGCTTAGAGCTCCTTGCTACTGTGTCATCATAACTATGCAAATCTGCAAAAGAATTGATTGCTAAGCAGAGTAAAGGACAAGTTATAAGCATGTTGTTCTGTTTAATCGTGCAGGTGTTTTCGTATACAAATATTTGTCAGCCAAACCCTGGGAAATGTTTATTCTTTAAGTCTATAAACTAGAAGAAGAAGAAAAAGAAAGCAATGACACAGTTCTTAGATAGTGGAAGCCAGAAGGAACTCAATTTTTCATTTTTATTGTAACAGTAGAGGGTTTTTTCTTTTTCAAAAAAGTTCTTCAGAGTGATTCATAGTGTTGGTACTTAAAGAGATATATGAGCCCAAGGCTACACATTTAAAAAACCTGAGAAACTAACTTCAAGGAGAGATCTCTGAACAATCCATTTACGCAGATATGCTGCTGCATCTGGGTGGATTTGCTTATTTATTTATTTTATGGTCAAAGTGGTATGAAAATGCTGCAGGACTGGCTGAGTGCTGCTTAAAGTTTGAGCTGATGTCAGAAAGTGCCAAGCAAAATGACAGGGGAAAGTGCATCCCTTATTCATCTCATGCAATGATGGCTGTTTTGTTTGGAACCACTGAAATGATGCAAATAGAGCTATTTTTTTTAATGTTTCACAGCAGTCTCTTCCCACGCTCTGATGCTCGAAAGGGCACCCCACAGACAAAATTTGATTTATCCTACTTTTGATTTATATATATGTTTTTGTTTACTTAGCTTATGAAGCATTTTTTTAATATCTTTGCAATTCCCTTACCCATGCAGTATCTTTGTGCTATTAGTATGTATAGCAGACAAGTATTTATCTACTATATGAGCAGCCATTCTGCTCAGTTTCTGAACCATTTAAAATATATCAAACTGGTTCAACACCAAAAGCATTTTAAGAAACCACATCAGCAAAACATCAAGTTGGTTTGGCCAATAATTCCATAGTAGCTGTTTGTTTGCTTTGTACTTGCTTTTTTTGTTTGGTTTGTTTTTTGTTTTTTGTTTGGTTGGTTTTGTGTGTGTAAGGAGGATGGGGTGTTTTAGTCAAGAAATAGTGGGGAAAAAGCAGGGCTGAGGAGAAAGCAGGGCTGAGGTTCTTTATCCCCTTCTATCCACGGCCCAGGATTTACAGCACATATCTGAGACATTGGAGGGCAATTGATGTATAAGGCACTGGACCCTGGATTTTCCCCAGGCAAAGGGCTGCTGCAAGGTGTAGGGATTGCTTGATCTTCCCTGCTGGCACTTTGCTACTGGGGATAAGGGACAAAACATTCACTAGACTGGGCTCTGAAACTCAGGTACCTCATCTCCCTGCTGTTTCCCAAACACCTTGTCTGTGGGGGGGGATGGGAGGGGTCATACTGGGTGTAGCAGCTGCATATAGCATCAACAGGAAGGGTGAAGCAAAGTTCTACCTAGGAGAACGTGATAGACTGTTGGTGCTGGTCGTTCTCTGGAAAAAATGTGCTCAGGTACTTCCCAGGAAAGAAGGGGACTGATCCTGGATCTGCCACCTCTCGTGCTTGGTTCTCAGAGATGTACCAAAGGGAGAACAGGGAAGAACTGGGATTTCTGTGGTGTCTTGGTTTCCTTTCCTTAGATGTAGAAAAACAAAATGTGCAGTTTTTTATGGACTTAGAAGTAAGTCTTACACTCAAGTCAACGTGAAGTGATTTGGTGAGAGTTGTATTCAGAAGGGCCAGCCAGTAATCTGCCCCATCATTTAACATCAGGTCACCAGAGAGAAAAGAGTGAGGGGAAAAACAAATCCAAAAAGTGCTCAAACTGCCAAGCTGACCAGTAGTGCTTTGTCTGTAATCTATCTTCTATGGGTAAGAGATATTTAAGGATGTACTTATAGCAAGGGAGCAAGTTGGATCAGACTGGCTTCTAGGCAGACCCCAGGAAACAAAAAAGCAGAACATGCTCCCCAAAATCTCACCTTTAAAATTACATTTCCATAGATTCTGAAGGAAAATATATAATTCGTTCCTTTTCAGTACTCTTCATATCATCATCTGTACAGATTAATTATTCTATGGCCACAACATACAGGAAACTTGGGGTGGTTGATGAAGTATTTCAGTTATTGCCCCTTATATGTTCCTGTTATTTTTCTTTCTTGACAGCTCGAGGTAATATCTTGATCGCCTCCAGTTTGTTTGATGTCAGGACCAGCACAGTGCTGGCTTGACATGTGCACTAAACACGCTGACAGCAGCTAGGAAGTTCATTGACACTGGTATGGCAAGAAATGAATGGACTCCAGAAGCAGTAAAATGCACTCTTAGTACATCACAGTGGAGGCTTCACTTTCCCGTGAGATACTGGGCTATTACTTGTCTGTGAGACACACTTCAACACATTGTGTCAAACGGCAGAATCATGAGAAAACTTGTGAAGTATTCCCATTAAGGCTAATTGATTTTTAAATACTCTATTATCCAAAGTTGGCATCTAATTATTTCTTTCAAGATCCTGACACGTTCCTGGTAGTCGCAAGAAGCAATGATTGTTCAGGATGTAGCGCTGTGGTGGGCAACAGAGCATCCGTCTGAAAGGGAAAGACGAGGCTTTTTATGCTTTTTTTTATGGACTTGTCTGAGACTGCTGCAAGAGGAATTGTGGTGCAGTAAAAGATGTGTGAGATGAACGGATGGGAAGCTTGGGGATGTAGTCAGGCTCCAGCTGGACTAAGATTTCTATACAGAGATCAAACTGTTCTGGCAGATAATTTATTACCTTTCTCAAACAAATCAGGTTGGCCTTAGGGTCATTAATGTTTATAGTAAAGCCCTAATTAAGCAAATATAAACCTTATGCTCAGCAGAGATCACATCAAAAAAGAAAATAACCACAGACCCTTTCTTGTACTATCCTCTCCCTCTGATTTTGTGATGACAATATTAATTGACTAACAGCAACAGAAATTAGATCAAATGTTGGAGATACATCAGGGCCAACCAGGGTTGTCGCCTACAGCAAGCACAGATCAAGTAGGGCGAGATGCCCAGCCTCACTCTCCTCCAGCTTGTATTTTGAGCTGTTGTTTCTGCCCGTACAAGAATGGTGTGAAATGCCATTAAATCCAGAGGCTGCATTTCACGTGCTCTGCAAATGACTTCCCAAGGTGTCCGTGCTGTGAGACTGGGGTCTGGGAGCTGCTCCTCCTGGCACTCACGTCCGAGCAGCTTGCCACTGAGAGCTCCTTTCAGTAAGAAAGTGATAAAGGAAGAACAAAAATGAGTAATCTGTGTGATGATTTGGCCCCCATACAACCATACATGAGAAGAACACTGCTTTAAAAAGGACAGTACACGTCTCCTCTGTAGATAGAAGTGACACAACATGTCAGCTTTGTAGCAGAGGGAAGACTTTTTCCCATTAAAACATACAAAAAAATCAAAATATTCTATCTACCTAGACCATCCCTGTAAAATATGATCATGTAGCTGATATTTAATCACAGAAAAAGACAAACAAACTGAAATTGCTAAGATTTTAACAATTTTTTGTTTGAGATAGCACAATTTCTTCTCAATATCCTGACTTGCCATACTTGTTGCTTCATACTTAATGTTCATTCATGCAGGCCAGCCAAAAATAAAGTATTTTCACAGATTAAAACTGCCTCGAACACATATGGGTTTGGTTTAAAAGAAATAGATGGAGTTTGAAACTATAACTGTTTCAGGAAATGAAATACAGTTTTGCGTTTTTGTAAGGTCTTTAAATATTTTATGAAGTACCAATGTTTGCTTGTATTTTTTTTAAAAAAACACCCTCTTATGTATTTTATTATGTACTTTAGTTGGAAAGACACCAAAAGGAGGGGGAGGAAAAATCTTACACCTATGTACAGAACTGAGTTACAAACCTGTATGATTTATAAGAGGAATATAAGGACATAACAGGACAAATACTGTTAATTTATTGTGTTTATTTGTTACACACATTTCTCTGATTTAAAATATACAAATAGTTGGCAAGGGAACATTGCCCTGAATAAAATGAAGTAACTGTGTTGTCTAGGTATATAGTAAATATTCTGTAACAGTGTTCTTTAATCTATTTTTTTAATTACCTTTGCTCTTTGTCTGGAGACACTCACACGAAGGTTTTCAGCAAAAGTGACTATGTTGGGCTGGTTAGAACTCTTCTGTATCACACGAAGGTAGGCAAACAGGTAAGACCAAACCAGTCTTGGCATCCACAGGCAGAGGCACACACTGTAACTACAAAACAGCATGTTCTGAGTCTGTGTTTTCTCTGGGTAGTAGTAGCAAGAACACTGTGTTCATTTAAATTAAACCAGCTCCTTGGATAATAACAAAGTAATTAAAGAAGCCACCAAGGAAAAAGAGCCAATTTATTTGAATCATGTTCATAAAAACTACAACACGAGCCTGAAGGTAGAATATAATGTAGTTAAGATGGCAGATTGATGATTTTTAAAAATGCATCTTGATATTAATTTGAATTATTGTCTCTGGTCCGAGAATAATAATGGATGTGAATATTTAATTTTATGATAGGAATGATTCCTTCAGTTAAGGCAAATTCAGATAAAAAGCTGTCATGCTTGTTGTAAGTTTACTTGGTCTCCAAAACAATATATTTAAATCTGGTCATTTTAATGTATTCTTATTTCCATAACTCTCACTGTAATTGCAAGAAGTGCAGGCACTTCACTATATGTGTTCAAATTAATGTTGTTTGATCCTGCAACATGTCAAATGGAGCACAAGAAAAATTGCTCTTGAAATCATGGGGAACCTTCTGTTCTGTAAAAGATCCCCTACACTGAATTTAAGGTTCTCATATCAATCATAACTACAGCCCTACACAAGGGAGAAAGGAAAGGTTTAACATTTTGCAGCTCTCCAAAGTTTCACTGATCCTCCTCTGGTTTATTTTTGTTATTCACTCATTGAGTCATGAACGATAAAACACTTTTGTTAGCTATTTCTTAAGAGTGTGCCTGAAGAATGGGCCATCCATAAGAGCCTAACATCAAAACACAAACGAGGCTGACTTACTTGTCTGTAACCAGGACAAGGTGGTCTTACATGACTGTTCCTTCTACCTATGCCATCCAACCCCTTAACACGAGAGGAGCGTACGCTTGTTCGGGACAACTATTCTGGGAATAGTGGGCTTCATCTTCACTTGAGCTTTATAGACTTCGGTAAAATGTTTCTTTTTTATTGCAATTAATAGTGACAAAACGAGTTTTGAGAGGAGGCTAAGGTGCAGAAGAACCACAGTGACAACCACTGTAAGTGGTAACCTGCGAGTAACCATCTGCTATGTGCTTCTTTGGGGCTCACTCTGAATTGCAACATGTAGCTAGTTTCTGCTGATTTTTAAAAATTTTGCTAACACGTGTTGCAGAGGTCTCCTGTGCCCACGTGTCTGTGCAGTAGCATTCTATGGAGATTTTCCTGGCTATTCCCAGCTTGGTGGTCCCAGTGCAACTGAGGGGATTCCTGGGCTCTAGCAAATTAGACAGCTTGCTAATTTATCCTAACATTACACCCACATGACAAGGAGTCAAAGATCTGAAGATTCATATTAGTACTGCATTGCTGCTTTATCATTTAGGCAGAAATATCTAATGCTTAATTCAGGGAGGGGATCTCAGTATTTCTAGCAATTCCCAAACTCAGGGTTTTTTTCTTCTCAATAATCTTGCCTGAATACATCATTTCTGTTCATCTGCCACCTGGTATTCCAAGGCAAGCTCATACAGAATCCACTTACAAGTTTATTCATGTTAATCCAGGGTCACAGGCGGCACAGACACAGGCCAGGGCAGGATGCTGAATCTATCTCACTGGCACTGATGGATGACTGGCAGAGAAGGTCTGCTGCTGTCAATGGATACAAGGGAGAAATCCATTCTTATTCTCCTTAATATCTTTGCAGTATTTGGCACTGTTGACCTTATGTCAAGTCTGACAGGTGGCATGAATCCAAAGTAAGTCTTCAACTAGACAAAGACCCATTCTTTCTCTAGTCTCTTTCAATGTCTACATGTACCCAGCTACAAAGTGAACTGGATTTAAAAGCCAGGGATACACAGATGGCACAGAACTGTACTTCACCTTCCCTACATATAAATTCTTTGTTATCACTGAGGCTTCTGAGTGCTTGGATATGGTTCAGTGCCTTGATTTTCTAGAATAATGATAATTTCTGCAGCAAGAATAACTTATGGCGATGCAGGAGACAAAGCTTATCCATGCAGCAGAAAGCCAGGCACAAACTATTTTAGATGTGGAAAATTCTTTTAGAGTTCTGCTTATGAAACAAAAAAGAAAAAAAAATAGCTTTGTGCAAAATACTACAAAGCAGTTATTAGAAGGATACATGCAGTAATTGTCGAGGATAAAAGAAGACGTAGCTGTACTGTCTTGAATATTTAGGGCGTAAATGGATGCTTCACTATTGCATTTGGGTTTCCTTATGGACAGTAGGCAGAAATATCACACATGCTCAGAGGTCACAGCACCAACATGTCAGAGTTCAAGAAGTGTTTGAACAATGCTCTCAGGCACATGGTGTGATTCTTGGGGTGTCCTGTGTAGGGCCAGGAGTTGAATTTCAATGATCTGGATGGGTGCCTTCCAACTCATCATATTCTATCATTCTATGGTAAATACTTTCACCCTATCGCAAATCACACTTTAATTAACTGCTTTATTACACTCCACCACTAAAATGGCAGATAAAAGCTGGCCACAAAAACTCATCTGGCTGCCCACAACAAAGTCAGTGAACATTTCATAATAAAGTTCTGCCTTGCATCATACAGGATTCAATCCAAAAAAGCAAGCAAAGGGGAATATGAAACCAAAGAAGTGCTCGGGCTCACTGCTACTCCATCTTACTTCCATGCATTTTAATCCATAGGTGACCCTGACTGAGCAAAACAGTGTCAGATTTGATGTCTAAGCTTAGCTTGGCTCTATTCAAAGCCAGGACTTGTTTTACAGTTGAGCTGAAGTTAAACAGGTGAAGTTCTTTGTCCTTAACCCTGGCACTCGCTGGGTGTGAACCCGTCTACAGAGCTTCCAGCACAGGGCATAAGGCATACTTCTGAAAAGTTTTGCTCTTTGGCACATAATTAATTCTGGGTTAATTTTGACCTATAAAGCCCACCCCACTTTGAATCCTGTATATATTAATAAGCTCATTGCATTTCAACTTGACAGGTAAAGTATCTAAAGAGACAAGACTTGATGTGTACATCTGGCAGGGGGTGAATGCACATGGGATGGGCTTGCAACTGAGCAACTGCCAGCCAACCATCTGGTATGATCTGTAAGTGGGGGTGATGTCAAAGTGCACCCTCCTTTCCAGGTCCTCTGGAAATCTGCACCTGCGTCTCAGGTCTGGACAACTTCAAGAAAAATAGTTTCATTATCTAGAACTACTTTCTTACCATCTACTTAACAGAGCCCACGTCTGTTGTTTCTCAAGACTGGTTTCAGGACTAATTTTCTTTCCCTTAGGTGTTATTTTTCCTTCTTTTTCAGAGGAGGTTTTTGTGACAGACAAGGGCTTTCTTGCATTGATGAAGCAGGTTTGGCTACACTGGCTAACACAGGATTAGCATCTGTCTAGCAACAGGGATGCTCTGTGACATGTCTCAAGGGCAGCTGTAGAAAGAGTACTTTGTACAGAGATTTTATACATCTCTGTTAAAGAGTGCAACCTTCTGTATGTGCACTCCACATATACACAGGGTGAATAATGTTCCTTTGTAAAGTATTTCTGTAACTCTCTTTCTTTCACCTCTGCTACCTCATGGTTCTGCTGTTTTTCAGGCCCTCTATATCCATCCAAGTGAGACAGGATTTCCTGCAAAACTAACACATCTGGAGTTGCCTTTTTTTTTTTTCCCAATTTCAGTGGGGCAATTTATCTACTTATTTTAAAATATGCCCTTCATGAAGCTCTTACACAGCGTCTACCATTAAAGTTCTTGCTACCTTTGGCAGGAGGTGGTTTCTGCAAGTATGAAGAGTGCCATGAAAAGACAGTTTCTTTTCCAATAATTGCATCTAACTGAGCATTTCAAGTTTTCTGAAAGCCTTGCCGTTCCCTCACATTCTGTGAGCCTTTACTTCTCTGCCAGTATCATTTGTAGACTTTTAAGACTATACTAGCCAAGGTACCTGGACCCTGGCAGGGCACCCACAGCCCTTTCTGGCCCTGCCTCTCCTGGGGTCTCTCCTCACACCTGACCATGGCCCAGGACCTCATTTCAGCTCAGTCCAGGGCTACCAGACCCTGACCTGTGCCGTGTGGTAGCTGTACCCTACCCATACCTGCCTCTCGTTGTTTTGTCTTACAGATGATTTTTGCAAGATACTCCTTGGAAATCAATTCAGTTTTAACCTTGCTGATATAATGTCAGATGTTCTCATGATTCATAAATATTTCCAGTTCTCTTCTAGAAGAAAAAAATAATCCTACTATATACTCAGTTTCATTTTTCTTCTGGTTACAAGATTTGTAGACTAACTGTACTTTGTGATAGATAAAATCAGGTAAAACACAATGAAGACTTCAATTTCACGTGCAGTTATTATAATGTTCAAAATGGGGTGGAGAATTACATGGATAATTACTGCAGTACACACCAATGTTTCCTTCAGAATGCTCATATGAGCTTTCTTTTCCTATATGGAGTACAACAGGATTAGACAGACATAGAAAACACTGACATTACAGATATCACAGTAAGCTTAACCTCCAGTGCTAGTAACTGTCTAGTTGTTCTGTTACACTGTACTTCTGAAACACTATATGATCTCAGGCATTGGTTTTAAGGTGTTGGATAAGAGTTCTGCAGAATAGTTTTGCAGTCACTCTTTGTAGATTTTGTTTGACCTCCGTTACCTTGTGTGGGATACTGAACCACACAACTGTACACTTGATTCTGTATTTCTTGACACTTACTGAAGCCTCATTTCCAGAAATACATGGGTACTGATTTTTTTGGTCTTCAGGACCATGGTTTTCATGACAAAAGAGATAAACAGCAAGCATACCAAGGGATCACAAGAAATACTAGCTTAACCTTTGATTTGCAAGCCTTTACTAGTAGTGTTATTTCATCTTAACTACTATCCAGCTCTTCTGTTAATTTAAGAATGTTCTTAATGTTCTTAACCAAATCTTAATTTAAGATTTGGTTATAATCATTTATCATTTTAACCTAATAGGTCTTTTTTTTCTATTATTGCCTATGCTTTTGTCATCTTCCCTGGCATAATTCAGACTATTCAGATTACAAAAGAGCCAGCAGCAGCAGACAAAATAATGAATAGAGATTATAATCATTTCATGCAGCAAATAAATAATAGCAGATAACAACTAATAAGAAACCCAATAAACAATAAGCCCAGAGTTTACATGCAGCAAATTCACATTTCCGGTCCAAAAACTTTGAGTTTCTCTTTGATAGTTCAGCAACTTTAATTGCCAGTGATCGCAACGAAAAATCAGGAATTGTACTGGGCTGCAACTTGGTTGTGTCCATGCTGTGAACCACAGGCAGCGTTGTGCAGTATTGAACTGGTCATTTCTTTCTGGCACAAAATAGTGGAGCAATATAATAAGAAACCTCATCAATAGGGGAGTGCCATGGGATTAAATGCTACCAAACTGTTTCACACTCCCAGCAATTACTGATTGCACCTGAAAATACAAAATGTACCATGCTTTCCCCTCTGCAGAGTCTCTCAGAAGACTGATAATTGTATTTGGTCAAGTTTGAAACAGGTTAAGTGAGAACAGATGCCTTTCTGTGTCCTTCAGGAGTAAGTGCCTGGAACCCAGACCGGTTGCTAACACTGCCCATATGTATGACTGAAAGACACACAGGTTATTTATAGATGCCAGAAAGCAGATTTTTAAGCTTGGAGGTAATTCTTACACTTCAAAACATGTTTTGGAACTAAATATTTAAATTCTCTTTTCCCTAGAGAATAAGAAAAGAAACTCAATACATTTTCCCTGTGGAAATTTGATTTTGCAGAAACTGCTTTTCTGTCACAAAAGATTGTATTGAAAAAGCTCTTGAACTGCTCTGGGTGCTCACATTAAAGTAAGGAAGAGAATATATATCTGCTTATGTATTTCACATGAATGGACGGAAAGCTTTAGATTATTTTCCAAGAACAGAACAATTTGCTTTCAAGGGCATTTATTTCTTTGCATCAAATTGGAAAACAATCGAATCCTACTTTTTAACACAATATTAATTTTTCTAAACTTTAATATTAATATTTCTTTTAAAGAGTAAACAGTCTACTTGTTAAAAAAATGCTGAATACTGTTCTGCACAGTAATGTGTGAATGAGGAACTATCAAGACATAGCTCACAAACTTTGCAGTTGAGTATTGTGCAGTAGGGAAAATATATCAGATCTCCCTTCACATAGGGTTAACACCATATGAACGAATCTCTAGGATAAAATGTACCTGATTTCATTTATTGCAACATGTTTTAACTTTTGTCATTTGTTGATTTTTCCATTGGCCATGTGCAGTAAGTTTTTTCAGCTGTTTCACCTCCTTCTCCAGAACACGTTTTTTAAAGGACTGAAAATAGTGGCTTTTCCCTGTGACAGTAAAATCCTCATTTATTAACCTACAGCAACTAAATCACTCTTTCAAAGCATGTGGCCAGAATTTAGTAACATGAAGGATCCCTGCCAAGGAAAATTCAATGTAAGTGTAATGATTCTATCTGATGTTAACAGACACATTCACAGTACCACTTTATCTGTTTGGAGAGACTGTGTAAAGGCAACAGTCCACCCAGAATTTACCACTGACCCAATGAACTACTCTGAATCAGGTCCCTTGCCCTTTCCCCACATGATTTTCCCTGCCAACCTTTGTCTGCTTGGCTTGTTAAAATAATTTTCATTCTGTCTTATATGTTTGTGTAGCATCTTTTACACAGTCAAATACTCTTCATACTCAGACCTAACTGGTGAAATTCATCTATATTTAACGAGGGTAAGAGTTGTTCCACAGAGATACAGAAAATTTAGAACCTTAAAAATGGCAATTGCCATTAATAAAAGATTAGTCTTCTTGAATGGGAAATTGTGCAGAGGAGAAACAAATCTGTGGGAATTGTTCTGAAGTCTACAGAAATTATACTTTGTTGGTATAGAATCTGCCATGAATTTTGCCTGAGTTTGAGTCTAACTTTGCCTCCTAATTCACCTACCATGCACATAATTGACCCCTTGAAGTTCAAAGTTGGCAGAACTTTCCTCTGCAGAAGAGTCTGAGGAGATGAGGGTCACCACTGTGCTATGATGGGTGTGAATGGGATAGTGAGGCAGAGCTGACTGGATGCTCATGCAGTTATTGCAATGCCCTCTTGGCTGCTTTTCCAGTTTCTACAGAGCAGTCTAGGGAAGACAAATGAGTATCTCCTAGCTCTCAGGAGTCAAGGCAAGGCAGAGCATACAGGGAGCAGGCTTCCTTCTGCCTTCAGTGAGGTGTGGGGCTGTTCACTGCCACCTCCCACTTGAGATCAGCACTGGCTGTGGAGAGCATTTCTTCCTCTCCATCTGTATCTGCTCTCATAGAGGTTATTTTACTGGAAGAATGGACCAGTGTCAGCGGAGCTCATCTTGATCAGCTCTGCCTGATCAAAGAGGCAATCACTGTCTCTCACTTTTACTACATCTTGCCTATGTGAGTCATTCTGCATTTAAGATAAACTGATTGACTGATAGCAGCAGTTTTGGTGGAGGCCTGGGGACTGCTAGAGCATGAGTGTTTTCAGAGGAGACCAGCAGAGCAAGGAGATCCTGGGCTTGATTGAGGAGTGGACATTTTGAGTGGCTCCTGCTCTGGTGAGACCCATGTTTGAAAACTTGCAGTATTAAATTGTTACAGGCTGGAGAACTGCAGTGCAGCATATGTAGAGAGCATTAACTCCTCCTGCTGTGGCCACACACTTGCAGAGCATGGCTCAAGTTTTGCCAGTCTCATGCTCACACACTCAAAATAAAGACTAACTCCTTGAGCCTTCTGTCAGTCCTGCTTCCAGAAACAGCACACAGAATAAATTACCTTCATGCACTGTGGCTTGCTCAAAATCTCAGCCTTTCTTCTCCCATCTGAGAGGGATTTTTAAAACCCCTTTCCACAGAACATTAGATTATAATGGAATGGATTTTTTTTGTCATACTTTTTTTTTTTTAATTGGACTTGCTATGAAGCAGATTTGCATTTGGTTTTGAATTATGGCTTTCTCAAGCCTAAATATGTGAGAAATCCAAACATTGCTTATCAAAAAATGAATAATTTCAATGCAATGTAAATACTCTGACTTCACCAGATCTGTGCAGCCAGAAAACTTGGATATCATTCTTTCAGGCCTGTAACCCAGGCTTCAGGCACAAGGAGACAGCAAATTTACCAATCAGCTGCACAGTGAGGCATGTCCTCTGCAGTGTTCCCATGTGCCTGCTAGCACATATGAAAATTAACCAGACCAAATGAGATGGGTTAGAGCAAGACTTACTGGGTGTTTAGTGAATCAGTGTACCTCTTGGGAATGCTCTCCATGAGACACCCAGGGCAGAAAATCCATTTGCAATTGTGCAATTGCCCTAGAGTGATAGCAGGATATACATGATAACTCACTTTGCCAACTTGTTATTGGGCAAAGCTTCAAGCTGCTCTCGATTCCAGCCTTCCCTTCAGTTTTGGTTACTCTGATGTCTATGGGAAGTGTCACAGCTGACATCTGGAAGTGCTGAGTGAACAAACCGGGCTGAAGCAGCCACAAAATGGGAGCAATGAGAGGACTCTCTGTCCTGAAACAGCCTTCTAAGAGCTTCCTTTGACCTGATCGGGTGTACAGCCTGAAGGAGCATTAGATTATCTCACTGGATCTCCCACTTCAAATGGTCTATTAACCCAGTTATGCTCTATTACCCAGTAACTCTTATTCTGAGGGTTGACTACCGTTTATGAAAGGGTGGCCAATCAAGCACCTTCCAGGCACCCACTGTTGGCTAATTTTACAAGAGGCAGAGGCTCTACCTCAGTAGTTGGATAATTCACAGTGTTAAATGTTAGTTTATTTGGATTGTCCATATGCCTGACTTCAGATATTATTTTCTGTTAGACTAATCTGGGACTTTAATGAGTTCTTTGGGATTCAGCATCCAATCATCACTCCAGTCTCCATGCCACTTGTCTGTCTATGTCTTATTAAAGAATCTGAATGAGTCACATTATTTTCAAGTGTATTTTCTCTAGCCTTCACATGAAACTTAAGGCTTTTTTTCAAACTTTAAGTTTTCAGTTTAAAACTGTTTGCCTGGGACCTGAACACACTGTCCCATCAATAACCTTTTCAAGGTGTTGCTATATTGCCTCTTTGGCCCAGCTAGTTACAAAGCTGAAAGTAGATTCCTCCTGGTATTGCATTGAAAGCTCTTGATTAATTTATCTTAATTTTCTACCCTTGAATCTTCTTCTGAGCTCCAGAAGGTGTCATCCAAGGTGTCATCTCTCATCCTGCAGATGTATCCTTCCTGCTTCTTAAATGTAAAGAAGACATAAAACAGTGGATCCAAATAAGTAAGAAGTCCAGATCCTTTGAGTGTCTTATTCTCATCATATAATGAATTATGTAAAAAAGACCTTCTTTGGAGCATTAAGAGAAAAATCTTCATTGCATAAGTGCATGTGGGATCGAAACACTGGAACACAAATATTTGAAGATATTCATAGATTCTCATCAGGCATCTTATCCCTGGATTTCCAAGCAGGTATGGAGGTGATTCATAAGTATGTGGAACATTGCAAAGGCTGAATAATTAGAAATTTAAAGGACTGTCTGACTAAAACCATAAACTCTTGTATTTAATGCATAGTTTATGGATAAAAATTAGATAAGATTTTGCTGATTTTCAAGCTATACATTTTCTTCCCCTTTTTCTCACTCCCTAGTTTGATCAAATTTACTGAAGTGACACATGAACATTTCACCATTGTTTCAACCATGCTTAAAACATGCAAATTCAAGGATTGGTTGCAGAGAAAGAGAAGTGTAACATTGCTTTAAAAAAAATCCCAGACATCCCAGAAAGCAGTCAAATATTTATGCAAAATGAGTGTAGCTTTATACACTGGCACTGAACAACACAATGCTCTGTCTCACACAATACTGTCATTCATGTGCGTACATACTGCCACAGGCAAAAGTCCCACACAATGTATTTTTATACAATTGCTAGCATATTTCATTACAAGTTGTTTTTTTAATTCCCTTATGCAGGGGATTCTCATGATAGAGACATTCTGTCTCTCCAGAATTTCCTAAAAGGAAGAAGAGTTGCAGTATAGAAACTAGAGAAAATGATGGAATAAACCATTAAATTTCAGTTTTAAATAGCGTTAGCAAAGAATAATGTTATAGCTATAACAAAGAAGATTGAAAGAAACTTCTTCTTCCATTAAGAAAACACACTGAGTTCTATTGTGTGTTCACAGAGCTATCATGTGAGCAGTTAAAAATACAATGCAAAGTAGAAGAATTGTTAGTATTAAATTTATAATACACAGCACATTAGGACCTTGAAACCTATTAGTATAAATAAGAACTGGAGCAAACCTCTGCAACTGAAACACAGAGCAAAATGACCTCTCTACCCCAAGAAACAAATACCTAGTATCATTCTACCCACCAAAGTAACAGGTGATGAGAGGAAATGGCCTTAAGTTGTGCCAGGAGAGGTTTAGACTGAATATTAGGAAAAATTTCTCCACCAAAAGTGTTGTCAAGCATTGGAACCATCTCCTCAGAGAAGTGGTAATGTCACCCTCCTTGGAGATATTTAAAAGACATTCAGATGTCACACTTAGGGACATGGTTTAGTAGTGGACTTGGCAGTGTTAATTGCTGGACTTGGTGATCTTATGGATCTTTACCAACCTAACGATTCTACAATTCTACCTCAAAAGAATATCAAAAGGCAAGTTTCCAAAGCATTAAAATTTGGGGAAAGCTAAATAAAAGGATATGAAATGCTTCACTTCAGTTGTCTTGAATGTAGTTGTGACGCAGAAGCCATGGCTGAACACAGCACTCATATGCCTGAGGTGAACTGTGGGCTTTCTGTTAAACTGAAGCCCTGTGCACTTCACGGGCAGTCTTTCCACAGCAGTGTTGCCTGGCCTCAATGTTCCTTGTTCCAGCACTTGCAAGGCCTGTGAGTGAGGAAGGAATCAGATACAGCAGAAAATTATGGGCTCTCCCCATTCTACCCTTCCAAGCTGGACTGCCCCTCTTCACTCAGCATGGCCTAGAAATCAGAACTATGGGAGCATTGTCTGGTTCTTTGCTGCACAGATAGACCGATAATTTCCTGGGGAAAAATAAATCCTCTGAGGAAGCATCTAGTAAGGAACCAGCTGTTTGTTCTTCTCTGAGATACCAGAGACAATGAAATAATGAAATCTGCACACAAGACAAAGTCTTCATCATAAATGAATAAAACATTGTTTTTAATTCCTCTGTGGGGGCTTTTCTGTGAAATCCAGGTGTCCTTTCCATTGAAACTCTCAGAAGAGGAAAAAATTACACTATTCATTACTCCAGGCACAGCATTTGCATAGAACACTTTTCACACTGTGGCTCTTGTCAAAATATCCGTTGCTCTGCCACATCAGCTCTCTGGCCACTATGTACTTCTTGTGACACCTCAATGTGTTTCCTATGTCCACTACACTCCAGCATGCTAAGCATCCCATACCATGCAGGATGGGTAAGATTTTTCTTCTTTCCTCTTTCTGGCAGCCATCTCATCGTGCTTAAAATCCATAAATCTGTATGAAAACTTCAAGTCTTTATTAGAAGGGACACACTGAATGATTTGAAAGTGGACTCCCTTTATGAGTTTTTTTGTCAGATAATTTTTCTCTGATGCCCTTCTCAGTGGTTCACAGATGCTTGTTTTGGGGGGAGCCAGTTTGCTTTGTTAAATCACTGGGCCTTCACGTAGATTTTAGTGTTATAAAGAATAGGTAGTGTTTAAACAAGCCAGCTCCTGTAACCTCTTGCCTTTTAAATGTACTACTCCTCTTTTACATCCTCTTAAATCATTTATGTGTACATCACTATTGAACATACCACACTTTACATTCCTCATGTAGCGACAGAGGACAATTACAACAATGCCAGCTAATTAAAGCTATAGGGTAAAACTCTGACCCTGTTGAAGTCAAAGGGAGTTTTGCATCTTACTTCAATAGAGCAAGTATTTCACCCGAGGCCACTCCTGTCCCCCTAAGTCTTCCTGGCTGTGCAAAAAGTCCTGGAGAATATCAGGTCTCAGAAAGCCAATTAGCCAGAGACAGCCGCATAACAAAGCTTCCTCCTGCCAGTGTGGAGGGGCAGCCGCTGCCTCCAGGAACCAGGCCCAGGCTGGAAGAGTTCCAAGATGGGATGGAACTGTGGCTCCAAGTGGCAGGTCCCAGGGGCAGAACATAAAGGTGGAGGAGCTGCTCTGCTGATGCAAGGACGCAACAGGGAACAAAGCTACATGAAAGTCACTGAAGGTGAAGGGAAAGGGCCTGAAGCTGTGTTGCAAATGCAAGTGATCTTGAAAGCTAAATGTTTCCCTAATTGCTATTTAAAATGACTGCTCCTGACCAGGGGTGTCCAACTTTCCCCAGTGATGGGACTCACAGCTCCCTCCAGTTGCCGCCATGGAGCAGTACGTGATGGTACATCTCCTGGGAAGGGCCAGATGTCCTACATATGCAGAGGACACAGGATCTTTTGCTTTTATTTTTTACTTTCCCAGGGGCTCCACAACACAGGAGAGAGAGTAGGTTGCTGGCTGGAGAAATTACTCCTGAAGTGGCAATCCATTCCTAGTTGGTCTGTGTCCCATGGGGTTCCTCAGCCTCTCCCAGCTCATTTAAAAGATGTGCTCTTTCCACACAACAGGAAACAGGGGCCCAGGCAGGGCTAGAGCAGTGGGCTGACCCATCTCCATTTCCACAGAATGACAGAAATGAGACACCACATGAGGTCTCTAATCACCAACACCACTTGCCCATGGTTTGTAAAGCTTTAAAATGTGACCTACAGGAATAGGTGCTCGCATATTCAAACTGTCCATGGTGATTGCTGCTGGGAGGGTTGGGGAGTGGTCTTAGCAGCCCAGTGGGGTTAGTTGTTCCAAGTGTAAAGCTGGGTTTTGGAGAATGTAAGTCTATTCTTGATCTGAAATAATGGATGAAGACTAAATTTCTCCTTTTGTTTCAATGGAAAAGATTTTGGCATGATCTGGTCTTAATATTGGACAGTACATTGCAGATCATGAAGACACTGACAAAATGGGAGGTTCATAAAATAATTACAAGCTGTTGAAAGGTGTTTTCTGGGTGAAGATACTGGTGCTCATAGAATAGTGCACTTGGACTACTGTTCTTGGACCATGGTTAAACTTTGAAACTGAAGCTAGAGAAGAAAAAGGATCCTTGAATTTGGTATTTATAAAGGCTTTTTTGAGGTTTTTGAGGTTCTTAAGCCTTATGAAAACCTGAATCAGACATTGTTCACCTTCCAAACGGCTATGCCATTGCCTGAAGGCCTCCTTGATGCCTGAAGTTCCTTGCTATTTTCATACTTCACTTTTCTCTGTGGGAATTGAATGTGAACAAACAGTGTTCATTTTGTGACTCTTGTGTTGCAAAAGGTCAGGTCCAATTCTATAATTCTATGTATTCATCTTTACAAAGAACTGTTGTGTTCAATCTGGACACAGAAAGATAATGAAAGCTCTTTAAACTGGTGAAAGGCAGACATGGACTCATTTATCCAGTCAATCTTGTTGTTTTAAGAGTTGTGAAGTACTGCTTTTGAAAAATCTTTGCTGAATTGCCTTGAGGAACCTTAGTGAAATCAAAATCAATATACTTGTAAATACTTAAAAAGCTGCCTCCGCCATGATGGCATGAATTTTTTTCTCTCCATGTGGAAATCATTGGAGAGGATGACATAGAAGAAGTGCTCCACTGTATTCTCATCAAACATTTGGATTTTTTTTTTTTTGCTGAAATGCTTTATCAACATAGGGATATGTTAGTCAAAAAGAAGCTCAGATTCAGAAAAATAAAGTTATCAAAATGAATGACCATAAGTTTATTTATCCCTGACAGAGTTATTGATGAAATGCTGGACAGCATGCAGGAGCAGTGGATAAACTGGAAAGAAACAGCTGTATTCTAGGCCAAATCAACTGTAGAAGAGTTGTTTAATAATCCCCTTACAAATACAGACCAAACCATGAGATTACATAAACAGACCTTCCATTACTTTTCGTTCTAATGATTTTGCTAGCTAGAAACAATAATACCCTGTTTTATGATTATAGGTTTTGGGACGCAGTAAGAATTAGTTTTTGTTTTGGGACGCAGTAAGAATTAGTTTTTCTTTTAGACAAGCACAATGGGGACACTACCAGGAGACCATCAGAGATGGTCAAAGGTCTCTTCTATGCAGTAGAACATCAGCCTTCACTCCTGCTTGTACAGGGAATAAGACTTTTAAAAGGGGATTTCAGGTGCATCCTTTTACAAGGTCTTTTGAAGTCAATGGTCAGTCCACTGGAAGCACATGGTCATTGCAAACACTCACTGTTCATAGCCTATGATTGCTCTGTCATTGCTATCCACACAGGATCTCACTGCTATCAGTTGTGTTCTACCCTTCCAAAAGTTGCCTTCAAAATAAAAGTTATTATACCTATTGCTTGTTGATTTGACTGCTGTATTTATCTTTTCCTTGACTGCTGTAAAGTATTGATCTCTTAAGATTAGATATGATCATACTTCCTCCTCTATTCTGACGTAAGCATGGAAACAACTGTTGCTGCAAGGCTGTAAAGCTTTCAAATATGTGACTATATTTTGTTCTTGTAAGATGACAGTTAAACCAATATGTGTTTTTTGATTAAACAATGCTAGCAGCATCTTATTTTGCATACCTTGTTAGTGGCTTTCCTAATCAAAGGCTGAAATATAATAGATAGAGTCATGCACTTGGAAATGTAAAATCGTATTTCCTTTCTCATATATTTTAGACTTTTCTGATGAACACCACCCAAATCCTAGTCTCTCCGACTGTTGAAAAGATTGATTTGCAATTGTTGGGTAAGGATGGTTCTGCTGCTCAGCCAGCCATCTCCAAAACGCTAGTTCTTTCCACTCTTTCTAGGTATTATAATGAGGTGCTCTAGAGTAATCTAAATTATGCAGATACTCTTTTCTATCAACTATGCTTCTCATATATTCCCTTAGAGCAAGATTAAAATAGTGTATGAAGTGTGCTTGATATTCCCTCTAAATTTCTATGCACTTAAACTGTACTTTTTCCTGGCTTTTCTACTGGAATGAATTAGGCAAAGCAGAATTAACCTTGTCAATCACCAAGTCAGTTTCTGTAACACAGAGTGCTGTAACTAAGAATACAGAAATAACAAGAGAGCCCCAATGCATTCACCCTCCATTGATTCCTGTGTAGAGTATGTAAAGTATTTTGGGGTTCTCTGAGGAGATGGACCCAATAAAAATGTAAAGTAATGGTTAGCAAAAAAAAGCCTTTTTGCCTGGAAGCAAAGGGCAAGGGAAATGATTCTTAGGCAAAAAAAAAAGGTTTCATGTCCAAACTCATGGATGGTGGGGGAAACTCAGCACAGACCTCAGACACAGAAAAAAAGCACTGAGCTGCTAACTGGAGCATGTGGCCTGAGAATGAGTTTGAGTAAAAGAAACAGGCTGCTTTAGCAGGCAGAGGAAAAGTGGGAGACCGTAAAGATGGAGTGAATTAGAGAGGAGAGAGCATGTGCAGAGAGATGTGAAAACTGAGTCCATGTGGTGGTAAACCAGCCTGAACTCCAGAGAACAGTTGCCAGAGCTTCCTGTTCTGGCTGGTAAAGGCAGATGATGAATGGGAGCAGGGCAATCATGTGCTTCTGAAAATATGGTATGTGCCTTTCTGCTGATATAAGACCATAGGAACATCCTCTGCATTAGAAAAGGAAATAATTCTAATTTTATATGTACCTTATCTCTTTCTCTCTTCTGTCTCAAAGTCCTGAGCATTTACCAGTCCTCCAAGCCGCAGTGTTATTCCAGTCGTGTGTTCCCAAATACAGGGCAGGATGGATGCAGAACACAGCACTTGGGATGCTTCTGAGGATGCTCTTGATGTGACCAACTTCTCAGACTGGGACAATCAAAAAAAAGGGTACAAATGAGAGGAGACACCAAGTATGAACTGTTGAACCATATTGTCAGATATGAGTATGTGACAGGGTGCCAGGGGCACCAGAGAAACCCTCACAGCCTGGTCCATGCTGCTGTTGAGCAGCCTGCACAAATAGCAGTTGAAATAACAAATCAGAAATGCCATCCCATAGTTGTCTTCAGCACACTGACAAGTTCCCAGGCCTACTATTGCATCTGACACTAGTTCAGGACCCCATGCATCACACCCTGTTGCAGGGTAAAGACAGGGCCATGGCTCACTGGTTACCATAGCTCTACCACAGCCTCCACCAGTACAGTTCAGTGATACATTTGCTTTAGAAACTCATCTGATTTCCTCATTAGTAAGGCCGTTCCTGGAGTAACTTGCTGAAAACTATTCCTGCAGCACACTTCAGAGAGAAGACATTATCTGAAGCAAGAGCTGAGGTTTTTGAATTTTTTAAACCAAACAAATAACAATTTCCGAAACTGTAGGGGTTTTAACATTATCAAACTTTCTTCTCCACCCTAGATTTTGTGTTTTGAATTGACTATGTTCCTACTTAGTAAGTAAAAAATTATGCCTTTAGGCTTTGGAAAATTCATAGACTAATGTCACCTGCTATAGAGCTTTGTTGTGACAGGATGTTCCCCAAATTGAAGATAAAGTGCAACGCTACAACAATTACATTATCATTAGTAACTAGCCATTTCAGTTTTGTGGTGTTGTTTTCTTGCCACATCTGGTTAATGGAGAAAGGAAGTCCTGAACACTCTGAATGGGAGCTAAGGGGGCAATATCTCTCTATTTTAGGAGCTTTTTCGTGCGAAAATTTCAGTGCAATTCAAACGAATATCTAATAGTTAATGCACAAGGCTGACTGGCATAAGCAAAAGTGCCTATAGTCAGATGGAAGGTCCAACAAGGCTCCATGTATAATTGCTTCCAAAGAAAAAACAGATGACCAAAAGATCTGTCCTATAAAATTTTTAAATTAAGTAGCTATAACTTTTGTATTAGAGACCAGGTACTCCCCATTAACAGTGGAGCACATGATGAATCCAAATGTTTTTGGCAAGCTTTTCTAAATTCTCTCTTTCTAATAATGACTAAAGCAATGAAAGATTCCTTTGGAGGCAGGAAAGGAGATGAACTTGAGCAAAGTAGAAGCTTCAAGGAGAACATGTTATTTCAAAAGGGCTTGCCTTCCTGAGTTTTAACAGAATAGCCTAGTTTTCATGATTAAATGTCGTAAAATTAGGAGAAAAACATATCTCAAAATACTCTTTGTTCTGTGAATGAATGTGTGTAACAGCAGCAGCATTGTTATTCTGTGTCATCCCTTGTTGACAAGCCTGTTTGAGTTCCAATAATGGAAAACTATCATGTTGATTTGCTTCAGATTAACCTCATCTTCTTGTCATACTACAGGTATTTTCCATTACAAGAAACATATATATGGTGATAGGTAAATGATTTTGATAAAGTCTGACAAACATTTTAAAACAGCTGCATAGCTGCTTATTTTATTTTAGAAAAAAACAATAGCATCACAAAGATGGCATCTGTCAGATGTCTTTGGTAATTTTATCATTAGGTGTTGTCATGACTTTCTACATCTGGTTATAAGCAACAAATGCTTTTTTTTTAATGCTATAAATATTATTTTGAATAGCTTAGAATTCTAAACCAATCAGTAAGAAGAGCTGAAAATAGTGAAATCACCAGCAAAACTAACATTAAGGACTGCAAATAATTGCTCCAACCAATTACGATATGTTAGCTTCACACTACAATAATTTTTGTATCCCAGGCACAGAGCTGCTGACTGCTTGTTTTATATTTTTCCCTTCAGATGTAGGATCTGGGAAAAGTGAGTTATTCTGATCCTATAAGGACCGTACTAGTGTCACAACACAGAAAGTATCAAAGCATATAGAGGTACTCACTTCTTGTTAGCAGTTACCAGAAGAGACCCAAAGTCAGCACCACTTCTGGCTACAAGACTATCTCTTCAGTCCTTTCCAACATAACAATAACCTGTGCAATTGAAACTTTGAAATTCTGTTTTAGAAGGTAAGTTCGATGCTTACTTAAATTGCATAGATGTTGCAAGCCTCTATTTAATCACACCCATACAGGTACTGTGGTGTACACATAACTGTTTATTAGACAAATAAAATACAAACCCACTTCTGTAAAATGCTACCGACACAGAGCTGAAGCTTGAAAGCAGTCTCTGCTCTTCTACAAATTTACCTTTTTAACACCTTTTGTTTCTCAAGGGATGGAGAATGCTTGACTGGTAACCAACTCTTGTGTGCTGGACTGCAGTGTGCAGCAGAATGTTGCATTGTGCTTGTCTATGTTGGAGTCAAGACACCAGGGAGAGACCTTGAACAAAAATGGGACTATGTGAAAAGCCTTGAGATGTCCTCTGCATTCCATAATAACACCGACTTCAGAGATGATTTTGAAACTACTAGGTACACCTGTCAGGGAGCCTGCAGATCTTGGTCTGGTATGAAAAAAACAAAAACCAAAAACCAAAAACCATGTGCCTAAATGCCAAACCTTATCTCCACTACAGACAGAAGGAGCTGGTTGTTCTGTCTTGGTGGTGTAATGCAGAGCCTTTTAAACCTGAACCCTATTGTTGCCCGGTGACTAGTTGGTCCATGTGATAACATTTTCTGGTCTCTCTCCAACTATGATCAGCGGAATGGTCCAGCTTCAAACTCCAGCACCATGATTAGCACTTCTGTTCTCACAAAACAGAAAGGCTGAACAGCAACCAAGGCAGAGCTAGCCCTCCTACGTGATACCTCTCCCTCCCTTGACAGCCGTTAGGAAGGAAATTTACCTTGTCTCCATCCTCTCCATAGGTATCACGATCGTGATGTACCAAACAACCAGCTCACGGGATGCAAGACTCTGACACAGACCTATTACAGACCACAGAAGCTGAGACTGGGACTCCCCTTGTTCCTGCCGTGTCTGCAAGCTCTGAGTACTGCACCGAGCTTGCTCCTTCAGCTCATAAGAGTCCTCTCACATATCCATGATTCCACTCTAGCATTCATTTTCTTCGTCCTACCTGTGTGAGGGGAGCGCTTGAAACCAAATGAGGGTTTCTATAATTTCCACCTTGGGAGATTTAGTGCATTTTTAGTGGCATTATCTGACAGTCCAGGCACGAAAGTAAGGTCAGACCTATTCCTAGGGCCCTGTTGGCATCTATAACTGCCTGATTTGTTCTCTAACCATATGTGACACCCACCGAGTGGATTTATTGTAGCAATCACTTTGAGCATATCTCAAGGATTTCATCATGATATTTTCCTGCTTGCAATGCCAGACAGAGAACAACAGCATGGAATAAAATGCACAGAACTTCCCCTCTTATGAAAGAGAAATGAAGGAATAGAAAACAGGCTGAATTTCTCCAGGGTAATTTTATGTAAAAGAAAGACCAGCAACATCCTTTAAGGCCTGAAATGTCAAGCTTGTAAAAATAGTATTCTTGGGAGTTGTATTTGATCATTTGTTAAATACTGTGATATAAAATGTAGAAATCCATGTGTAATGCTTCAAATCCCTACTCTGGTTTAAAAGGTCAGTTGAAGCCTAAAAGGACTTGACATTTTCCCTTTAAAAATCTGACTTTTTGACTCAGAGCTAACAACATTTGAGCCTGAATGACCTGAAGGATAAATACAAAAGCTGATTTCAATTGAACTATTTAGAAAGCAGGGGATCTTCTAATTTGTAAGATAGCATTCAGGGAGGTTTTTCCATTAAGAACTCAATCGACTGAAAAATTATTTCCTTGGGTATTCCACAATCTTTCAGTGCTCGTGCAAATTTTACACAGGAGGGGGCAGCGAGTGAGGCTGCAGATGTATAACACAATGGCAGGAGAGCAGAAAGCCTGTTATGAAACAGAGGTAAATGGTATTTGCCTCAAAAAAAAGTACCCTTTTCACCTCTTACTTCATTTCCTTGGCAGACTGGGTCTGCTTCAAAATCTTTCGTGTCCGGTGCAGATGAGGCTTGCAGTCGAGTACTAATGTTGTGATAAGCATGACTACAGTCCCTTTCAGCAACACTCCTTCCCACACCTCAGACTTCATCTGGCTTGCCGTGAGTACTCCATGGGGATTTGATGGCTGCTTTCATGGAGGTGTGCACTAAGCACCTGCTTGGCTGTGTGGGTGCTGCTCTTCCAAGAGCCTCTGGCTCTTCTGCTGGGCTCCAGCTCCACCAGAGGTTCACTGTGGCCACAGAAAGCAGAGTCCCTTTTTCCTCCACAAGCCTCCACTGTTCTCTGATTTCCTCCCTCCCTTGTGTCCTGTGGTGCCAGACCTCCTCATCCTTGTGTTGCAGCCTCCCAGCCATTTTTACCAATGCAATGATGGACAAACTAGGGATGCCTGGTGGTGGGTCATCCTCACCTCTCGGGCTGCTCACGTTCATGGGTTTTGGCCCAACTGTGCAGTCTTCCAAGTGCCCTGTGACACAGAGGTGCCCTGTGGACGGATGACACCCTGGAACACCTCACAAATCGCCCACAGAGGCTCTGCTCTGACTGGGAAGGGTGTCAGGGGGTCTACTTTCCCTGGACAATCACCACGTGGCTCTGTGAGGTGCGGTGAGCAGGATTTTTGAGCCACACTGACACCCGTCAGATGGAGCACACCCATCAGTCCCTCGCTGAAACAGAAATGCCACTGATTTAACAGAGTTGTCCCAGGATGAATGTCTCCCAGCTTCCCCCGGTGTTTGTTTTTGATAAATGCCTCCTTTTCCACTCACATCCACCCAGCAGCTGGGGACTATTATGCCGTGACAACCTTCTATTCCATTGTCACAGTGTCAGATGCCTGAAAAGGATAATAGGTAGATATTTCTGCTCTTTGGATGTTAAGAAATAAGTGGCATTCCTATTCCTTATTTAGTTACTTCTTAATTTTAATTAATGGCTGTAATGATAATTACCAGATTCCTATATTGATAAAAACTGGCACATTCTGCATGTTAATAATAGCACAAATTTGATATTTATGAACTGCTGTTCTTTTGCAAATACAGACATTTGGTAATCATCATTATGATGATAAAATTCATTAGAATTTGAGAAACAACCTATTATCCCTTCTGCCCATCATCTTTTAATTAAGTAACACAAAAAGATTTTATAAGACTTTTCTAGTCACACTATAGAGTATTGTTTCTGTAAGGGAAGTCTCTATGTATCAAAATACCTCCATTTCAGTTTTGAGAGAATTAATGAAAAGACTGAAAGAAGACTGACAGTAGATTTATTCCAAAATGTATTTCAGACATTTAAAAAATTTTACCCACACTTAGTTCAGCACATGCTTGAATCTTGTTTGCATGTAGACTGGAGTTTGTGTGTAAACTGGAGACTATAACAGTGCTAGAGTCTATAATAGGATATGGTAGTTTGCAACAGGCGAAAAGTTTTATGATAAATTATTCTTCAGAAATTTCTAGCAGCATGAATGCTGGGAAAGTTGTGAGGTCAGTCACTGACATTAAAATTCACTTGTATCTAAGATTATAAGTAAGTGTCTTTTCTAATGTGGATTTGGCCAAAAAAGTATGGCGACGGATTAGATTCAGACACATTCAAACAGTGCAGGCTTTTGATAAGGTTCAGTCAGAGCTTTCAGTCCTCATCTACTCTGGATCTACATCATAGTTAAAAATTTTAATCTGCATTTTGAATTACAAAAATATAAATAGCATTAAAATAAGTTTTTACTTTGGATCCCTTAGACATTAATACCTGGACAGAAGAGATTTCTTAAGTAATTGGAGTTTTTTGCTATTATGACCATGACCTTTAGGACTACATACACAATAGGCACAATTTGTATTATTTGATAATATCCTAAATTGAAATCTCATCCACACACACCTGATGTTGTTCCACTTTTTATGCATTGATTTACCTGACTTAACCAAAGACTTATACTAATTTCCTTTGATGCTACCTTCTACCGTAATCCATAGAACTGTCAAAAATACTGTTGAGAACTTATTTTAAGAGTTAGTAATGTATGTTCCTTTATACCTGACCGCTTTGGTGCTGAAGAATACTCATGTGGGTAGCGCTTACAGCACCAGCAAATGTTTCAGGGAAAGATGCAGCCCGTGCCGATCCTATCCTTGCCTTTCATTCTTAACTAGGGTCTAATATACTAACACATCCTGGCAGATTCTCTTGCATGCTGTGATATATCATCACTGTGTGCAGCCAAGAGTGAAGGAAGCAATTTTGTGAGGTCACAGGATGGTCAGTGCTCTTCTATTTGAGTTTTTCTTGGGTTCATTCAGGCAATTTTAATCTTAAAAGGTTGTTCCCCTTTACATAGTTAATTCCTTCCTCTAAAAATCTGACATAACTCATTTGAGGGAAGATACATAGGAGTTTCTCCTTTCTGACACAGTCTGGTGTCGTACAGAGGCTATGATGGCACAATCACAGGCAAACTAATGGAAAAAACCTCACAAAACAGAGGAACTAAATATTTCCTTTTGCTTAGTCCAAACCTCATTCTCATGTTTGTTTGGAAATTATTGAAGATAGCTGGGTAAGTAGAATTCCCAATAGAATAAAAAACCTGAAAACAACCCACAATCAATCAACCAAAAACCAAAACAATGAAACAAAAAACCCCAAACAACAAACTCTCCACTATTTTAATAAAAAATAAGTAAAAATTCAGGAACTGAAATACTTTGTCCTAAATGCAAAGATTTAAAGTTGAATATGATTCTACACCTGGGATTTGTGTCCTTTCTGTTCCTGTCGTTGTCTGAGCACTGACTTTTCTGGAAGCAAACTGGAGCATCCAGAGACGCATGAGAACCACTTCTATTTTTGAAGAATGATGATATTTCATGGAAAATACCATCCTGTCCATCCAAACACCCGAATGAGGCAACTGGACTGCAACATTCAAGGTGTACTACAATTGTACCCCAGAACAGGGAGTGGCGGAAGGGAAGGGGGAAACAAAAGAAAACAGCTTGATCCCTAAATTGAGAACACTTCTGAAACACTTGCTTTAAAGTAAATAAATCAAAGCATAGTTAGTTTTCTCAGCCTTTCTCTAAAAATCATGTAGAATCACAAATTTTAGGTGAATCCTGTGATAAGCTGCAAATCAAGAGAAATCTGCTGGCAATGGGAGAAGTGAAAACTTTCCTGTCCCTAAGTTTCAGAGTCTAAAGTTACCTGGAATAGTGTTGGATTTCTGTGCAAACATAGTACACAATTCTTGGTAAATATACAATCTTTTTGCTTTGAAATGGGAGATAAAACAAGTTATTTTAGCACAGACAGTCTGCCAGTCCTTTGCTCAAGTACTGCCTTTCACTAATAATAATAAAAAGTGATGGAAATATGATTTATATCTCCATAAATTTACAAGGGACTGCCAAATGTTGTCTTCAAGCACCCTGCTTGTAGGCAGTCACTATAGTGAAAACATTCCCAACATCTTTCCAATGCAGCAACCAGGAATAATGTAATACTCTTCCTCCAGATGCATTACATTGTTAAGCACTTAATCTCAAGGACCTTTTTGAAGTTCAGATAGTCCTACTTTATTCATCATCTAGTGTTTAGTTTAAAGTAACAAATGATTGAGCTGAAAGTCTTTCAGGAACAAAATTCCTTTTTTCCCCATACATAAACAGAGTTGCAGCCTTTGCATTTTTTGCCATCTGGCCCACAGTGTGAAATGACATTAGTAGCATGTCAGGTTTATTCCCTTTTCAAAGAGAGAAATAAAGAAAGCAAAAGAAAGAAAAAGCATAATCCTAATCTATAGTATGAAGAGTATTAAAATGGAACATCTGCCTTGCTGAAATGAGTGGATGAACTCTGAAGTCTACAAGCTGCTGGAGTTTGTCAAGTACATGTTTACATTGCTGACTGCTGTAAATTTGTAGGATGATGACAAGAAGTCCACAAACTAAAATATCTTATTCAAATGTTTTTAAACATCTGTTTCAAACAGAAAAGGACAGAACAATGAAGTGGCAGAGTGATCACAGGCAGACCAGGATTGCAATAATATAACATGGGTTACATAATAAAAGACGATGGCAACAGAGGCTTGTAACTGCAGTCACCACTTTGTGCTCTAAAATCAACTGACTGGAATGCTGAGATGGTTGTGCCTGTCATCAAACTGTGTGACTCTATCCAGAGTAAGGACAAAATACGGTCAAATGCTCCTTAAAAAGTTTGCTTTTGCTACACCACCTGCTGATTACAAAGCCAAATAAATTCTGTGCTCAGGAGAACAGCTTTGAACACCTCCAGGAATGAAAGATGTCAGATTTCTCAAGAGCTTTGTACAGCCAAGAAGCACTTGACCAATGAGATTGTATTGTTTAGCAAAGAGACTTCTTCCTTGCTATTGAAGGGGTTTTGCTTTGCAGGACTTCAGATTAAGGTACTAGGATAAAGATCTTTTTTTATCATGAACAGAACTTGAGAAGTTGCCATATGCTGAATAGTAATCTTTATTCTCACCTTAATAAAATACAGAGAAGATTAATAAAGAGGTGTTAGATTTTTTTGCTTCTCACTCTTTTGAGAGGCAGCCAAGAATGAAACATAAAACTCCAGTATCTTCCTGGCAAGCACTCTTTTAAAATACAATTTAATAAAAAATTTTAATTTATTATTACTTCTTAATGGTCTTTGTGATATGATATAACATTATTCTGAATATCACCAAAGTCTTTTGGAGACTGCTGAAACCTAAGCACTTTTGATATAAAGCAGGGATTGATATAAATCTTGGATTTTGATATAAATCTGGGATTTAAATAAATCCTTAAGCAAAATTAAAATACTGCACTGTCTTCAAAAATATTGCACTGTCTTCAAAGGAAATTTGAGCTGATGAAGCACAGTGCCAGGAAGCTGGGCAGGGTGACCACGGCAAAATATAGCCATGGCATCATTATGGCCAGGGCTGTCCACAGCATTTATTGTTAGCACATTCTCCCATCCAGTTTTGGCACATGTCAGTCAGCAGCTAATATGCAGGTGTGCTGAAGGAGACTGAAAGGAACTAGGATTGCTCTCAGAGGGATTATGTTGGACAAAACTGTTTCTATTTGATTTTTGGGAAGTAGAAAGCAATATCAATTAAATTTAATTATATGAATATGAGATGTTCCACTTTCTTTGAAAGTTAGCAAATAGTTCTTGGCCACTTTTATTCCTAGTATATTTATGATAACTTATTTCACTAGCATTATCACAAGCATGAGAATTTTACTGTACATTTGAGTAATCTGAATGATACAATAGTATATTTGCCCCACTGATCCCCCACATTATCTTGGTAGAATTAATTCCCAGCGACTTAGCTTCATGTTTATGCACTCGGGGTGAGGACACTTGCTTGTGTTTGTAAAGGAATGACAGTGTGACTGACTGCATCATGGCAGAGCAGGGTGAGCCGTCTACCTGCCAAGGAAGCGCACGTTCCAGGAGTCCTGTCCCGGCCTAGGTGCTAAAGCACAGGTATAGACGGAGTTTCTGGGGGCAGTCACACAGTAGCATGGCCTAAAGTAATGTTGGGTCTTCAAGGAGAGGAAGTAGGACGAAAGCATGAAAGGGAAGAAGAGTGATTTATAAGCTAATGATAAAGGAACAAATAAGGCTCCCTCATCCATCGCCCACTGTAGGGCAGGACAGGTCTTGGTTCCGGAGACATAACTCAAGATACAATTTATACCAAGAAATGCAGTTAAGCTTCATAGTTGAGCTCATGTCCATCTTTAACATAGTTATCTGATTGGTCTCAGATAGCTTTTAGTATTATCTTTTTAATATTAGTGCCTGATTTATTGAATCTCCACATTATCCCAGTGTTATGGTTTGAGCCT